>JANAVB010028196.1:12441764-13016764 GCA_029216955.1 Iris pallida
ATCTCAGAAATTTCACTTTAATGGAAAACTCAGGAAAAAGGACAGTTACACCACATTAAACCAAACTCTAGCCAAAAAATCAGTGCAGGGTTCAGAACATGGTGTCAGTAATAGGGAATCAAAAGTTTAGAAACAAACCTATCTAAACATGACTGAATCTCAGGTTTTGTGAATCAAAATCTCAGGATACAGGTTATAGCCTCAGTTGTCGCATACATGATATACTTAAGTTCAGTTATCAATAAACAAAATAAGTTGAAACTAAAACATAACTCACTGAAACCCATTTGAAATCGAATTGAATCCTTGGAAACATTAAAAACAGTAAACAATGAATCAGTGACTCGAAAATCAGGTTCCATTTACTGTTAGTTCAATCGAACCCAATTCTCAAATACTGTCAACCGAGAACTGAAATTAGCCCATACATTGCATAATCGAAATAAATCATTCAAAATCAAAACATATAACATGTGTCAGAGGGGGGGGGGTCGAGTGTGTGTGATACACACGTGTCCATGGTGTATCAAAACTGTGTCCAAGTCGTGTCAAACACGAGTGTCAACATGTGACAGAAACTGTGCAAAGGCACAGCCTCGTGCACGCATGTCGAGTGTGCTAGGGACACGTGTGTCCTACCTAGTGTGTCATGGTCGTGCACATAGGTAGGGGTATAGGGGCTCGTGTTCAAGTGTCTGTACCGCCATTAAACTGTGTCGTGTCCAAGATACGAAAGCGTGTCAGTGAGGGATTTCACGTGTGTGCACAGGGAGCACGAGACAGGCCTCGATTTCTTCGCGCACAGACATCGAGAGTCCCACGAAATTTTGGGGTAGGATGTCAGTCATGTCCCACAGCTGTGTGTCAAATTTCATGTGTCCAAGTGACACAGACACGGAGAAAACATGGTCGAGCAGCAGGACACTGCACGACAGTATCGTGCAGCGTGTTCGTGTCCAATTTGGACACGGACACGAGCCTAAAACGTGCTCAGTGTATTGGATTCGTGATCAGCATACCAAGTGCTACAAAATCATGTAATTAGTTTTGAAAATTAACAGTATTCATTTCATTCAAGCATTTCATCAAACACCCATTCAAATACATCGATATGTGTCCGATACGGACACGAAATGGACACGATTCCTACCAAACTTGGGCTACACCTAGGGGAACCCTAAATGAATGCATCTATGAAGAAAAATCATGATTTCAATGGGTGTAGATAGGTTTACCTATTGAGAGCTAGAATCTCAATGTAAAGAGCCTCTATTCGATGTCTTCTTCGATTTTCTCCGGTTCAATCCTCGAACCTTGCTAGCAAGCCCCCACAAGTATCCTCTACTGTTGGGGAGGATGATGCAATTGATTTGACTCAATTTGGGCTCAATTTGGATTAATGGGGAGAGTTTTAGGGAAGAACTAAGTAGGGCTTTTCTAGGGTTTGTAAAAGAGGCCAAGGCTTTGTTAATGTGACTTTATAGGAGGGGGGGTCTTGTGTGGCTGTTGAAATGAGTAGGGTTAGGGTTTTAGATGAGTGGTTAGGATCACTCCAACAAATTCCTAGCCTTCCTATTGGTTGAGGCTTCTTTTCAAATATCTCAAAAGAAATATCTCATCCTAATAATATCTAGATATTACTAACCTTGGCACTTAGTAGGAATGTTCTACCCCTAATTTCAACCTCATGACTAATCTAGGTTGGTTAACTTCTAGGTTAAGGCTTTACAAAAAGGCTAGCACAATATTTAATTAATATAAATTACAATTTCACAAAAATGTCAAAATGACCAAAATACCCTTAGGCTAAAAATAGGTAATTCAAATTCCTAATCACATGACTAGGCTCCCTTGGTCATGGTTAGTCTCTAGGTTTAGCAAAACTAGGGTTTAACTAGTTAATCAAAATCACTAATCACTATTTTAAATAGTTTTAAATTGATTAAAAATCACCAAAAATCACAATATGATTTAAATATCATTATTAAATGATTATAATTATAAAATTTAAAAATTGCCCTCATTTAGAAAACTGGGTGTTACAAGTCTACCCTCCTTAGAAGAATTTCGTCCTCGAAATTTAAGATGATCGTACTCCTAGGTCAAAACCCCAAACAACAAGGTCGAAAGATAACATGCGATCATAGTCCTACTGGTCGTGATTCCACAGTCTCGAACAGGGTAACTGCTATCTAGCATATCACAACATATCCTGGCAGGTACTAATGGAAATAACACATGAAGGTGGGAGAGAAGAACATGGAAGTCAAACCTGCTAACCCGTCACCTGCAACGTCAGTCTCCTCGACTGCCATAGCAAAAGCTCCACCCCTCTGGTGCTGAGCTACAGGTGGCCTAGCTCTCCCAAGAGGAGGTGCAACGGGACAATCTATCATCTTGTGAGCACCAGACCCACAGAATAGACAAACCTTCAGTCTCCTCCTACAAGACTCCCAAACATGCCCTGCCTTCTTGCAGTAGGCACAAGTTAGCACCCTGTGGTCCTGTCCTCTAGGCTGATGTTGTGCCTGCTGCACTCTCACTGGTGCCTGTGCCTGCTGAGTCTGCACATGGGGCCTCTTGGCCGGTCCTCCGCTACTGCTACCACCCTGGAAGTCCCGACCCCTCTTCAACTTCAACCCCAGGTCGTCCTCCGCTGCCATAGCCCCAGAAAATATCTCCGCGTAGGTAGCGTTCCGGTCGCTCTTAGTCAGCGACCGAACCTCTCTAATCAAACCCGGCGAAACTTCCTCGCCTTCGTCTTCTCAGACAAATCATCAATGAACCGGGCCAGTCTGCAGAACTCCCCGGCATACTCTGCCACCGTCCGGTTCCCCTGAGCCAAAGCCTCGAACTGTGCCTCGATACCTCCCAAGGCTACATCAGGGAAGAACTGTTCTTTAAACAGTTCCTTAAACTGGGCCCAAGTTTGGCCCTCAACCCCTACTCTGGGATCTGCCTGATACCATGCACGGGCCAAATCCTGCATCTGGCTGCCCGCTGCCTCGATCTGGAGTCGAGCTGGTATCTCCGCCAGTCGGAATATCTCCTCGATGTGCTCGATCCAATCGTCTGCAAAATGGATGCCCTCTGTGCCCAGGAACTCTCTAGGATGCATCTTCTGAAAATCCTGGATATCCTTCTCCTTCCGGTAAGGCTGCTGATGCTCCCCGAGCAGTCACCATCTCTACTGTATTACGAACCAGCTGGTGGGCCTCGTCAATCCCCTGACGATAATCGGCAGTCTGCTGCTGCTGCTGCTGGTAGGACTCCATGATCCTCTCCACAAATGAAAACAGGTGTGCAGCGTCAACCAATCCTGCAGGTGGCTGCTGATGCTGCTGCTGAAAATCTCAGGAATGACTGGGGTCGTCCTCTGAACAAGTGGAGGCATACCCCCAATGGCTACAGCAGCTCCTGTCTGATCAGGAACAGAAGGTGCTACAGTCTCAACAGGCTGCTGCAATGGACGAGAGGTGGCAGACCCCTCTCCAGCGGCTACTGTACCAGAGCGATGTGATCGTGTCTCCACCATCCTGAAGACAGATCGAAAAGGAAGTCAATACTGAGCAGGAATCGATAAATCAAAGGAGGACAGTTTATTGCAAAGAAGACAAGTCAGTAAGATATGTAGATGGCATGAATTGAAGCAGAATTTTTTCCTAACTGTGATTGAGTACCTCTCCGTTAAAGCCTATCTCTCAATCCTATCGCAGGCTGTAGTGATACTCTAGTTCGAATACCACTACATAAACTCGACCTGCATGGGCCACCACTAAAAATGTGTCACGACCCGCACCCTAGAGTAAGGGCACGAGAAGTGGGTACGTCCAGCCTACGCCGCAGTATCGGCGATAGAACGCTGTCCTAGGTTACTATCTAATCAACAACTCACGCAATTATATAATGTACTTGTCAATCTCAACTCCGAACGGAGGACAAGTATAGATATAATGAAGCTCAATCACAGTCTAAGAACGATAAGATATCACAGAAGTTTATAACTAAAGACTAACAACAACATTTATAAACTACTAAAATAATATCTCAAACAAACTCAAATACAAACTCGTATCTCAAGTTATTACAATTCAAATTCTAAAACATGAAAACTAAACCAAGTCTACTAGCTAGTCTCCCGATCACTCCTGAGTGTCGGGGCCATAGGTAGCTAAGCCATCTCCTGCTCCGAGGCAAGTAGGGCAAACGTCCTCAGGGCAGTCATCTGTAATATTTTCAACAGGTCCAGTCAGGACAGGAACGAGTACAAATCATCAAAAATTCCAAGTAAATGACAGAGAACTATAAAGCAGTTATAGACAGTTTTATTGATGAATATGGTAGTTTGTATACAGGTGATGGTATAGAGAAACAGTTAAGGTACAAGGAAAGTAAGGCAAGTAAAACAAGAGAAGAATCATAGCAAATAAGACTGAATGAACTAGCTGAACTAGAGCAACATGATATAAGTCCAGAATATAAATGTAAAAAGTACAAACTCAAGTAAATCCAGACAACATGAATCTGATACCAGGTGATTCCAGTACAAGATGAGTCCAGTGTAAGATGATTCAGTCAGTGATCAAGGTTCCAGGGTGAGTCCAACCTATACTCTAACAGTGTGTTTTAAAATACCGAGATCGACATGTAAACGGCTGTAGGTAATACGGCACACCGTACACTTGGCCAAGTGTGGGATGGCTATCGTTCCAGAATAGTTCCAAGGGAGTGGTTCCAGATTGGGGTATGTCTACATGTCTTACTCTAGTATTTCCCCGCCCACAAGTACAAGTGAATCCAGAAATGACACGAGAAATAGAAATGAGTCCAGCCAAACATGATGATACCAGCAAAAGATTCCAGAGTGATTCCAGTAGGTGGTTCCAGTAGTGATTCCAGAGGGTGGTTCCAGTAGTGATTCCAGTAGGTGGTTCCAGTAGTAGTTCCAGAAGGTGATGCCAGTAGTGGTTCCAGAAATAGAGGCCAGACAGATGGTATGTGTGTCGCATACATGAATCCAGAAATATCCACACGTGTTGTAAGAATCACATAAAACTAACTAGAACTGAAGTACAGTAATTGACAAGTAAATGAAAGAACTATCAGAGAATGTACTCGCCTGATACTCTGAAAAGAGTAATGAAATATCAGATGTCTGCACCGGAGTCACAAAGTCCTAAATAGAGCAGTATGGGTTATGACATGTTCAGAATAAGGTGAATAAAATCTACTATGCAATCTACATGATTTTGGGTCAATCTAGGTCAAAGTCAACTCTAAGTCAAAATGGTCAACTGTCTAGGTCAAACTAGGTCCAAGTCAGACTTGGTCTACTCTGGGTCAACCCAAGTCAACTACACTAGTCAAACTAGGTCAATCCTAGTCTAGTCAAGTCTCACTAGGGCTAACCAAGCCTAGACTAGCATACAACCAAGCAACATCACAAGCCACAAGGCATCACACATTATACATATCATCTATACATATATTCATGCATTCATTTAGCTCTATATACCCATGATTGCATAGATAGGATACTCACATCATATATTGTATACAAGTATTCATGTTTAGGTACAAAGGCATTTACATGTATATATATATATATATATATATATATATATATATATATATATATATATATAATTAGTACATAGAGGCATATCTATGTACTTATATATAGGGATACATAGGGAATGCTTATACACATACAAAACATGGAAGGTGATTGTGTGTGTGAGTCTAGGTGTACATGTAACATGGGGTGTGTGTATGTGTAGCTGAACAATGTGTAGGACTGTGATGTGAAGAGTGATGATGATGTGAGTGAGTGAACTAAGTGTCAAGACATGTCAAGAAGACTGTATAGGTAATACCATGTATGCCTGTCCAATGTTAGTGAGGGTGAAGACTGGATTTAGTGAAAACAATTGCTGTTTCCATTAGGTTCTCAGGAACTATAGACAGTTTTTATTTATGAAAGTTTAACATATCATTCTCAGTTCAAAAAGGAAAAATAAACAGTGCCAATGTGAGCCATGTGGTGTGTGCTGTGATATAAAGAGTACAATTAATCTCAGTTTGGCCTTTACTTAATCCCAGGTTTTGTGTCTCAGGAAACTTATCTTGGTAACCTCAGTTAACAACACATTCTCAGGTAACTAATGGTAATCAAATGTTTTTTTTAAAAAACAAAATAACCAACATCTCAGTTTTTCCCTTTCAGTTTAAAGACAGTTTTGTGTGTGTGGTCAACATGTGTAAGCAATAGGAATCTCAGGATTTTATTAACCTCAGGAAAATGACAGTGAACTCAAATGTATCCCAGTCATCTACACAACCTGTCAATAGGAATCTCAGTTTTTTCCAAAACACTAATATCAGATTTCATTTAAGGACTGTTCATTTGGATTAATTCTCAGGTATTCACATTCATTCTCAGATCTCAAAACTGTGAACATGACAGCTCACATTACTACCCAACCAATCCAATGAATCCCCAACCCAGAAATTAGTGTTTAACATCCAAATTTAGGTTTATACATTCTCAGGTTTCACACATCTCAGAAATTTCACTTTAATGGAAAACTCAGGAAAAAGGACAGTTACACCACATTAACCAAACTCTAGCCAAAAAAATCAGTGTTCAGGGTTCAGAACATGGTGTCAGTAATAGGGAATCAAAAGTTTAGAAACAAACCTATCTAAACATGACTGAATCTCAGGTTTTGTGAATCAAAATCTCAGGATACAGGTTATAGCCTCAGTTGTCGCATACATGAATACTTAAGTTCAGTTATCAATAAACAAAATAAGTTGAAACTAAAACATAACTCACTGAAACCCATTTGAAATCGAATTGAATCCTTGGAAACATTAAAAACAGTAAACAATGAATCAGTGACTCAAAAATCAGGTTCCATTTACTGTTAGTTCAATCGAACCCAATTCTCAAATACTGTCAAACCGAGAACTGAAATTAGCCCATACACATTGCATAATCGAAATCAAATCATTCAAAATCAAAACATATAACATGTGTCAGTGGGGGGGGTCGAGTGTGTGTGATACACACGTGTCCATGGTGTATCAAAACTGTGTCCAAGTCGTGTCAAACACGAGTGTCAACATGTGACAGAAACTGTGCAAAGGCACAGCCTCGTGCACGCATGTCGAGTGTGCTAGGGACACGTGTGTCCTACCTAGTGTGTCGTGGTCGTGCACATAGGTAGAAGGGGTATAGGGGCTCGTGTTCAAGTGTCTGTACCGCCATTAAACTGTGTCGTGTCCAAGATACGAAAGCGTGTCAGTGAGGGATTTCACGTGTGTGCACAGGGAGCACGAGACAGTGCGGCCTCAATTTCTTCGCGCACAGACATCGAGGTCCCACGAAATTTGGTGGGTAGGATGTCAGTCATGTCCCACAGCTGTGTGTCAAATTTCATGTGTCCAAGTGACACAGACACGGAGAAAACATGGTCGAGCAGCAGGACACTGCACGACAGTATCGTGCAGCGTGTTCGTGTCCAATTTGGACACGGACACGAGCCTAAAACGTGCTCAGTGTATTGGATTCGTGATCAGCATACCAAGTGCTACAAAATCATGTAATTAGTTTTGAAAATTAACAGTATTCATTTCATTCAAGCATTTCATCAAACACCCATTCAAATACATCGATACGTGTCCGATACGGACACGAAATGGACACGAATTCCTACCAAACTTGGGCTACACCTAGGGGAACCCTAAATGAATGCATCTATGAAGAAAAATCATGATTTCAATGGGTGTAGATAGGTTTACCTATTGAGAGCTAGAATCTCAATGTAAAGAGCCTCTATTCGATGTCTTCTTCGATTTTCTCCGGTTCAATCGTCCTCGAACCTTGCTAGCAAGCCCCCACAAGTATACTCTACTATTGGGGAGGATGATGCAATTGATTTGACTCAATTTGGGCTCAATTTGGATTAATGGGGAGAGTTTTAGGGAAGAACTAAGTAGGGCTTTTCTAGGGTTTGTAAAAGAGGCCAAGGCTTTGTTAATGTGACTTTATAGGAGGGGGGGCCTTGTGTGGCTGTTGAAATGAGTAGGTTAGGGTTTTAGATGAGTGGTTAGGATCACTCCAACAAATTCCTAGCCTTCCTATTGGTTGAGGCTTCTTTTCACAAATATCTCAAAAGAAATATCTCATCCTAATAATATCTAGATATTACTAACCTTGGCACTTAGTAGGAATGTTCTACCCCTAATTTCAACCTCATGACTAATCTAGGTTGGTTAACTTCTAGGTTAAGGCTTTACAAAAAGGCTAGCACAATATTAATTAATATAAATTATAATTTCACAAAAATGTCAAAATGACCAAAATACCCTTAGGCTAAAAATAGGTAATTCAAATTCCTAATCACATGACTAGGCTCCCTTGGTCATGGTTAGTCTCTAGGTTTAGCAAAACTAGGGTTTAACTAGTTAATCATCAAAATCACTAATCACTATTTTAAATAGTTTTAAATTGATTAAAAATTACCAAAAATCACAATATGATTTAAATATCATTATTAAATGATTATAATTATAAAATTTAAAAATTGCCCTCATTTAGAAAACTGGGTGTTACATCAGTACAATATGCTTTAATGCCCTTGAATGGATTTAGGTCAGCTACTTCCTTTTGGACCTCTCCATTGACGTCCACATATTTGAGACATTGGTGTAGAGTGGATGGTACAATGTTATGCTCATGTAGAAAGGGTCTTCCCAGCAAAGCATTATAAGAACCATGATTGTCAATCACATAGAAAGTAACCTTTGTACGAAGATTGTCTATTTGAACCTTCAGATGAATCTTTTCCAGAGGTTCACTTCTTCCAGAATTGAATCATAAGATTGTCGTAATGGTTTTTAAAAGATTGTGTACAGGAATCTTTAATGCATCTAGTAGGGCCTTTGGCATGATGCTAAGTACAGACCCAGGATCGATCAAAATACGATCAACCTTCATGGTATCGACATATCCTGTGAAGTAGAGGGGTCGGTCATGACGATTATCTTCCAACAATATATCATCTTGTGTAAAGGTGACGTTGGGTATCAGTTCCATCACACTATAAAAATGAGGGCATGTTATAGGCTCTTCCTCTGGCATCTTGAGGAATGTTAGACAAGTATCAGCTTGCATCAAAGCTTCACTCAACGTTGCTCGAGTTTTCTTCGAAAGACGGAGTAGCTCAAAAATTGACAATCTTTCCGGGGTATTAGCCAGCTGAGCCAGTAGATCAAAGTTATATGGCTTCTCGAGTCCCAAAGTTGGAGTCTTACTCAATACTTGTAAACCCCCTAAATTTCTAACTATTTATTTTTTTATTAATTTGCATGAATTTAAAATTTTTGGTACTGTATGTCACGTAGTCGTATTGTACGTCGTATGCGAAATTTTATTTTGCTCGACGAGTGCGAATATGTGCGAGCGTACATATTTTATAAAAATATTTTATTCTATTTTTATAGTTTCAAATAATAGATATAATAATTAGTTTTTGCTATCATTTCCAAGCTTGATATTTTTACATCATTTCTAAAAGTTATTAATGATATATAATATTTTTGGTATACTAGAAAAAACGTAATTATGTAAAGAATATTTTGCATACACATGTATCGTAATTATTTATTTGTCTTTTAAATAAAAATGTATTTTCGAAATTTATTAATAAAATATTTTATTATTCAAAAAGATTTATTATTTTCGAAATTAATTATTATGGTATTTTGGAAAACATGTTTTCGAAATATTTGTGGCAATTTAAATTTTTATTTGATTCCATAGATACATATAAATAGATTAAGTTAATATCTATAATTAAAATTTGATTTCAAGTATTGATTTGATTTTAAACTAAGAAGGTTTTAATTTGATTTAAATTAGATTTGGATATTGATTTGATTGCTTTAAATAAATAGGTTGAATTATCTAATTGGGTTTTAAATTATTCCTAGTCCTATCCCAATGGGAATTCCCACATCCTATAAATAGGCAGGTACTCCTCCAATATTTTTCACAATTACTCCAAATTCTCCATAACCAAAGTGAGTGCATCGTGTCCATGACCGTGTCCGTGTCCCATCCACTACTTATCTTATTTACATATACATTGTTTCTCCGTGTCCGACAACCCCGGACAACTACACTCTCCCGTGTCACGCAGGACACAATCCGACACGCCAAAACCTAATCCTAATTTCCGTCTCGCCGCAGCCCACCAGCACCCCAACTCCGACAAACCACCTCGCCGGAGCCCTGATCAATCCAACCGTCCCATCCCTACCGCCATCATCATCTGCGACAACGTCGCCGTCTCCTACACTCCGGCTCCGACCCGTCGTCGGACAACCACCCCTCTTGGCCGTTCGCCACAACCACGGAACACCGCCAACACAGCCTCATCACCACGCCACAACCATCACCAACATCGTCATCATCTCCACAACCCGGCCATCTCCTATACGCTACCAGCCACCACCAGCCAAGCCGTCACCACTACTGCCGTCGGCATCTCCGGCCACACCCAGCCATCACCTCGCGGCCAAACACCACCCATAGAAGGAGAAGAAGAAAACCAAACCCTAACCCTAAAAGCTTACCTCGCCGTCGATTGGAGCTCCGCCTCCAGCGCCGCCGTGGTCATCTGAGCCGCATCGAACCCAGCTCCGCGCGCCTCCGACCACCCGACCGGAGACGCCCATCGAAACCCTCTCCGCGACCTTTCCCCCGTCGTCGGTCATCCGCAATCCGCCGAGACCCCTCTGGTCCGCCTCTCGGTGCCGCGGCCGCGCAGCCGTCTCCCCTCCGGCCGGCCATCAACGCTGAACACCGCGCCCCCTCCTTCTCCTCCGTCCCGCCGCCTTAGGAACTCCGCCGCCCATAGAAACCCCAAACCCGCCTCGGCCTCCCACTCCAGCGGCCGCGCGCCTCTCCGCCTCCGCCTAAGTCGTCCGCCTCACCGACGTTCTCCGCCATCGACCTCCTTCCTCCATCGACCACTCCGCGCCTGCCGCCGCTCCCAAGTCCCGATCCGCCGCGTCCTCCGCCGAGTCGGCGCCACCCAGCACCGAGCTCCGCCCTCGCCGAGAGCTCCGCCGCGCCGTCCCCCTTCGACGCCGACCGCCGCCGCCTCAGTGAACTCTGGTAACGCCCCTCCCGCTCTCCTTCCACTCTCTCTCGTCTTCACTCCTCCTCCTTTGATTTCTTCTCTCTCTTCACTTTCCCCCTTTCTCTTATTCTTTTTTCGTTTCCTCGGAAACCAATTTCTCACTCACTGATTGTGTGGGGAAGAGTATAGGTTATTAGCAATATTATGATATTTATTACTAATGTTATTATTATTAGTATTATTATTAATACTGATATTATCATTTTAATTATTCTTATTAGTTATCATTATCATTTTAATTATTATTACTTTTTACCATTATTATTATATATTATATTATTATTATTATTATTATTATCTGTAAATCGAAATTTTATAAAGTATTTTAATATTATTATTATAGTTTTTTTTTATTATTTATTATTTATTATATTATTATTATCTTATAATAGTATCATTGATTACAAATATTATTAGTAGTAGTTTTGATACATTGACATAAATGAGTTATGGCCTAATAAATAGTTGAAATTTGTAAAATTCTATTTTATTATGATTATTAAATATTTTTTAAAACAAATTTATTAGTTTATGCTTAGTCTCACATCTATCATCAAATTTGGTTTAGAAAGGTTAATTATATATCTAAATAAATTACTTCGCAAAAAGTAGGTTTTTGGTTCTAAATGGTTTAACTAGAATTGTAAATTATCCATACTTATTTTCTACCAATAATTTCTATATATCGACAAACCTAGGGTTGCCTTGGCTAAAACAATTTTTCCACTTTTAAGTATTATGTAAAATAATTTACTAATAAAAATATTTCCTAAAAAAATAGTATAAGTATGTATTCTCCACAAAACTCCCACCTTGATATCCCCAGTGATCATTACTAATTCCAAATTTATCTTTTCTCGCGAATTCGGACCATGTCGCATCGACCATGGCTATTGGACAGAACAAGACTTGTTGGAACATTGCACCATGCCAGGCGACACACCAGGCAAGACACCTTGCCTTTACTGTTTAAATTTCCTGCTCAATCATGCATTGTGTTTATTTTAGTTGTTTCTTCTAATTATGTGTAGTACAAATTACTATATTTTATAATTGGCTTAGAGTTAAGGACTACCGTCAAATTTAGTGTGTCTCATTGACTTGTCACGATTGTACACGAGTTGTGTGTGAGAGTTGTGAGTATCATATAGAGGTCACTTGCGTGTAGGCTGATCCCCCGTGCGCATGCGTTAGGAATAACTGCCAATAGATTGTGTAGAGACTGGCAGTTATCAAGGATTAAACAGTGTCGTGGAGTCGACACATGTGTAGTATCATTGGGGGGAGGGGACAGTTATTAGCGTAGGGGCTATTTTATTTTACACACATCTGGGCCGAGGGTGACTCTCATGAGCACTACCTTCTGTCCAGGCCGATAGCGTCTCGGATGAGCGCTACTTGCTGGCCACTTTCTATTACTTGCTTGCGTGAATCCGTTACAGCCCCTGCGTAAACGTTGTCCTCAAAATGCATGTCACATAGAATGGTTAGGACCTTTACTCATGCATACTTTTCTGTTGAGCTTATTTATTCAGTTTATTGGCATGATATTATGTGTCTTGTTACGTCCCTCTGAGACCTGGTTTTTCCCAGGTGTGTGTTCATGTTTCTGCAGGTGCTCTAGCTAAGGCCATTCCTTCCTTCGTGATGATTGCTTTTGGACTGTCATTGCTTCGCTCGACCAATCACTTTCTTTGTATATTTCTTCTCTATTTAAATTAGTTGGTAGTGGACTTTGTCTCCGCCCAACGATGTGTATCATAAATATTAAGTTGATTTCTATTATTATTCTTTCATTGTGGATGAGATTTAGTTGTCTTGGATTACTACATTTACAGCTTATGTATCATACGAGTCCTGTACTTCGTATATACAGCTGGCATGTCTACGTACTGGTCCTACGTATTTTGGGACTGGGGCGTTACATGTTTTTGTGGTGGCCCATGCAGGTCAAGATAAATTGTTTGGTTACATTACCGTACCAAGCAAGCCTGCGTATAGGATTAGAAGTCTAGGATCTCATCCGCATACTTGACCTCTTTCCTTGATTTTATCTACCGTTTGACTCATCAATTGCATCTTGCTTGCTTCCTCCATCCCTATTCTTATCCTTCCTTCGTGCTTGCTAGATATTGACCCTACTAGTTAGTTGTCCCAAAACACCATTGTTTAATTCTTTAAGTTGGGTAGACTACCTTATGACCTAGCAACCCCTTGACCCCGTGACCTATACTTTTGACCTAGTGACCTATACCCTTGACCTAGTAACCCATATAGCAAGCTTATTTAGATCCTAGAATTAGATGACCTAACCCGTCTAGCCAACCAAGGCTTGGACAAGAAGACTATAGGACGACTGTATGACTTAGAATCATTCTACTTCTTTAAATCTTAGTCTCCCGTGCCTATATTTTACCACCTTGACTAATGTTGCTACTATAATCTAGATTTGCAAACTCATTCATTTATCGAGTTTGTTCATGACTTATGCTATTGAGCGCGCTCACTAGCCTACTGTCTAATCAGAACCGGTGCATAATGGTCTGATCAACCGAGTGCACTTTGGTTCGCCTTGTTTATTATTCTACGTGGATGGAACATAATTAAACTTGCCCTCTAGAAATCCATCCACGACTGCCTTGACAATTCCTTTGGAATTAGTTTTGGTCGTCCTTGAATCACGTATTCGTATTCGATAACACCTCCTTCGAACTCTATATTGCTTTCGCCTTCACCTATTTTAGGAGGACGAAAGCGTTGTGCTAGAAATTCCTCTAGCTATCCTATCACCTAATGACCTATCACTCGATATTGCTATTTCTCCCTCCTAAACTACTCGTCCTCTTCCCGGCCCTATAATTACTGTCATGACCTTCTAATCGAGTAAATCTAATTCGTTCTCTAATCATGCCCTCAACCTACTCTCTAGAGACCATAACTTTAAGGTCTCTAAATTAATTTATTTTACTTGAACCCATACTATTCTTTATTGAGCGTCATCTAAACATTTCCTTCTCACGTTAATCCATGACTATCTTCGCCTTATTGAAATCACGACGCTAATGCAAGTTTTCATTAAACGTCGTTCCTTTATCTTGATTTGACTATGCTTCCTTATCGATACCCTCTTGTGCCTTTCACCCCCTACTAATTCTTAATTTCGAGGACGAAATTCTTTTAAGTTGGGTAGGATGTAAACCCCTAAATTTCTAACTATTTATTTTTTTATTAATTTGCATGAATTTAAAATTTTTGGTACTGTATGTCACGTAGTCGTATTGTACGTCGTATGCGAAATTTTATTTTGCTCGACGAGTGCGAATATGTGCGAGCGTACATATTTTATAAAAATTTTATTCTATTTTTATAGTTTCAAATAATAGATATAATAATTAGTTTTTGCTATCATTTCCAAGCTTGATATTTTTACATCATTTCTAAAAGTTATTAATGATATATAATATTTTTGGTATACTAGAAAAAACGTAATTATGTAAAGAATATTTTGCATACACATGTATCGTAATTATTTATTTGTCTATTTTAAATAAAAATGTATTTTCGAAATTTATTAATAAAATATTTTATTATTCAAAAAGATTTATTATTTTCGAAATTAATTATTATGGTATTTTGGAAAACATGTTTTCGAAATATTTGTGGCAATTTAAATTTTTATTTGATTCCATAGATACATATAAATAGATTAAGTTAATATCTATAATTAAAATTTGATTTCAAGTATTGATTTGATTTTAAACTAAGAAGGTTTTAATTTGATTTAAATTAGATTTGGATATTGATTTGATTGCTTTAAATAAATAGGTTGAATTATCTAATTGGGTTTTAAATTATTCCTAGTCCTATCCCAATGGGAATTCCCACATCCTATAAATAGGCAGGTACTCCTCCAATATTTTTCACAATTACTCCAAATTCTCCATAACCAAAGTGAGTGCATCGTGTCCATGACCGTGTCCGTGTCCCATCCACTACTTATCTTATTTACATATACATTGTTTCTCCGTGTCCGACAACCCCGGACAACTACACTCTCCCGTGTCACGCAGGACACAATCCGACACGCCAAAACCTAATCCTAATTTCCGTCTCGCCGCAGCCCACCAGCACCCCAACTCCGACAAACCACCTCGCCGGAGCCCTGATCAATCCAACCGTCCCATCCCTACCGCCATCATCATCTGCGACAACGTCGCCGTCTCCTACACTCCGGCTCCGACCCGTCGTCGGACAACCACCCCCTCTTGGCCGTTCGCCACAACCACGGAACACCGCCAACACAGCCTCATCACCACGCCACAACCATCACCAACATCGTCATCATCTCCACAACCCGGCCATCTCCTATACGCTACCAGCCACCACCAGCCAAGCCGTCACCACTACTGCCGTCGGCATCTCCGGCCACACCCAGCCATCACCTCGCGGCCAAACACCACCCATAGAAGGAGAAGAAGAAAACCAAACCCTAACCCTAAAAGCTTACCTCGCCGTCGATTGGAGCTCCGCCTCCAGCGCCGCCGTGGTCATCTGAGCCGCATCGAACCCAGCTCCGCGCGCCTCCGACCACCCGACCGGAGACGCCCATCGAAACCCTCTCCGCGACCTTTCCCCCGTCGTCGGTCATCCGCAATCCGCCGAGACCCCTCTGGTCCGCCTCTCGGTGCCGCGGCCGCGCAGCCGTCTCCCCTCCGGCCGGCCATCAACGCTGAACACCGCGCCCCCTCCTTCTCCTCCGTCCCGCCGCCTTAGGAACTCCGCCGCCCATAGAAACCCCAAACCCGCCTCGGCCTCCCACTCCAGCGGCCGCGCGCCTCTCCGCCTCCGCCTAAGTCGTCCGCCTCACCGACGTTCTCCGCCGACGACCTCCTTCCTCCATCGACCACTCCGCGCCTGCCGCCGCTCCCAAGTCCCGATCCGCCGCGTCCTCCGCCGAGTCGGCGCCACCCAGCACCGAGCTCCGCCCTCGCCGAGAGCTCCGCCGCGCCGTCCCCCTTCGACGCCGACCGCCGCCGCCTCAGTGAACTCTGGTAACGCCCCTCCCGCTCTCCTTCCACTCTCTCTCGTCTTCACTCCTCCTCCTTTGATTTCTTCTCTCTCTTCACTTTCCCCCTTTCTTTATCTTTTTTTCGTTTCCTCGGAAACCAATTTCTCACTCACTGATTGTGTGGGGAAGAGTATAGGTTATTAGCAATATTATGATATTTATTACTAATGTTATTATTATTAGTATTATTATTAATACTGATATTATCATTTTAATTATTCTTATTAGTATTATCATTATCATTTTAATTATTATTACTTTTTACCATTATTATTATTATTATTATTATTATTATTATTATTATTATTATTATTATTCTGTAAATCGAAATTTCTAAAAGTATTTTAATATTAATTATTATATTATTATTTATTATTATTACTATTATTATTATCTTATAATAGTATCATTGATTACAAATATTATTAGTAGTAGTTTTGATACATTGATATAAATGAGTTATGGCCTAATAAATAGTTGAAATTTGTAAAATTCTATTTTATTATGATTATTAAATATTTTTTAAAACAAATTTATTAGTTTATGCTTAGTCTCACATCTATCATCAAATTTGGTTTAGAAAGGTTAATTATATATCTAAATAAATTACTTCGCAAAAAGTAGGTTTTTGGTTCTAAATGGTTTAACTAGAATTGTAAATTATCCATACTTATTTTCTACCAATAATTTCTATATATCGACAAACCTAGGGTTGCCTTGGCTAAAACAATTTTTCCACTTTTAAGTATTATGTAAAATAATTTACTAATAAAAATATTTCCTAAAAAAATAGTATAAGTATGTATTCTCCACAAAACTCCCACCTTGATATCCCCAGTGATCATTACTAATTCCAAATTTATCTTTTCTCGCGAATTCGGACCATGTCGCATCGACCATGGCTATTGGACAGAACAAGACTTGTTGGAACATTGCACCATGCCAGGCGACACACCAGGCAAGACACCTTGCCTTTACTGTTTAAATTTCCTGCTCAATATCATGTGTTGTGTTTATTTTAAGTTGTTTCTTTCTAATTATGTGTAGTACAAATTACTATATTTTATAATTGGCTTAGAGTTAAGGACTACCATCAAATTTAGTGTGTCTCATTGACTTGTCACGATTGTACACGAGTTGTGTGTGAGAGTTGTGAGTATCATATAGAGGTCACTTGCGTGTAGGCTGATCCCCCGTGCGTATGCGTAGGAATAACTGCCAATAGATTGTGTAGAGACGCAGTTATCAAGGATTAAACAGTGTCGTGGAGTCGACACATGTGTAGTATCATTGGGGGGAGGGGACAGTTATTAGCGTAGGGGCTACATTTTACTTTTACACACATCTTGGGCCGAGGGTGACTCTCATGAGCACTACCTTCTGCCCAGGCCGATAGCGTCTCGGATGAGCGCTACTTGCTGGCCACTTTCTATTACTTGCTTGCGTGAATCCGTTACAGCCCCTGCGTAAACGTTGTCCTCAAAATGCATGTCACATAGAATGGTTAGGACCTTTACTCATGCATACTTTTCTGTTGAGCTTATTTATTCAGTTTATGGCATGATATTATGTGTCTTGTTACGTCCCTCTGAGGACCTGGTTTTTCCCCAGGTGTGTGTTCATGTTTCTGCAGGTGCTCTAGCTAAGGCCATTCCTTCCTTCGTGATGACTGCTTTTGGACTTGTCATTGCTTCGCTCGACCAATCACTTTCTTTGTATATTTCTTCTCTATTTAAATTAGTTGGTAGTGGACTTTGTCTCCGCCCAACGATTGTATCATAAACATTTAAGTTGAATTCTATATTATTATTCCTTTCATTATGGATGAGATTTAGTTGTCTTGGATTACTACATTTTACAGCTTATGTATACATACGAGGTCCATGTATTTCGTATGTATACAGCTGGCATGTCTACGTACTTGGTCCTACGTATTTTGGGACTGGGGCGTTACAATACTTTATCAAAATGGACATGTTGTTTTCCTTTGTCGGCCGTCATCAGTTTGGAAAGAGTTGGTTCTACTGGAGGTGATGAAGTTGATGGAACATTGACAGCAAGAGAAGATGATGCTTGAGGAGCCTCCAGAGGTGGAGCAAGATTTTCTTGGCCTTCTGAATAATCTCTTAGGTAAATTCTTCTAGACATGGTACCAGTTAAGGCTTCTTCTTCGGATACAGGTTCGAATGACACTATATTGCAACTCTTTGCCTGGATCTTGTTTCTGGAAGGTTTTTTTTAGCAAGATGAAGAGTTTGTCCAGTAACCCAAACCAATCCAAGATTAATTGTGAGAAAAATATAGGAAAAGAGGTACAGGAGATCCCTTTCCATAGTTCAAACCAGAGGCCTTACATAGATCGTATCCCATTTTCGTCATTAGTTCACGAGACTGTAGACTATACAGATGGAAAGCTGGTTGATATTTGACTTCTGAATTTGATAATGTTGTTTCAGTGTCAGTAGAAGAAGAAGAAGGATTATCTGTTACCGAGATGAAGGTAGCAGTTAGAGGTGGAAGACAATGTTCACCCAACGAAGTCATATGACATGATTTTTATTTAGTGGCCTTCTTAGACTTGGTGGAGGAAGACGGTGTTTCGAAGTCAGCCACTAAATCTGGATATCCACATAATTTCCCCTTTATCAGAAGACAGAGGAACAATACCATCAGTTCGTGCAGGTGGAAGATTAACAATCTCCAGAGTAGTTCTCGGGATGGGGATGATGCCGTCCTGCACAAATTGAGCCAAAAATCTCCAAACCGTAGAGAGACGACGTTAGCAGTTACAGTTTCTCGTCTTGTTGGAGAGTGATTACACCGGAATTGACCATTCCTGAATTTTACCCTTGAGCACATAGCATGCTCGAGTTGGATGTCCAATAAATCTGTGGTAAACACAATATTTAGGATGGTCAGTCTTACCAACTTCCTCTGGCCTTTTTGCTTCTGGCAGTTGAAGTTTATTGCTCTTGATTAGACAATCAAAGACACTCATGATATCATCTTCATCAAAAGAGTATACTTCTTTTGGACATGGTGTCCTTTGTGGTGGTGCTGTCGACGGAGATGCTGGCTGACTTACATTGATAGCTAGAGCTTTTTTGCCTTTGAGATTAATAGCTAAAGTCTCCTTGCTCTTGCGATTGTTCTGAAGGCTACTATTATTTGGTGTAGCGTATTCATCTTTGTCAATATTAGGCATTTGAATACCTAATTGTTTGAACTTGTCATTGCTCTCTTCTGCTGCTTTGACGTTCACTATGAAGGTAGGCCAGTCCTGGAACTGTGTTGATCCCGTCCACAGGCTGATTATAGGCAACAGGCTTGATTTGCAAGTGTCTATAGTCAAAGCATCTAGAGTTCCGAGAGGCATTTTGAGTGCTTTACGACGGAATCGTTCAATAAAACGTTCAGTAGTTTCATTATGTCGTTGTTTGATTTTGATGAGAGCAGACATAGTCATGTCGTTGGTTCCCTCATAAAATCGTTCCAAGAACATTTGTTTAAAGCCAGAGAAAGAGGTTATACAACCATCTGGTAAACTACGATACTAGTCATATGCTGCACCAGCTAAACAGCCGACAAATACTCTAGTAAGAAGAGCATCATTTGGTTGAAGTTGATCAGTCATTACTTTAAAGTGATTGAAGTATTGACTTGGAGATGTGCTCCCATCAAACAGCATAATAGTAGGGGGTTTATATTTAGGAAAAAATTGGACTTCTTTCTATTCTATGGGATAGGGCTGTTTGATCCCAAGCTTCTGCAAGCCGTCTTTCTGTTTGAAAGCTTTGAATTGAGTACGTAAAATTTTTACGGCCTCATTGGTATTTTTCGATGATTATGGAGCAGTGGATTGATTTGATATTTTAGGAGGAGGTACTGCATGATAAGTACCACCTCCAGCACCAGATTGACTTGGAGCAGCCTGTACTGGTTTGGAAGTAGTGTGAGAAGATTGTACTCCCAGACCAATATTGATGGGAGCTGATGTTGTTACAGGTTCCTGATCGGAATCAGATTCGCAACCGGTGGAACTGTATGTTGTGCCATAATCACAGCATGCATGCCTGTCATCATCTTAGCCATGTTCTTCAAACTAGCCTCCAAAGCAGCAATTCTTTGCTCTTGATTGTTAGAACTGGAAGCATCTTGATCTTCTGTGGCAACATAAGCAGTCACTTCTCTAGCTATTGAAGACGAGGTAGTGGAAAAGATGGTCTTTTCAGAACTTTTACTATCAGCATCAATGTCATATAAGGAATCACCCCCAGAACAAGTGATAGGGGTGTGCTGTTGATTGAGAGAATCTTGGTTGGAAGGAATATTCCTTTGACCAATTGTGTCTTGGCTTCTTGATCTAGTATACTGGTATACTCCTTCACCCGATGCATGAATCCGATCTAAGTACGGTTAACTGGGATTACGGGATGCATTACGTCTTGAACGTTTTCCATCCGCAGTGCTTCGAGATGCCATGTTGACAGGAGCATAAAGTAGTTCATCTTCATCCACTATGATAGGTTCAGGAGTCTGAACATAATTCACACGGTCAAAGACAGGCCATTTAGCTGACTGACAACAACATTTGATGACAACTTCATGGTGGTGATTGCAATGATGTTCTTGTTGTTGGACCACCGTTGGACGGAATGGATTTACAACCTTCCACTTATGTATCAAGAGTTCACGGAGATCACTAACAGGACGAGAAGAAGTTGCAGGAATGTTGCCCTTGACGATATTCGGGACATGGTTCATGTTCTTGAGGTGTCCCGTACCTTGAGTGTACAAGGACGTGCTAAGTTGGTTAGCATAAGTCATAGGATTTTTTACCTCAGAATTCTTCCTCTGGTGCAAGTTAGCAACTGGTGCAGGTTGCGCTTGATACATTTTGTGTTTTCCCGAGGTTGACCCTAATTGGCACCTGTTAATATTGGTGCGCAAGTCTAACATGGGTGCTAATTGTGCATCTACTTGAATACTAGCAATTTGCCTTGTCAGGATCTTGAGATACGTAGGTTCGGTAAATCTTGCCCTGACCTCTT
This sequence comes from Iris pallida, assembly GCA_029216955.1. Lineage (NCBI taxonomy): Eukaryota > Viridiplantae > Streptophyta > Magnoliopsida > Asparagales > Iridaceae > Iris > Iris pallida. The sequence goes on from JANAVB010028196.1 coordinate 12,463,097, forward strand.
TGGAGTAGGCATAATACCCTTTTGTGTGGAAAGTTCATTCTGAATATTACTCATTTTCATGACAGAGATTTGGTTGTCTCTGTTAAGGAGAGTAGGATTTCTATCTGAATCCACTTTTGTGTTGAGAAGTGCAAAAGCGCAATTAGCAGTACTTTCTACCCAGTCAATGACTCGAGCAGAATGATGAAAAGCCAAAAAGCATTTTCCTTGATTTAATGATTTTCCAGTAAGTTTCTGGCTTGATGACGAAGAGGGAACCACTAAACAATGTTTCCCTTTACGTTGCACCATTGCAAAAATATGTGCAGGTTGCGCTAGAGCAGGAATAGGCACAGGTTGCGCCAGTGCAGAATTATGCACAAGTTGCGCCAGAGCAGGACCAGGCACAGGTTGCGCCAGGGAAGGCTAAAGGACGCTTTCCTTTGTTTTGTCCAGCAGTGTGTCGAGATGAAGTCTCCTTCGATTTCAGAATCGGAGAAGTAGAGGAGTCAGCCAAAAGGCTGTTTCCTTTAGGTTGCGCCACGGCAGTAATATGCGCAGGTAACGCCACAGCAAGAATAAGCACAGGTTGCGCCCGGGAGAAAAAGGCCAAAGGGTGCTTTTTTTTTGTTTTGGACAGTAGTGTGTCTGTCACGACCCGGTCCTAAATTATTGGGTCGAATCAGATCATGTCCATCCTGCACCGTTGTGAGACAGCGGCAGTAAGCTGTATCCACTTGCAGGTAATCACAACAACACAATGTATATATTTGTCACAACTTCTAAAATTACGAATATTAAAAACTTGTTTGTTCAACATAGAGAAAAATACAACTGACATAAAAACTGAAATAGATTGTCTTCACTCCAACATAATGAAACTCGAAATGGAAATAACATCTATCTAAATAGTCGGCTCATCATCCTCGAGATCAACATCGTCTGATTGGGACTCTGGCAGCACAGCTGGATAGAGCTCAGGATCGTAATAGCTATTAATCAGTAGCTCAGCATCATCAATGGAACCTATTGGGGGTGGGGAATCCAGTCAGGAAAGGATCAAAGTACAATTATGAAAATCTAACAATTAACTAATAATTAAAAATTTGCAATTTAAACAGTTTGAAATACTTGAACAATATTTTTCAGCAATTTTCCACAATTGAAAACAATATGATTTGAGTAAGTAATGTTTATGACCGGCTTGGGTTGTACAATAGTATGCTAGTGATACGATACGGCTTATCCTCGTGTGAAAAGGAGTAAGCTCGCATAATTATGCAATATGAAGGTATTGGTCATAGAACACTACACTACTCCCCCAATCCCACAATCAATAACAATCAATACTCTATGAGAGAGTTCCGTGTAGCAATGTGGTTTAATCTTACAATATTACAATTAATAATTAAATTAAAAAATAAACATAACCGTACTTGCCATGGTTTATAACTGGATTTGAGATGGATACCGGGGAAGGATTCAAACTCGTCCTCGAAATCCTACAGTTGAGAAGTTCTGACTTAGAACCATATTTGAGCTATGTCTAGGTGTTCTTGTTATAATCTCTAAATTTGATCCTAGTCAAGTTTTACTTTGTTAAAATTATTCTACCGGAATACATTATCATTACGAACTACATTATTATTTATAACGAGGTAAAAGTCGATTTACTGATTAATTGGAAAAATAACATTTACAAGTTAATTGTCAAAACTTTGTAGTTTAGTAACATATATATATATAACTAGATTTTTCTTTAAAAGAGAAAAATATGAATTTCTGTTAACTTACAAAAAAACTTAATGTGAGAAAACTTATTAAATTTCTATATAAAAATTAAATATTTATTTTTATATTCTACGTATTTAATGCCAAAACCACAACCCAGAAAATAAAGAAAAAGCTACACTACACACTACAAGGTCTCAGAAAAGAAAATAGAAACTGGACTTATGCCCTTACAATTTATTACATAAATTAATTAAAATTGTTGTTGAGCTCCGAACGCCGAAAAACGGTCCATTCAGCAGGCCGAGGCCCTGCACTCAAAATGCTATTGGCCAGTAATATGTTCTAAAAAATTATTCAAATTAAAAATATAAAAATACGGCAAGTCTCAGACTTGGTCCAAAATATCATGTTGCGTTCTAGCTTATGCCTCAACGTTCGGAATGGCCGGTTTCGTTTGCATTTAGCTAGGGCCCATGAACCGATATGGTCGTCGCCCGAAAATGATACAAAAATCCATATTTAAAACCAACAATCAAATTGTAATTTGTTTTGCAAAGACCCGAAATTTGAAAATAATTTTATTCAAAACTTTAAAAATATTTTTCGAAAATTTGGGCAGCACCTCCTCTAATTGGGACAACCCAATCCTGGGAAAATGCCAACACCCAAAATATTCCAAACCAGGAATAACAAACCACAAAATAATACCAAATCAGGGATACCAATTTATCCAACCCAAATGTAGATTTTTATTTCTAAAAATCAATAATCACAGAACGTTTTTCGAAAATTTAAAATTCTAAGAATCCGAAATGAGATTCGGAAAACCCAAAACCACAGAACCATATTTCGGAAAAATCCGAACTTAGCTCAAAAATTTCGAGAAAACACAGACTCACAAAACCACAGAATTATTCCGAAAGGGAGTTCGGAAAATCCGAAATCACGAATCGATTCGATTCCCATAGCGGGATCGGGGACCATGTCATCATCGATACCAATGGGAGTAACACGAAAATACGGAAGATACCTTGGGTTGCTCGGCTAGAGCTCTCAGATGAGAATAGAAGTAAAGATGAATCTCACGTTCTCCAGAATACGCGAACAGCAAATATCGGCCACGGAAAAATGGATCTGGAAAACCCGCGGGGTCACCGGAAAGCCTTGGGTCAGGAACAGCAGCGGGGAGCCGCTGGACCAGGGCACGGGGCACGAACACGCGAAGGGACGCAGCGGCGGAGGGGTCGTCGCTCGGGAAGGTCGACGGTGGGGAGGCTGCGCGGAACAGGCCGGCGCTGCAGGGGGTGGCTGGGAAGCCGGCTGGCCTCGGACGAAGGGGTCGCGGACGCCGGAGGGCGCCGGGGCTGGAAGTCGCCGAGGGGGCGCGGCCAGGGGGACTCGAGTTAGGCTTGGGGCTAGGGCTTGGGAAAGTGGTGGAGAGTTTAGAGAAGGAGGTGGGGTTTTATATAGGGATGATTTTGGGGGTTTCGGGAAGATGAAAGGAAGAGTCGGGTGGCAGCGGTTTCGAAAGGGGCTCGGCGAGAGGCCGTTTGGGAGCGGAAAGGAAAGGTTTCCTTTCCTTTGCTGGGAGAGGAGAGAGGGGAGGGTAATATATGTTAATGTAAAGTAAAAGATTTCTTACTTTTAATAAGTAAAAAAATGATATACTATATATATATATAATGAATTATATATATATACACTAAAAGATTGTTTCGGAAAAACTGAAATTTGGGTTCGATTTCAAAATGGATTGAGACGGGTCCGGGACAAGTTCGGGACGGTCAGACCAAGCTAAAAATTCCAGAAATAATAATAATTTTTAAAAAAATACTATTTTCCTAAATTAACAAATAATAATGATTATATAATTATTATAATAATAATTTTGCTAATAAAATTATTCAATTAATTAAACAAAATTTTCGGGTTTCACAGTGTCGAGATAAATTCTCATTCGATTTCAGAATCGGAGAAGTAGAGGAGTTAGCCAAAAGGTTGTTTCCTTTAGGTTGTGCCAGGGCCGTAATGTGCGCAAGTTGTACCGAGGCAGCAGGTTGTGCCGTCGAGGACTTAGGAGTCCAGACAGAGCACGTTTTGCTCTTAACAGAGGCAATAGTGCGCTTGGCACCCCCAGCACTGATCATGGCCTCGTAGGCTGTCTGGTCGACTTGAACGACCAGGGTCTTCTGCGTCTTGCCGATCGACGCGGTATCACATTGAGTTGTCACTTTCTCGTCGGAGGAGAAAGTCGTCCCCAGCAGAGTCGCCATTTTGTTTGCAAAAAAAAAACATATTTCTACAAACTAAAAAAAGTACGAAGAGTAAAATTGATTTATGGGGAAGTACAACTATAGAAATCTGATTAGAAGACGATCACTTTATCCCTTGGACGATGTGATACCGAAGACACGAGGCTCTAGAGGATGCAATAGCACTTTTGCAGGAGTTTTTGATCCTTGGTGATGCCTTGAGACTGATTTGAAACTCTATTTATAGAGTTCTTGAAATAACTGTTTAGCAGTTATTCTGGGTTGCGCGCACTTCAGGTTGCGAGCCTCATGTTCACTTGCGCGAGCGGTTGCACTAACTGCTGTGGATGCATGACATCGTTTGATTGAGATGCGCCTGGTCGTGGGCAGTATAGTTGGCACGTTATACGAAGTTAGTGGCATGCGCGCCACGTCGCCCTGCTCTGGATACTGTTCGATCACTTTGCACGAGCTGTCATCTTCAACTTGTGCCTAAGTACATCTTCGTGCACCCTGATACGTTGCGCAAACTGCTAGCTGTCATTAAATCTGACCAAATCTTCTCGAGCTCCGTATTGCGTAGGATTCAAACAGATTCTCCTTGATATGTGTGTTGTCAGCTGTCAGGCAATGATTATCGTTACAGCTTCTCGAGAAAGTGTGCCACGTGGCGCTCGCGCAACCTGATGTTGGCGCAACCTAATGTTATGCAACTTGATGTTGGCACAACCTGATGATATGACTTCAGGAGCGGTACAGCTTGATTTTTAGCCTCTACAGAGGCGTTTGGGTCCGATACTATTGTAACAGGTATATTACTCTACAAAAATATACCTGCTCGAGTATTATTCGATTCGGGTGCAACGCATAGTTTTATATCTGCTGATTATGCGAAAGAAAATAAAATAACCATGGGATCACTAGATATGAACTTTAGCATTAGCACTCCATCGGGAGTCGATATGCCTGCGAACTTTATTTGTAGGAATGACCATATTTGCATTGGGAGAAAAAATCTATCCTTGGAAGCCATCGTACTAGACATCAAAGAGTACGACATAATCCTGGGCATGGAATGGTTGGACGCTTGTCATGCAACAATCGAGTGCGCGGAGAAGAAAGTGGTGTTTCGTCTTCCTAGCGAGACAGAGTTCTCATATTCATGTGGTACGGTCTCGAAGACGGCAATGATAGTATCGGCAATCTCGGTGAGGCGTATGTTACGTTACAGCTGTACGGAATACTTGGCATCAGTTCGAGATACGAGGAAGGATATTCCAGACACAATGCAGACTGATGTTGTGGCAGATTTCCCTGACTTTTTCCCTCACGAGATGTCCGACATGCCGCCGGATCGAGAAATGAAATTCAGCATCGACACCTTTCTGAATACACGACCGATATCAAAAGTGCCTTACCGCATGGCTCCAGCAAAACTGAAGGTGTAATTACAAGAGTTGCTAAACCGCAAATTTATTCGCCCTAGCGTCTCTCCGTAGGGAGCTCCCGTACTGTTTGTGAAGAAGAATGATGGATCGATACGGCTATGCATCGACTATCATGAACTCAACAAGGCGACTGTACGGAACAAGTATCCCTTGCCACGAATCGATGACGTGTTTGACCAACTATAAGGTACGTCAATATTTTAAAAATTGATCTTCGTTCAGGCTATCATCAGTTGAAGATCAAGTCCGATGACGTATCGAAGTCTGCCTTCCGCACTCGATATGGTCATTATAAATTCCTAGTCATGTCGTTCGGTTCGACGAATGTCCCAGCCGCTTTCATGGATCTGATGAACCGAGTCTTCTGACCCCAAATCGATAAATTTGTAGTCGTGTTCATCAACGATATCCTTATCTACTCAAAGAATCGAGAAGAGCATGCAGAACACTTGAAGACGGTATTGCAGACTCTGTGTAAAAATAAATTATATGCCAAGCGAAGTAAATGCGAGTTCTGGATCAGTAGTGTGACATTCCTCGGATATGTAATCTCTGTCAAAGGTGTCACGGTGGACCGAAAGAAGATTAAAGCGGTGGTAGATTGGAAACGACCTACCTCGGCTAGCGATATTCAGAGTTTCCTGGGTTTAGCAGGCTACTATCGAAGATTCGTGCGGAGCTTTTCAAAACTAGCGTCGCCTCTGACTTGCCTCACCCAGAAGAGAGTAGTATTTGAATGGAGTGACGACTGTGAATCCAGCTTTCAAGAGTTGAAGCAACGGCTCGTTTCAGCTCAAATCCTTGCACTTCTAGATGGTCCAGAAGGCTTTCAGATATTCAGCGACGCATCGAGAACTGGCCTCGGGTGCGTACTCATGCAGAGATAGAAAGTCATCTCCTATGCTTTACGGCAGTTGAAGCAGCACGAGAAAAACTATCCGACGCATCACCTAGAATTAGCGGCGATCGTGTTTGCATTGAAACTCTGGCGGCATTACCTCCATGGTATGGCCTGCAGAATCTATACAGATCATAAAAGCCTGAAATACTTGTTTATTGCAACGAGAACACAACTTACGGCAGCGACGTTGACTCGAACTCATAAATATTACGAGCTAACGATCGAATATACGCCGAGCAAGGGAAACGTCGTAACCGACGCGCTTAGCAGAATGTTTATGGGATCACTAGCCCTAAATAATGAGATACGACGAGACCTTGAAGCGATAGGTATTGAACTCAGAATTGACTATCGACAGCTGTACCTAGCTCAGTTGAATCTAGGATCGAGCTTGCTTAGCAAAATAAAGACCGCACAGAAAGACGATTCATTCCTGAAGAAGATGTGTGAGCTGATTTCAACGGAAAGGGCGACTGACTTTGTGAAAGACGGAGACGGAACAATGCGACTAAAAGGAAGGCTCTGCATTCCTGAAACTGGCGAACTCAGAAAAGAAATTCTGACGAAGGCACATTGTGCGAGATACTCGTTACATCATGGAAGTACCAAGATGTACAAGGACTTGCGTATAAACTTTTGGTGGCACAGCATGAAGAAAGACGTAGCTACTTTCGTATCACAGTGCATGGCGTGTCAGCAAGTGAAACAGAACACCAAAGGCCAGGCGGAGAGCTGCAGAACCTCGCCATTCACGAGTGGAAGTGGGACAACATCTCGATGGATTTCATTGTGGGATTTTCGAAGACGCCGCGAGGGAATGATACGATTTGGGTCATTGTTAATAGATTGACCAAGTCGACTCACTTTGTCGTAATTAAAGTAGGATGGAGCGTCGATCGGTTAGCGCAAATCTATATCGACGAGATTGTTCGACTGCACGGGGTACCGACCTCAATAATTTCAGACAGAGATGGGAGATTCCTATCGCATTTTTTGACGAGCCTGTAAGCGGCGTTGGAGACCAAACTAAATTTTAGTTCTGTGTACCACCCCTAGACAGACGGTCAGACGGAGAGGGTAAATCAAATCTTAGAGGATATGTTGCGTCTGTATGCGATCGATTTAAAGACTAGTTGGGATACACATTTGCCGTTTATGGAGTTTGCGTATAACAACAGTTATCAGTCGAGCATCCAGATGGCTCTATATGAAGCGCTCTACGGAAGAAAGTGTCGTTCTCCAATATGCTGAGACAAAGCCGGCGAGCGACAAGTGCTCGGACCAAACTAGTGGAGGAGGCCATCGAAAATGTCCGCTTGATCCGAGATAGACTCCGTATCGTGCAAAGTCGACAAAAGAGCTACACAGATCTTCGTTGACGACCGCTAAAATTTTTGGTCGGGGACCATGTGTTTCTAAAAGTAACGCCCATCCATGGTATGATGCGGTTCGACATTAAAGGAAAATTGAGCCCGAGATGTGTAGTCCCCTTCGAGATCATCGAACGAGTTGCAACAGTTGCTTATCGGATCGCACTACCTCCTGCCTTGGCTGATGTGCATGATATTTTCCATGTTTCACAACTTTGAAAATAAGTACACGATCTAACTCACGTGGTTAGCTTCGATCAGTTGGAGCTATATACTGACTTGTCTTACTCGGAGAAGCCTGATCAAATTTGGACCGTAAGGAGAAGGTATTACGAAATCGATCGATGTTCTTGGTCCGCATGCTTTTGCGGAACCATTCAGTTGAAGAGTCGACATAAAAAATGGAGGCGGAGATGAAGGAGAAGTACCCTTCGTTGTTTGCCTAATTTAAGGTCAGACCCTTGTTCTTAAGTTTTGGGACGAAACTTTTTTTAGTGGTATATTATGTAATGTCCCGCTTCCGATAGGCGGCGGACTCCGTAATATGCTTGCGCCGAGTTAGATTGGTCGGGAACTTAGATGGCCATCTGACTCGATCGCTGAGCCTGGTAAACGATAACACCTTGCGGCATTGATCAAATCGATTTGGACAAATGTTACGAGAATCGATCCAACTAATGGAACGACTTCTGTTGGAATAAGTCCTAGATGCAGCGGGCTGCGTCTCGGCGAGTGAGCTCTATATAAGAGTCCCTTCGACGGGACCAGATTGCTGTATAATTTTCTTGGAGCTTTTACCACTTGGTTTTGATGAAAGTGCTTTTGCGTCATTTTTTGAATGTAATCTATGAATTTCGAAGTGAAGGAATAAAGAAGAAATTCTAACTAAGTGTTGGTGCCATTGTAGGAGCTCGCGTAACTAAAGCTTGAACGTTGTGAAGCATTTCGGCGGTCGGCACGATCAAAGTACTTGGTGGGTGGTTCGGCTCCTTCTTTTCTACTCTATCCCGCAAACGAAATTCCTTTGCCTCGAACTTATTCAAATCGATGATGCCAAGTTAAATGCATGTCAATCCACTAAGATCAATAACTCGAGAAAAATGTATCGACTTAGAGAAATCTACTCTAAAAATATAAGTTTCGCACCAAAGTCAAAAAGTTTAAGGTTCTAGTAAAAAGATAGACTATTTCACGTGCTACAAAATAATATGAAACGTCGATGGTGGCTTATGATGCCTCGAACAATTTTGTGCCTACGGGACGCTAAATCAGAACGTACGGCTTTGAGAAAACGAGCTCTCGTATGAGTCCAAATTGATAATGCTACTTAATACTGTCCGCGCTATACAATTGGTCTCATATATTCATTCATTGGCATGGTCATAGACAACTTGTGCACAAGTTTGTTTTTCTCGAAACGGTATCAGAGGCATCGGAACCGAATCGTCCTAGGGGAAATAATTTATCGTGCTTTGGCACGAGGCATGCGGGACCTTCAGTAAGGCTTGCAACCTAGGCTGAAAGGTAGTATCGCATGCCAAATTCGATTAAGTCCCAAGTGGTATGTAACACCAATAACCATATGTAAGATAGTAGCATGCTCACCTATAGTCTTATGCGAGTATAATTACTATCTCTGTTTTATGCAGGGACGAGCATGACCGTGGTAAAAATTGTGATAAATCGTTATATTTCACTTTAGACTTTATTACTTCAAAGATGGCTATCGATATGAATTGAATTCATTTAGTTCTAATAGAAAGAAAACTCTAAAGCATGCCTACCTTAACAATCCGAGTCGGTTTAGACGAGTGGGTTCGTCTCGTCCATTTAGCAAGTGTGCTAACCCCCTCCCCAATTTCCCAGGTGCGGCGGAAGCTCTAAACTGAAACTGAAGTACGGAGAGGCATTTTGAAGCTCTTCCTATTATGAAATATTTGAAGCCAATTCATCATAGGCTTATGTATAAAGGGACGAATGTATGGAACGGCAAGTATTAGTTCAGGCAGCTTGTCGAGTATATTTCTTTTGTTTCAATCAATGTAGCCGCAACGACATCCAATGTAATTACGACTTGTACTTCGTTGAAAGCTATGAATGAAAAGTAAATTTCTATCTTCCTAAACTGTGTCTTATATTCTGATGTGATTTGTGAAGTTTCAACTTGGTATTTCAATATAATAATCAACTTAACATTCTTGTCTTATACGAGTGCAATTCTAGACTCGTACGACATCACGTCTTAGCGAGGATGATCGTTCGGCATAATAACACCGGGGACGAATGGTATGTTGACTCGGGACGTAACAAATTGGTATCGTAGCACGGTTATGTTTCCTCAGATTTTCAAAATATCTCTCATTGTTGGAATGTTCGTTACGATTGCTCGATTGAATGCTTGTCGACATGCTGCATGAAATAAAAGTTCCATACAGGTAAGCTCATAGATATTTTGAAAAATACTAACGGGTTTACTTTATTTATAGGAATGACTAAGAAAAATAAAATAATCCCGACACAATAACCCAAATCGTGGATAGTAAGTCGAGTTCGAAGAGTACTGGCCGTAGCGAGACGACGATGGAGAAAATACTACAGTTGATGGAGCTGCAGTAGCAACAGCTTCAGATACAAATCAAAGCCCAATTTGGTGTACAGCAGAAGCAAATGGATGACCTAACGTAGATCGTAAGCAAGATAGTAGGCAATACCAAAGCGACGGTCGTGGTATCCGAAGAGAGGCAAGATGTTCAAGATGAAGTCGAGTAAGAAGTTCAACCGCAAATGATAAACTATTCTTCCTTGTTCAAAGCAAAGGAGTTCTGCAAGATGAACCCACCTAAATTCAATGGTCGAGCAGAGCCTGATGTGATAGTAGGGTAGCTCGCAGAGATTGAGGACCTATTTAATCTGCTTAGCATTGAAGAGCCCCAGAGGATAACATGTGCGACGTTACAACTACAACTGAGGGCTTACGACTTGTCACCCTTGGATTTTGTTATACGTATTTTGGTATACGTGTATGTATCTCGGACCCGTATTTCGACTTGTCCTGATTGGCTAGCCTTGTATTTTTGCATTGGCATGTGTTAGTTAGCATTTCATGGTTCATGTGGTCCATTTTGGTTATGGCATGCATCGAGTTCGGTTGGGTTCGGCTTGGTTTGGCTCGATTTGGGTTAGAATGCAAACCCCTACCTACCACCATCCATCATTTATTAACCCAACAACCCTTCTCTCTCCTCATACATATTCTTATTAATTCCTCTTCTTCTTCCTCATCTTCTTCACTACCGAACACACATAGTAGGCAAGTGCACCTTGCTTCCACTTGAGGACCCATTTTTATGGTTCCATTAGCTTTTCTCGTGGCCTCAGAATAGTTTAGAACTTGGCATTTTTTACTTGGATGCATAGATTTTTGCAGATCTAGATTTCAGCATTTTATCTTCTTCATGGTTTTTCTCGACTTAAACTGGGTTGTTTTCAAAAACTAAGAGTTCCATGTAGTAGGCATTTCGATTTTACGCAAGTTTGGCTTTTGAATGGTTGGATTTCATCAAGTCTTGGCCGAGATGGGGATTCTTGAGTTCTTGAGTCCCATGGCTGCTTGTCTCGGCCTTGGGGAGAAGACGAAGCCTTTACGCACACGTTCTTACGTGCCAACGTAGTAATTTCCCCTTTACGCACACGTTCTTACATGCCAGCGTAGTAATTTCTCCTTTATGCACACGTTCTCACGTGCTCGCGTAATCTGTTCTACGCTGAGTTGATTCGAACTCTACGCAGGGACTCTCCCGCTCGCGTAGAGTCTCGCTCGAGTGGAGTCTCGCTCGTGTAGACTCTCCCGTTCGAGTGGAATCTCGCTCGCGTAGACTCTTTTGCTCGCATGGAGTGCTCGCTTGCGTAGAGTGTTCGCTCGCGTAGAGTCTCGCTCGCATGCAGCCTTGCTCGTGTAGAGCTGTCCTTCCTTAGGTCTTTTCCGCGTAAAGCTATTTTACGCTCGGGGGCCCTTGGCCTAGCGTAGTTTAGCTAGCGTAGAGACCTTGAGCCCCTTGGCGTACTCTGTTTGCCCTTTACGTTCTTGCACCCTTGTCATGAGCTTGATAATCCCGAATTAATTAATGTGTTTAGAGTGATAATTGTACACGGCCTGGTATAACAAGTAAACTGATGTGACATGACATGATATGACAAGTAAGCATGATGAGAACTATTGAATACTTTTGCGACGGCTAGTATGACCTGACAAGTATGAATGGCCTGGACACCGTGGATGATTGTGATTGTACAAATGGACCAGTATCGTCTTGCATCATGTCTAGGGCATGGACCTCTAAGTACCACGGTCAGGGGTACCTATTGAAACCGACTAGGGCTAATAACTAGAACAATCCAATAGTCATGAAAAGATTTCCCAGCTACAGGCAATTCCGTTATCTGGGTGCCCTATCATGGGATTTGTAGACTGCCGTCGAGTAGGATACATTTCCAACACACTGTCATGTGTTGCACCCTCCAATCTACTTAAGGGTACATGTGTTTCTTGGACGATGTACCTACATGAACTCAACCCCCAATTTTGTCTGGATAACCTGGATGGTCTACAGGGCTTATGGCTGTTGGAACATCTCATTGCATCTTGCTAGTAACTAGGCATATGATAACCCTAGTTAGTTAAAGTATCAAGCCGTACTTATTGTTTTGCCATGAATGTTGGATGTAGAGTCTATCCAGTCTAAGCCTTGTCTTGTTCCAGTACCTGGCTACTTCGGAACATGATTGATTATGCTTACCTTATCAATAACTGATCGGAATAATTTCTTATTCTCTTGACATTTATTGCCCCAATTAAATTTCATGTCTTATTATTATCTTTCTTATTATATGTTCTGATATGCGGGTTTTAGTTCTTAAGTGAAGCCTCCTTGTGGCACTTGCTCTTTCCTGGATCTGACCCAGCTGGTTTTGCATGGCCAGATATCGGAGCAGCTCCAGAGGATCTCCCTACCTTCCAACCAGATGGTGACCACCAGGCGTAACCCTGGCAACGAGTGGGTTTTGTTTTGTTCTCCCACTCTATTGTAAAAATATTCTTTTTAGGCGTTTAGCCGACGAGCACGTGTTAGCTCAATTGTACTTTACTTACTGTCTGCCTACGGGCTGTAGCATGAATAACAAATCCTAGGGTTGATCACGTATGACTGAAACTCTTGCTAGTCTCCATATTTTGTATGACTAGCTTCATGATCATCCAAATATGTAATGTATGGGATGCCTTACTATTGTATATTTGGTGCTCTGACATCTAGTAACTGTTATTACTTGCTTGAGATTGAGACAATAGGCTTGTTCATGACCATAAGAGACTGATGGCTTGTAGTTAAACCCTCATGTATCTAGACAGCCGTGACCGTATAACGAGGTGGGTTGTATTTCAATATACGTAGCTGGCTGTGTCTTCTCCCGCTCTCCAGTATTCTGGTTCTGGGGCGTGACACGGTTTAAGTGGTGGCCCATGCAGGTCTTGTGAATCAAGATATGTGAGAGTTTACCGAATAGATGTCTCAATCAGCACTCGCCCTTGATCTCTGCTCGTATCCTCTAAATTCCTAGAAATCTTGACCGGATCACATGTTTATATCTTTGATCTGTCCTGGTCCTTCTTTATTGTTCCCTATGTCGTCGTCTTCAGCGGCATTGCTCCTGGTCCTGCCAATCAGCCGAAAGAAGCTCAACGAGTATCCCCACAACAAGAAGATCAAGCTCAGCACTCAGGAGCAGCTTCCCGAGTCATGCTTTTCGGAGGTCCAGAACCCCCAGTACAGCCAGTCCGGCCTGCAAGGCAGGATGATAAAGTCTTGGTTGGACTCATCAGGGAGTTGCTTGTATCACAGGATCGTCGAGGTAATATATTGCACCAGACAGTACAAGATGCTATGAGCAGAGGTGGTCATCAAGGTAACAGTGCGGCCAACAGCTTCAAGCGCTTGAACCCTCCCTTCTTCGATGGCAGCGAAGATGCTATTGTCGCAGACGCTTGGCTACAGGACACTGAGGTTATTCTAGAAGTAGCCAGGACCCCAGAAGACGAGAAGGTGGCCGTGGTACGCCTGCAGTTATTGGATTTAGCCCACAGCTGGTGGGCGGCACAGGCCGTTGGATTAGTGGCACCTATTGCCTGGACAGTATTCCGTGAGAGATTCCGGACCAAGTACTTTGACGCTGTAGCTCGGTATGATCTACATACGAGGTTCACTAATTTGAAGCAGATGGGCAGGACGGTCGATGGATATACGGTCGAGTTTTCCAGGCTTAGTCGGTTTGCTCCCACCTTTGTGGCGATCAAGTTCGATAGAGCTCAGCGGTTCCAGCAGGGACTCCACCTGGAGATTTTACTAGCAGTAGAGCAGTTTGAGCATCAGACTTTCGATGCAGTGTTGAGAGCAGCTAGGAGGCATGAGTATACCTTCCAGAGGATTGTGGACCAGACCGGAAGTCGGAAGCGGTCTCACGGCCAGATGAACCAGCCTTCAGCACCAGCCCCGGCAGCTCGGGCTTTGACCATTGGAGCTCCGAGGCGGGCGGCTTCCGTTATGTCGATTCAGCATTCGACGCCAACATATCCCCAGCAGCAGCAGCAGAAGTAGTCTTCCGCATTGGGTTGCACTTATTGTGGGAAGCCAGGGAACGTGGTGTCAGAATATCGCAGAGCACAGGATTTGTGCTTGGTTTGTGGGGCACCGGACCACAGGGTTGGCAACTGCCCGAATAGGAGGAGTTCATCTTCTTCAACCTTTTCTAGTCCCTCGATTAGGGGGCCAGCCCTAGTACCAGTCCAGCAGTAGCAACAGTACCCGTTTCCGAGGCCCTTGCCGCCTCAGGCCCAAGCATTTCAGCAGCAGAACCCTCAGGAGTATGCACAAGTCCAAGCTCAGATCCAGAACTGCCAGAGAGGTTTCCAGCAAAGGGGACCAGCACCTAGAGGACAAGGTCAAGTGATGGCTTTGACCGTAGAAGAGGAGTTAGCATCAGGTGAGGTGGTGGCAGGTACCATTCTCGTCAACTCTTTTCCTACATCAGCGTTATTTGATTCTGGTGCATCAAATTCATTTATGTCTGCACGATTCGCAACACGGATAGGACTGGAGCCCAAGTCATTATCAGTAAGGCTCAATATACTTATTGGTAACGGACTGGTGGGAGTCGATAAAGTATTTTCTTCGTGTCGGATCGTAGTTAGCGGTAGAGAGTTTTCCGCTAGGTTGATAGAATTTCCGATGGCCGATTATGATGTAGTCTTAGGGATGGATTGGTTGAGGGACCAGTATGCTAGAATAGATTGCCATACCGGCAAGATTATTTTTAGTATTCCTGGTGAGCCAGAGTTTTTATTTTTCCAAGGCAGAGTAGAACCTTCTTCTCCAGTATTGCGGATGGCAGTAGTAGCAGCAGTTCAGTTTCCCAGAGTTGTTGAAGTGTTTTCCGATGTTTTCCCCGAGGAGCTTCCAGGTATGCCACCAGAGAGGGAGATCGAGTTCACCATAGACTTGATCCCCGGAGCAGCACCAGTGTCAGAGAGAGTCTACCGGATGGCGCCGTCAGAATTGGAGATCTTGTATAAGATGATTGAAGAACTCAGGACCAAGGGATTCATCCATGCTAGAGGATCGCCTTGGGGAGCCCCGATGCTTCTTGTGAAAAAGAAGGATGGTACGTCCAGATTGTGTGTTGACTATCGTACCTTGAACTCAGTGACAATCAAGAACAGATATCCTCTCCCGAGGATAGATGACTTGTTTGATCAACTCAAATGGGCGACCGTATTTTCGAAGATCGACTTGCGGTCAGGATACCACTAGATCAGAGTCAGAGAGCAGGACATCCCGAAGACGGCATTTAGATCTAGGTATGGGCATTGGGAGTTCATTGTTATTCCATTTGGAGCAACCAATTCGCCGGCTGTATTCATGGACCTCATGAATCGTATCTTCATGCCTTATTTGGATCAGTTCGTGATTGTGTTCATAGACGACATCCTGGTCTATAGCAAGAGTGAGGCGGAGAATGAGTAGCATCTCCGAGTTGTTCTTCAGATTCTCAGGGAGCACCAGTTGTACGCGAAGTTCAGTAAATGCGAGTTCTGGCTCGATCGAATTTCGTACTTGGGTCATATCATCACCGGAGGTGGAGTAGAAGTGGATCTCCAAATGATCGTGGTTATTGAGACGTGGCCGGTACCCAGCACAGTTGCAGAAGTTTGCAGTTTTTTTGGCTTGGCCGGCTACTACCGGCGATTTATTTCAGACTTTGCACGAATTTTAGCACCTATGACCCAGTTGACCCGTAAGGATGTGCAGTTTGCTTGGATAGCAGAATGTCAGGATTCTTTTGAGAAGTTGAAGCGAGGCTTGATGACGGCACCCATTCTCACGCTTCCAGATGGGACCGAGGGATTCTCAGTGTATTATGATACTTCAGGCAGAGGTTTAGGATGTGTTTTGATACAACATGGGAATGTAATAGCTTATGCGTCACGTCAACTTCCTGATCATGAGAGGAATTACCCGACCCACGACTTGGAGCTGGCAGCAGTAGTGTTTGCACTTAAGCGGTGGAGGCATTATTTGTATGGAGATAGGATGGAGATTTTCGCCGACCACAAGAGTCTTAAGTATGTGTTTACTCAGAAGGATCTTAACATGCGCCAGAGAAGATGGCTAGAGCTACTTGTGGATTATGACATCAACCTGCAGTATCATCCTGGGAAGGCCAACGTAGTAGCAGATACATTGAGCAGGAGAGCCGGAGTTTATTTCCTAATAGCACAACCAGAATTGTTAGCAGATCTTCAGAAGATGGGTATAGAAGTTGTCCTTCCTACCAATATGGCATTGATGGCCAATATGCAAGTTCAGTCCAGTATAGTTGAGAGGATCAAGTTAGCTCAGTCACCAGATTCTAAGCTTCAGCGACTTAGGATAGAATGTGTAGCAGAACGAAAACCAGAGTTATGTATCCATGAGGACGGTACACTTCGACATGGAAGGGGTCCTTGTGTACCTAGTGGTTATATCAGACAGGAGATCATGGCAGAAGCTCACAGTTCTCAGTATTCGATTCATCCGGGAAGTACGAAGATGTATCGTGATATCCGACAGCATTTTTGGTGGAATGGCATGAAGAGGGAGATAGCCCAGTTTGTCTCTCGATGTTTAGTTTGCCAACAAGTTAAAGCTGAACATCAGAGATCGGCTGGACTTCTTCAACCTTTACCGATCCTAGAATGGAAATGGAAGCACATTACCATAGATTTTGTAAGGGGATTACCTAGATCCCTAGCTGGGAGAGATGTTATCTGGGTTGTAGTCGACAGACTCACCAAGGTAGCTCATTTTCTTCCTTTCAGGGTTGGACAGTCAACTGATCAGCTTACAAAGATGTACCTCAGGTAGATAGTCAAGTTGCATGGAGTACCAGTCAGTATTATGTCCGACAGAGATTCGAGATTCACATCGCACTTTTGGCGGAGTCTTCAGAAAACTTTGGGACTCATCTCAAGTTCAGTTCAGCTTATCATCCGCAGACAGATGGTCAGTCGGAACGCACGATCCAGACTCTTGAAGATATATTACGGTCATGTACACTCGACTTCGGTGGTTCGTGGGAAGATCGCCTGCATCTCGTGGAGTTCTCCTATAATAACAGTTTCCAGGCCAATATCCAGATGGCACCCTTTGAAGCACTGTATGACAGAAGTGCAGATCTCCTTTAGCTTGGGATGATATCGGTGAGAGACAAATGCTTGGACCAGAGATGGTAGCACGGACTGTTGAGGTGGTCAGACAAGTCAGAGATCATCTTCGAATTGCACAAGATCTCCAGCGTCATTGGGCCGATTCCCATCGGCGTCCCCTTGAATTTTCTATCGGCGACCATGTATTCCCTAGGATCTCACCTTCCCGTGGCGTCATTCATTTCGGCGTGCGGGAAAAGCTTAGTCCTAGGTTTATAGGGCCGTTCGACATCCTAGAGCGAGTAGGAGATGTGTCCTATCGTCTCGCTCTTCTGCCGACGTTACGTGAGGTGTATGATGTCTTCCATGTATTCCAATTACGATGGTATATCCCGGATCCGAGTCATATCCTTGATCATTCGGAATTGGTTGTTGGTACCAACCTTTCGTATGAGGAGAGACCCGTATCCATATTGGACCGAAGAGAGAAGATACTCAAGAACAAGACTATCACCTTAGTCCGTGTTGCTTGGGGTCATCACTCTTTGGGTGAGTCAACGTGGGAGCGTGAGGATGATATCCGATCGTGATATCCCGACCTGTTTGACTCGTAAGGTATAATGTTTTCCTTATGCCTTACATTTTTACTTCATTGCTTGCATGAATGATTGCTTGATTGATTGCTTAATGATAACTTGCCTGTGATTAGTATAGCTTGCTCGACATATCTAGCCCCTTGATTAAATTCCGAGGACGGAATTCTTTTAAGGTGGTTAGAGTTGTCACCCTCGGATTTTGTTATACGTATTTTGGTATACGTGTACGTATCTCGAACCCATATTTTGACTTGTCCTGATTGGCTAGCCTTGAGTTTTTGCATTGGCATGGGTAAGTTAGCATTTCATGGTTCGTGTGGCCTATTTTGGTTCTGGCATGCATCGGGTTTGGTTGGCGTCGACTTGGTTTGGCTCGGTTTGGGTTAGAATGCAAACCCCTACCTACCACCATCCCTCATTTATTAACCCAACAACCCTTCTCTTTCCTCATACATGTTCTCATTAATTTCTCTTCTTCTTCCTCATCTTCTTCTCCACCAAACACCCACAGTAGGCAAGTGCACCTTGCTTCCACTTGAGGACCCATTTTTTCGGTTCCATTAGCTTTTTCTCGTGGCCTCAGAATAGTTTAGAACTTGGCATTTTTCACTTGGATGCATGGATTTTTGTAGATATAGGTTTTAGCATTTTATCTTCTTCACGGTTTTGATCTACTAAACTGGATTGTTTTCAAAAACTAAGAGTTCCATGTAGTAGGCATTTCGATTTTACGCAAGTTTGGCTTTTGAATGGTTGGATTTCATCAAGTCTTGGCCGAGATGGGATTTCTTGAGTTCTTGAGTCCCATGGCTGCTTGCCTCGACCTTGGGGAGAAGAGGAAGCCTTTACGCACACGTTTTTACGTGCCAGCGTAGTAATTTCCCCTTTACGCACACGTTTTTATGTACCAGCATAGTAATTTCCCTTTTACGCACACGTTCTCACGTGCCCGCGTAATTTGTTCTACGCTTAGTTGATTCGAACTCTACGCAGGGACTCTCCCGCTCGCGTAGAGTCTCGCTCGCGTGTAGTCTCGCTCGCGTAGACTCTTCTGTTCGAGTGGAGTCTCGCTCACGTAGACTCTCTCGCTCGCGTAGACTCTTCCGCTCGAGTGGAGTCTCGCTCGCGTAGACTCTCTCGCTCGCGTGGAGTGCTCGTTTGCGTAGAGTACTCGCTCACGTAGAGTCTCGCTCGCATGTAGCCTTGCTCGCGTAGAGCTGTCCCTCCTTAGGTCTTGCCCGCGTAAAGCTATTTTACGCTCGGTGCCCTTTAGCCTAGCGTAGTTTAGCTAGCGTAGAGACCTTGAGCCCCTTGGCGTACTCTGTTTGCCCTTTACGTTCTTGCACCCTTGTCATGAGCTTGATAATCCCGAATTGATTAATGTGTTTAGAATGATAATTGTACACGGCCTGGTATAACAAGTAAACTGACGTAACATGACATGACATGACATGATATGACAAGTAAGCATGATGAGAACTATTGAATGCTATTACGACGGCTAGCATGAACTGACAAGTATGAATGGCCTGGACACCGTGGATGATTGTGATTGTACAAATGGACCAGTATCGTCTTGCATCATGTCTAGGTCATGGACCCCTAAGTACCACGGTCAGGGGTACCTATTGAAACCGACTAGGGCTAATAACTAGAATAATCTAATAGTCATGAAGAGATTTCCCAGCTACATGCAATTCCGTTATCTGGGCGTCCTATCATGGGATTTGTAGCCTGCCGTCGAGTAGGACACATTTCCAGCACACTGTCATGTGTTGCAGCCTCCAATCTACTTAAGGGTACATTCGTTTCTTGGACGATGTACCCACATGAACTCAACCCCTAATTTCGTCTGGATAACCTGGATGGTCTGCAGGGCTTGTGGCTGTTGGAACTTCTCATTGCATCTTGCTAGTAACTAGGCCTGTGATAACCCTAGTTAGTTAAAGTATCAAACCGTACTTATTGCTTGACCGTGAATGTTGGATGTAGAGTCTATCCAGTCTAAGCCTTGTCTTGTTCCAGTACCTGGCTACTTCGGAACATGATTGCTTATGCTTACCTTATCAATAACTGATCGAAATAATTTCTTATTCTCTTAACAATTATTGCCCCAATTAAATTTCATGTCTTATTATTATCTTTCTTATTATATGTTCTGATATGATGGTTTTAGTTCTTAAGTGAAGCCTCCTTGTGGCACTTGCTCTTTCTGGGATCTGACCCAGCTGGTTTTGTATGGCCAGATACCAGAGCAGCTCTAGAGGACCTCCCTACCTTCCAGCCAGATGGTGACCACCAGGCATAACCCTGGCAACGAGTGGGTTTTGTTTTGTTCTCCCACTCTATTGTAAAAATATTCTTTTGAGGCATTTAGCCGACGAGCACGTGTTAGCTCGATTGTACTTTACTTACTGTCTGCCTACGGGCTGTAGCATGATTAACAAATCCTAGAGTTGATAATGTATAACTGAAACTCTTGCTAGTCTCCACATTTTGTATGACTAGCTTCATGATCATCCAAATATGTAATGTATGGGATGCCTTATTATTGTATATTTGGTGCTCTGACATCTTGTAACTGCTATTACTTGCTTGAGATTGAGACAATAGGCTTGTTCATGATCATAAGAGACTGATGGCTTGTAGTTAAACCCTCATGTATCTAGACAGTCGTGACCGTATAACGAGGTGGGTTGCACTTTAATATACGTAGCTAGTTGTGTGTGCCCCCGCTCTCCAGTATTCTGGTTCTGGGGCGTGACACGACTGGTGGAAAGCTAAGAAGCAGAAAATCTACGAAACCGATCCCGACACCATAATTTCCTGGGAAATGTTCAAGGCAGCCTTTCGTGAGCAGTATGTTCCTCACGCCATCCGTCGACAGAAGGGGGATAAGTTCATGATGTTGAGGCAAGGAAATATGACTGTTGAACATTATGATGCAAGCTTCTCAAAACTTACAAAATTTGCTGGCGCCTTACTGCCCAACAAAGAAGAATGGTGCGAGCGTTTTCAACAAGGCCACAACGACGAATTACGTAGGGACGTCATGAATCAGCGATGCCAAACCTATCGTGAATCCTATGAAGCTGCACTTAATAGTGAGCGGATCTTCGGCCGTATGTCGCAACGAGCCGTGCCGGTCGTCCGCAACAATTTTAATAAACGACCTAACGACCCAGGTGATCGGGGGTGCCAAAGCGTCAAAACACGTTTGAGAATCGAGGTCACTTTTTCGCAGTAACTTGCAACAGATGCGGCAAGCGTGGGCACCGAGCACCCGATTATAAATTGAGAACATCCTTCAAGTGTGGCGAGCTAGGCCACTTCAGTCAATTATGTCAGACGGGAAAGCCAAATCAACACCCCCCAATAAATGTTCCAAATCCGTATAAAGTGCCTACACTGCAAGGTGCGAATGCGGTACCAGTGAACCCGCCGAATCAACGCCATGGAGCGCAAGGCCGAGTCTATGCATTAACTCGAGACGAGACGTTTGCGTCCGATACTGTTGTAACATGTATATTACTCTACAAAAATATACCTGCTCGAGTACTATTCGATTCGGGTGCGACGCATAGTTTTATACCTGCTGATTATGCGAAAGAGAATAAAATAACTATGCAATTACTAGATATGAACATTAGCGTTAGCACTCCATCGGGAGTCGATATGCCTGCGAACTTTATTTGTAGGAATGGCCACATTTGCATCGAAAAAAAAAATCTAGCCTTGGAAGCCGTCGTACTAGACATCAAAGAGTACGACATAACCCTGGGCATGGATTGGCTTGGCGCTTGTCGTGCAACAATCGAGTGCGCGGAGAAGAGAGTGGTATTTCGTCTTCCTGGAGAGACAGAGTTCTCAAATTCGTGTGGTACGGTCTCGAAGACGGCAATGATGGTATCGACAATCTCGGTGAGGCGTATGTTGCGTTCCGGCTGTGCGGGATACTTGGCATCAGTTCGAGATACGAGGAAGAATATTTCAGACACAATGCAGACTGATGTTGTGGTAGATTTTCCCGACGTTTTTCCTGACGAGATGTCCGGGATGCCGCCGGATCGAGAAATAGAATTCAGCATCTACACCTTTCCGAAGAGCCAGGAAGGACATATGTTGTGGCAGATATCCCAAAGCCATTATGAATGGCAGTGAGTGTGGAGGAGGACATTCTCTAGAGCCAGGAAGGACGTGTAGCTAGCCTAGTCTTGCTACGGACAAATAACAAAATCATAGCAAAAATGGAGACGCCCATAGTAAGGACGTTTTCCTCTTTTTTATTATTATTTTCTCGCGATTTAATGTTTAACTGATGGACGTTACTAATATTTATTTTTAATTCATTTTTTCAGAAGAACGCTCTTGGTAAGGACGTTCTTATGGTTTGGCTGTAATAATTAGAAACTTTGTGCTTTACATATAATTTTATAAAAAAAATTATGCTCCCAGTGAAAATTTTCGTTTATATAGGGATCTAAAGTCGTAATGGATGCACTTCTATTGGACACGCAATATCCATATTGGACTCTACCCACAAAAGGTCAGTCGCAGTGAAACTGACCTTTGGAATAGACTAGACCGGTCTGATTTGGATCCAATGCCAAAAAAAAAATTATTAGCAAGACAAACGTACGATGAGGCGAACATCAAAGAACCACAATGTTCCTTACACTCGTTATACATACGCTACTGGGTTATTAAATTATACACCAATACATATGGTAGTAGCAGTCGTGTATAGAAGTTGCGTATAAAAACAGTACACAATCATCTTATTTGTATAGTCCAGGGATGGTGCTGAGTGCTATAGGATTCCAAACCGATTGCCTCTCTCTCTCTCTCTCTCTCTCTCTCTCTCTCTGAAACAGAAAAAACTCGTCAAACCTGAACTGGGAGGCTTGACTGTGAAGCAGGCAGCATCTTTGAAAGGTGTAACAAAAGCCATGACAGAGCATATAGCGAAAGGGAGATGACTGCTGCTGACATTATATTGCGCACCAACCTTACATTGTCACCAGTCGGAAGGAACGCCAACTTGAGCTTGTTCGTCAGTAGAAAGATCCTGTGTGAAACCTGCAGAGGTCATCATCAAGTTAGCAATATATACACTTTTGTTGCACACTCTTGTGAAGAGTATATATATATTTGTTAATTTCAATTTCAGGGGAAGTTATTGTCTACTTATACCGTTACATATATGGCCGTAGTGAGAATTAAGTTAACCATTGGGTAATTGGGAATGACAGATAGAACCTTCATAGACCCCCCTTGGAATCTGCAATTTCCAAGTTGACAAAATTTAAAACTAGCACAAGTAGAAAAATTAATCTTCATAAAATTTTGAGTCAATACGTAATTTCAATAATACCTGAGCAAGATATTAAATTGTATTATGTAAGTCTCGAGTGTTATCTTTCCAAGCCATCTGATCTAGATGAGAACAAGAAACATGAGATTATTCACTTTCGCAAAAATTCAGCAGATTATTAATGTTCATAGATAGGTCACTTACACGAAGAGGGTCAGTGTGCAGCTTCGAAACTTTTGGGTAATGTTCCGCAAGCAGATGTAGGTACTGGAATTTCCAAAGTGTGTTTATATATATATCAGCATGTGAAAATTTGGTTTAACACATCAATGCAACAAGTACATAAGAGACGATGCGTACGTAATCGGTATCCATGAAGTGTAGGGATGATATCTTTTATAAGTATCAATGTCCAGCTTACAAACATACTCGTACCACAGGTAGGCCACCTAAGAAAAGGGTGGGAGCGGCATTAGTGACATACAAAGAAGTATCAGAGTGTACATGTATATAGGATTATGTTAACATGTGCCCTTATAAGGACACATGCACATCAGTAAATGTTCATTTCACATGAGTACTCCCACCGTCACATTTTAAGCAAAATATTACTTTATTTAATATAATAGTGGAAGTATCTACGTAAAATGCATATTTATTAATGTGTTATCATCTTGATATTTATGTACTAAATCATGTAAATATTTAATTTCATACAATTTGGAATTCTCTAATTCAATGATCTAATGGTGTTATTTATTATATTACTCAAAAATCGTTGCGGTATGACTCGGAGGTTAGCCCACTCCGACCCGGAGCTTCAATTTGTCTATTTGACAGAGCAATTCGCGCGCGACCATTGGCGCCGACAGGGAAGACCTTTCTTATCGGTGTTTGTTCTTATTTTTCCATAGGACCCAGATGAGCACCGCGATGTTGGTGATCTGAGGGATGTGGTCGAGACGATCGGACGCCTCCACAACGAGCCGCTAAAGCAAATCCGAGGGTCCCATAGGGTGAACGAAGGAGCCGATGCTGGGGAGAGCCGCCCAAGCTATTCCGGCCAACCCGTCGGTAATAAATATGAGGAGGATGGATTCCTCCTCCGCCTGCTCGCAGCAATGACATTTGGACGCTAGGAAGAAACCATGACAGCGGATCACGTCGTCCGTCGGGTTCTTCTCACGCAGAACCCGTCACATAAGGATAGATCATTTGATCGGGTTGGTAGGGGGCCATACCTTGGAGAGGACAGGGTGCACTTTTCTAGTCAGCTCCCAGGCCGAAGCCATAGTGAACCCGCCGTGCGGCGTTGGTGTCCAGCAGAAGTGGTCTGATCCTTGCTAGATTTGAATGGTGCTAGCCGATAATGAATTAGCAACGAAAGGACCGTAAAGAAGGCTGATAAGGTCCGAGTCCCAGCCTTCCGCTGAGCGCCAGAGATCACTGATCCGAACAGCGCCTCCCCCGGGGCGAAACTGAGAGAGCCTCCCAAGGCCCGACCAATTTTCCATGCTGGCGTCGGTCTCGCCATTGCCCAGGTGGAACCGAATGAAACGCTCCCCGAAGTCACGACCACGCAGAAGGCGCCGCCATACGTGAGACGCGTCGCTGTTGGCTAAGGCGACCGCCGGGTGGGATCGGGACAGATAGCGGGCCGTCATATACTCGCTCCACAGAGAGTGCCTCGTACGCACCTTCCACCATAGTTTAACAGCGAAGGTGTCCACCATTTCCAAAAGCTGTCTAATGCCAAGACCTCCTTCTCGAGTCGGCCTCGCGATAGAACTCCAGCTCGCCCACCGCCGGCGGTGAACCTCCCGCTTATGGCCCCAGAAGAAGCTGGTAAATATCGTCTCGATGATGCGGATTATTCACTTCGACGGTTCGCAGGTGGAAAGAGTATAGAGAGGGATCGAACAAAGGACGTGCTTGAGAAGCACAAGCTTGCCGTCGGGCGATAACAAGTTGTGCCACCCTTCAATTTTGCTTCGGATCCTCTGGATGAGAGAGTCGAAGAGCAATGCCTTGCGGTGGCCGTAGGAGAGTGGGCATCCTAGGTAGATGGAGGGTGCAGGACCACGAACACCGTAATGGCGGAGAGCTCCGACGCGCGCGCCTCGGTGATAGAATCGTGCACGAATACTCTACTCTTGGCTGCGTTGATCTTCTGACCGGAGATGAGCTCGTATTGATGCGGGGTCTTGATGACGTTGCGGATGGCACGCTTGTCGCCTGGAGTGAAGAGGAGTAGGTTGTCGACGAACGCCAGATGGGAGATGATCGGGTACCCGTTGGTGGTACTGTAGCGTTGACAGCTCGGAGCGGAGGCCATGCGATTGAGATTGTGACTCCGGACCTCGGCAGCGAGGATGAAGATGGCCGAAGACAAGGGGTCCCCCTGTCGGATACCGCACTGCGGTTTGATGAATCCAACTGAGGAGCCATTGATAAAGGGGAGAGCCATGAGTCGGCTATCGATCGCCAAATAATATCGATCCAATGCTCCGAGAAACCGAATCGACGGAGAACCCAAATGAGGAACTGCCAGTCGAGACGATCATAGGCTTTCTCTATGTCGATCTTGATGGCCACGCTGCCGCCACAATCCCATGCCACTGACAAACACTTGGGCAAGAATGATGTTGTCGACGATATCCCGCCCTTGTACGAAACTGCTTTGCGCCTTGGATACTAGCATGGGGAGAAACTCTGCCAATCGATTGGCAAGAACGCGGGAGATCGTCTTGTTGACGAAATTGCAAAAGCTTATAGGGCCGCAGTTGGAGAAGGAGGCTGGGTTGACAGACTTGGGGATGAGGACGAGGAGGGTGTTAGCAATCTCGCGGGGGTAACGAGCCCCTTCGATGGAGGCGTTGACTGCCGCCTTGAGGTCAATCTTGATGATGTCCCAAGCGGAGGAGTAGAAAAGTCATGTGAAACCATCGGTGCACGGCGCGCTGACCGAATGTAACGCCTTGATAGCTGCAAGAATCTCAGCTTCTAAGGCGGGGCTACACAGCAGGACGTTCTCTTCCTCAGAGATGACGCCAGGGATGACGGCCAATGTACGCCCGTCCAATGTGATGGGCTCTTTGCGAAAGAGGGAAGAGAAATGCTCGATGGCTTTAACCTGCATGTCGTTTGGATTGGTGATAGGCCTTCAGGATCCGTCGTTGATGGAGTGGATGGAAAGTTTGCTGCGCTTGTGGCGAACACAAGGGTGGAAGAATGCCAAATTTTGGTCGCCGTGAAGGTCCCATTTGAGCCTAACCTTTTGCCTCTGTAATGCATGTGGTTCGAATTACGTATTTTGGAATACGTGTACGTATCTTGACTCGTATTGCATGTTTCCTTGCTTGGTTCGGCTTGTTTGGTTTGGCTTGGTTCGGTTTGGGTTCTTTTGGTTCATCATGGACCAAGGGGAAAACCCCTACCTACCACCACCATCACCATTTATTAACCCAACTCTCTCTCTCCCCATTCACTTCTGCATTAATTTCTTTTCTTCTTCCTCCATTAACTCTCTACCTATCAGGAGAGGCTTAGGCAAGTGCAGCTTGCTTCATGGAGGAACTCAAATTTTATTGTTCCATTCTCTTCTTCATAGCATTCTAAAACACTTTAGTACTTAGCATTTTTAATTTCTATGGCTCATTGCTTGTAGATCTAAGTTTATTTCATTTTTGGATTTCTTGGGTTTTGATCTATTTAATCTGGTTATTATCAAGTTCTGATGGTTCCATGTTGTAGAGAATTTCATTCTGCCCCCATTTTGACCTATGGAAGTTCGGATTTGGACTCTGGATGAAGGATTTATGGAGCTAGGGAGCCATGGCTTGTATGGTTCTTCTTCTCGGAAGAATGGAGAAGAAGAACCGTTCTCAGCCGCATGTTCCTAGTTGCATGCACTTAGCCGCATAGCATTTCATGCGGCAAGTTCTTTTCTTGGCCGCATGGTCCCAGCCGCATAAATATCTAGCCGCATGGAACTCTGAGCCGCATGCGCCCTGACTAATCCAGCCGCATGCGCATTCGTTGGACTCAGCCGCATAAGCTTGTTGACCCAGAGCCGCATGGAATCATTTTCGTTCAGCCGCATGTGACCCATTCACTCCCGGCCGCAGATGGCTATGTACGCTCCCGCTCTCCAGTATTCTGGTTCTGGGACGTTACATGATTTAAGTGGTGGCCCATACAGGTCTTGAAAATTAAGATATGTGAGGGTTTACCGAATAGATGTCTCAATCAGTACTCGCCCTTGATCTCTGCTCGTATCCTCCGAATCCCTGAAATTCTTGTCCTGATCACATGCTTGTATCGTTGATCTGTCCTGGTCCTTCCTTATTGTTCCCTATGTCGTCTTCTTCAGCGGCATTGTACCTGACCCTACCGATCGGCAAGGCGGAGCACCTCCCGTGGATCAGCAGCAACCTGGAGAGCAAGCCCAACATTCAGGAGTAGCCTTTAGAGTCATGCCTACTGGGGGTCCAGAGCCACCAGTTCAGCCCGTCCAGCCTGCAGAGCCTGATGATGATGGCACTTTGGTAGGTCTCATCAGGACCTTGTTAGCTTTCCAGGATCGTCGAGGTGATGCATTGCACCAGGCGGTGACAGATGCTCTGACCAGAGGAGGTCATCAGGGTAACAGCGCGGCCAACAGCTTCAAGCGCTTGAACCCTCCATTCTTCGACGGCAGTGAAGATGCTATCGCCGCAGATGCTTGGCTTCAGGACACAGAGGTGATTCTAGAAGCAGCCAGGACTCCAGAGAACGAGAAGGTGGCCGTAGTGCGCCTGCAGTTATTGAATCTTGCCCGCAGCTGGTGGGCGGCGCAGGCCGTTGGATTAGTGGCACCCATTGCCTGGGCTGTATTCAGAGAGAGATTCCAGACCAAGTATTTTGATGCTGTAACTCGGTACGATCTACAGACGAGGTTCACCAATCTGAAGCAGATGGGCAGGACGGTCGACGGATATGCGGTCGAGTTTTCGAGACTTAGTCGGTTTGCTCCCACCTTGGTAGCGACCGAGTTCGACAGAGCCCATCGATTCCAGCAGGGGCTCCATCTAGAGATCTTATTGGCAGTGGAACAGTTTGAGCATCAGACTTTTGATGCAGTATTGAGAGCAGCTATGAGGCATGAGTATACCTCCCAGAGGATCATGGATAGGGCCGGAGGTCGGAAGAGATCTCACGGTCAGATGAATCAGTCTTCAGCACCAGCCCCGACAGCGAGGGCTTTGACTATTGGAGCTCCGAGGCGGACGGCCTCAGT
Source organism: Iris pallida (assembly GCA_029216955.1). Classification (NCBI taxonomy): domain Eukaryota; kingdom Viridiplantae; phylum Streptophyta; class Magnoliopsida; order Asparagales; family Iridaceae; genus Iris; species Iris pallida. The sequence goes on from JANAVB010028196.1 coordinate 12,491,705, forward strand.
GACGTCGGTTCAGCATTCCGCCCCGACGTACCCTCTGCAGCAGAAGCACTCTTCCGCAGTGGGATGTTCTCATTACGGGAAGCCAGGACATGTGGTAGCAGAATGTCGCAGGGCGCAGGGATTGTGTCTGGCTTGTGGAGCAGCAGATCATAAGATAGGATCTTGTCCGAATAGGGGTAGTTCATCATCGTCCAACCTTTCTAGTCCTTCGGTGAGAGGACCAGCACCAGTCCAGCAGCAGCAGTACCCGTTGTCGAGGCCCTTGCCGCCTCAGTCCCAGGCATTCCAGCAGCAGAAACTCCAGCAGTATGCACAAGCCCAAGCCCTGAGTCAGAGCAGGCAGCGAGGCTTTCAGCAGAGGGGACCAGCACCCCGAGGACATGATCAAGCTATGGTGATGACCTTAGAGGAAGGATTGGCACCAGGAGAGGTAGTGGCAGGTACTATTCTCGTCAACTCCTTTCCAGCTTCAGCTTTATTTGATTCGGGTGCATCGCATTCATTTATGTCTGCACGATTCACGACATGGATAGGACTGGAGCGCGAGTCATTATCAGTAAGGCTCAATATACTTACTGGTAACGGACTTGTGGGAGTAGATAGAGTGTTCCCCGTGTCGGATCGTAGTTAGCGGTAGAGAGTTCTCCGCTAGATTGATAGAATTCCCGATGGCCGATTATGATGTGGTCTTAGGGATGGATTGGTTGAGGAACCAGTATACTAGAATAGGCTGCCATATTGGCAGGGTTGTTTTTAGCATCTCAGGCGAGCCAGAGTTTTCTTTCTCCCGAGGCAAAGTTGAACCTTCTCCTCCAGTATTGCGGATGGCCGTAGCAGCAGTGCCGTTACCTCGGATAGTTGAGGAGTTTCCAGATGTTTTCCCAGAAGAGCTTCCAGGGATGCCGCCAGAACGGGAGATCGAGTTCACCATAGACTTGATCCCCGGGACAGCCCCAGTATCAGAAAGAGTCTACAGGATGGCGTCGTCAGAATTAGGGATATTGTACAAGATGATTGAAGAACTTAGAACCAAGGGATTCATTCGTGCTAGTGGATCGCCTTGGGGAGCCTCGATGCTTCTTGTGAAAAAGAAGGATGGTACGTCCAGGTTATGTCTAGATTATTGTACCTTGAACTCAGTGACAATCAAGAACAGATACCCTATCCCGAGGATAGATGATCTGTTTGATCAACTCAAAGGGACAGCAGTATTCTCGAAGATCGACTTGCGCTCAGGATATCATCAGATCAGAGTCAGAGAGCAGGACATCCCGAAGACAGCATTCAGATCGAGATATGGGCATTGGGAGTTCCTTGTTATGCCATTTGGAGCAACCAATGCGCCGGCAGTATTCATGGACCTCATGAATCGCATTTTTATGTCCTACTTGGATCAGTTTGTGATTGTGTTCTTAGACGACATCCTGGTCTACAGCAAGAGTGAAGCGGAACATGAACAGCATCTTCGAGTGGTTCTTCAGATTCTCAGGGAGCATCAGTTGTATGTCAAGTAAATGCGAGTTCTGGCTCGATCGTATTTCGTACTTGGGTCATATCATCACCAAAGGAGTAGAAGTGGATCCCCAGAAGATTGTGGCCATTGAGACATGGCCGGTACCCAGCACAGTTGCAAAAGTTCGCAGTTTTCTTGGATTGGCCGGCTACTACCGGCAATTTATTTCAGACTTTGCTCGGATTTCAGCGCCATTGACACAGTTGACCCGCAAGGAGGTGCAGTTTGCTTGGACAGCAGAATGTCAGGATTCTTTTGAAAAGTTAAAGCGATGCTTGATGACGGCTCCCATTCTCACGCTTCCCGATGGGACCGGGGGATTCTCAGTGTATTATGATGCTTCAGGCAGAGGTTTGGGATGTGTTCTGATACAGCATGGGAAGGTAATAACTTATGCGTCACGACAACTTCATGATCATGAGAGGAATTACCCAACCCATGACTTGGAGCTGGCAGCAATAATGTTTGCGCTTAAGTTGTGGAGGCACTACTTGTACGGAGATAGGGTGGAGATTTTTACCGACCATAAGAGCCTGAAGTATGTTTTCACCCAGAAGGATCTTAACATGCGTCAGCGGAGATAGCTGAAGCTTCTTGTGGATTATGATGTCAACCTGCAGTATCATCCTGGGAAGGCCAACGTTGTAGCAAATGCATTGAGTAGGAGAGCCGAAGTTTATTTCCTAACAGCCCAACCAGAGCTGTTAGCAGATCTTCAGAAGATGGGTATAGAAGTTGTTCTCCCTACCAGTATGGCATTGATGGCCAGTATACAAGTTCAGTCCACTATAGACGAGAGGATCCGGATGGCGCAGTCAACAGATTTCAAGCTTCAGCGACTCAGAGCAGAGTGTGAGGCAGGACGAAGACCAGAGCTATGCATTCATGAAGACGAAACACTTCGACATGGTAAGCGTCTTTGTGTACCCAGTGGTGATATCAGACAGGAGATCATGACAGAAGCTCACAGTTCGCAATATTCCATTCATCCCGGTGGTACGAAGATGTACCGTGATATCCGACAGCACTTTTGGTGGAATGGCATGAAGAGGGAGATCGTCCGGTTTGTCTCTCGGTGTTTGGTTTGCCAACAAATTAAAGCTGAACATCATAGGCCCGCTGGACTTCTTCAGCCCTTGCCAATTCCCGAATGGAAGTGGGAGCATATAACCATGGATTTCATGACTAGATTACCTAGATCCCCAGCTGGTCGAGATGCTATTTGGGTTATAGTTGACCGGCTCACGAAGGTGGCTCACTTTCTCCCGTTCAGAGTCGGTCAGTCGACAGCTCAGCTAGCAGAGATGTACCTCAAGCAGATAGTCAGGATGCATGGAGTACCAGTCAGTATCACCTCGGACAGAGATTCAAGATTTACGTCACACTTTTGGCGTAGTCTGCAGGAGAGTTTGGGGACTCACCTCCAGTTCAGCTCAGCATATCATCCGCAGACTGATGGTCAGTCAGAACGTACGATCCAGACTCTTGAAGATATATTGCGGTCATGTACCCTCGACTTCGGTGGTTCGTGGGAAGATCATCTGCACCTGGTGGAATTCTCGTACAACAACAGTTTCCAGGCCAATATCCAGATGGCACCGTTCGAGGCACTGTATGGTAGGAAGTACAGATCCCCGCTAGCCTGGGATGATGTAGGAGAGAGGCAGATGCTCAGCCCGGAATTGATTGCCCAGACAGTTGACGTGGTCAGAAGAGTCAGGGATCATCTTCGAGATGCCCAAGATCGCCAACGTCATTGGGCCGATTCTTATCGGCGTCCCCTTGAATTTTCGGTCGACGACCATGTATTCCTGAGGATTTCGCCTAACCGTAGCGTCATTCGTTTCGGCGTACGGGAAAAGCTTAGTCCTAGGTATATAGGATCGTTCGACATTCTGGAGCGAGTAGGTGATGTATCCTATCGTCTCGCTCTCCCGCCGTCGCTACGTGAGGTGCATGACGTGTTCCATGTATCCCAATTACGACCGTATATCCCGGACCCGAGCCACATCCTGGATCATTCGGAATTGGTTGTTGGTACCAACCTTTCGTATGAGGAGAGGCCCGTGTCTATATTAGACCGGAGAGAGAAGATGCTCAAGAACAAGACTATCAAGTTAGTCCGAGTTGCTTGGGGTCATCACCCTTTGGGTGAGTCAACATAGGAGCGTGAGGATGATATCTGATCGCGATATCCCGACCTGTTTGACTCGTGAGGTATAATGTCTTCCTTATGCCTCATACCTTCGATTCCTTGCTTGCATGATTGATTGATTGATTGATTGATTGATTGCCTAGTATAGCTTGCATGTGATTAATATAGCTGGTCCTTGTCCCTCTAGCCTCTTAATTAAATTTCGATGTCGAAATTCTTTTAAGGTGGGTCGAGTTGTAATGCATGTGGTTCGTATTACGTATTTTGGAATACGTGTACGTATCTTGACTCGTATTGCATGTTTCCTTACTTGGTTCGGCTTGTTTGGTTTGGCTTGGTTCGGTTTGGGTTGCTTTTGGTTCATCATAGACCAAGGGAAAAACCCCTACCTACCACCACCATTACCATTTATTAACCCAACTCTCTCCCCATTCACTTCTGCATTAATTTCTTTTCTTCTTCCTCCATTAACTCTCCACCTACCAGGAGAGGCTTAGGCAAGTGCAGCTTGCTTCATGGAGGAACTCAAGTTTTATTGTTCCATTCTCTTCTTCATAGCATTCTAAAACACTTTAGTACTTAGCATTTTTAATTTCTATGGCTCATTGCTTGTAGATCTAAGTTTATTTCATTTATGGATTTCTTGGATTTTGATCTATTTAATCTGGTTATTATCAAGTTCTGATGGTTCCATGTTGTAGAGAATTTCATTCTGCCCCCATTTTGACCTATGGAAGTTCGGATTTGGACTCTGGATGAAGGATTTATGGAGCTAGGGAGCCATGGCTTGTATGGTTCTTCTTCTCGGAAGAATGGAGAAGAAGAACCGTTCTCAGCCGCATGTTCCTAGTTGCATAAACTTAGCCGCATAGCATTTCATACGGCAAGTTCTTTTCTTGGCCGCATGGCCCCAGCCGTATGAATATCTAGCCGCATGGAACTCTGAGCCGCATGCGCCCTGACTAATCCAGCCGCATGTGCATTCGTTGGACTCAGCCGCATAAGCTTGTTGACCCAGAGCCGCATGGAATCATTTTCGTTCAGCCGCATGTGACCCATTCACTCCCGGCCGCATATGCCCAGCCTCCCAGCCGCATATGATTCTCAGCCGCATATGCCCCGCTCCCCTACGAGCCGCATGAGACCCATTTACTTCTGCCGCATATGCCCCAGTCATTCCCAGCCGCATGAGGCCCTTCCCTTCCCTGAGCCGCATGCGCTCCCCTTTATTGGCCGCATGGGACCCAGTGATCCTGAGCCGCATATGTCGCATGCGCCCTGGACTTCCTTCCAGCCGCAAGAGCCACGTGCCCTGCGCCGCATTGAACCCAAGTCCCCTGGCCGCATAAACTCATTTTCCTGAGCCGCATGACTCCTCCCCCTGTCTTGCCCTTGTTGTTTTAATTATTTTATTATACTCATGTCTGGTAACTCTCAGTATAACTTGGGTCTCTTGATAGAATGCTTGTACTATGTTATTTTGTACATGTTCCCCGAACACGACAGTGACCTGTAGTGGTGCACTCTTGATAAGTAACATGACATGATAGTGGCCCGTCGTGGTACACTCTCGACAAGTAAACCTGGCATGATATACCTTGATATGCTGTTGCGACGGCTAACATGACATGACAAGTATAAATAACCTGGACACCATGGGCGATTGTGCTTGTACAAATGAATCAGTCTTGTCTTGCATCATGATTAGGATGGGACTTCTGAGTACCACGGTCAGGGATACCTGTTGAAATGGACTAAGGCTAATAACTAGAATAACACAGTAGTCATGAAGAGATTTTCCAGCTACAGGCAATCCCGTTACCTGGGCGCGCTTGTGGAATTGTAGCATGCCGACGAGTAGGGCACATTTCCAGCACACTGTCATGTGTTGCACCCCCTCGCTTGAACAAATATTCGACCTGGGTAACCTGGATGGCCTGCAGGGCTTGTGGCTGTGGAACAATCTCGCTGCATCTTGCTAGTAACTAGGCCTGTGATAACCCTAATTAGTTAAAGTATCAAGCCGTACTTATTGCTTGGCCGTGATTGTTGGATGAGGCATAATCAGTCTAGTCTTGTCTTGATCCTGCACAAGATTGTTACAGGACCTGATTTTCTTATATTATCTTGCCGATAAATTGTGGGAAACTAAGTTCCGTTCAGATGAAGGGTTACAACCCCGGTCCTTGTTTGGTTTACGGGTTGTAACCTGGTTATCTGAATAGTTCCATGGTTATCTCGTCGTATATCATCCTGATTTCTTTTCCATATTTCCAGTTCTTACTATTTATTTATACTCTTGTGCTAATTGTTGGTTTTAGTTCCTAAGTGAAGCCTCCTTTGTGGCACTTGCTCTCTCTGGGATCTGACCCAGCTGGTTTTGTATGGCCAGATTTCGGAGCAGCTCCAGAGGATCTACCGACTTTCCAGTCTGATGGTGACCACCAGACGTAACCAGGGCAACGAGTGGGTTTATTTTTGGCTCTCCCACTTTATTGTAAAAATATTCTTTTAAGACGTTTAGCCGACGAGCACATGTTTAGCTCGATTGCACTTTACTTACTGCCTGCCTACGGGCTATAACATGATTGACAGATCCTAGGGTTGATCATGTATGACTAAACTCTTACTAGTCCTCACATTTTGTAATGACTAGCTTCATGATCAGCTAAATATGTAATGTTTGGGACGCCTTACTATTGTATATTTGGTGATCTTACATCTTGTAACATTTACTTGTTTGAGATTGAGACAATAGGCTTGTTCCTGACCATAGGAGTCTGTTGGCTTGTAGTTAAACCCTCATGTATCTAGACAGCCGTGACCGTATAGCGAGGTGGATAGCACTTCAATATACGTAGCTGGCTATGTGCGCCCCCGCTCTCCAGTATTCTGGTTCTTGGGCGTTACAGCCTCCAAAATGCGGTTTCCACGTCGATATGCGGCTTGAGGCGGGATTTGGCATTGTTCAACGCTGATTGGTTGGAGGTGGAGGGGTGCTCGGTGTACGCTTTCTCGGCTTGGACGGCATCGGCATCAGCAGATCGGACTTCTTCGAACCCTACGTGAGCCTGCTCCAATGAGATAGGGCGAAGCCGACCGCTCTGATCTTGCTCGCGAAGTTGATGAGGGGGCAGAGGTGATGAAATCCTTCCCAGGCTCTACAAACCACCGAGACAAACTCGGGGGGGGGGGGGGGGGGGGGGGGGGTTGCCCACAAATGCTGAAATTTGAAATATCTGCTATTGGGAGGAGCCGTCGTAGACAACTCCAGGAGAAGGGGGGAGTGGTCGGACTCACCGCTGCTGGGGGGAGGAGGTAACCCGGTAGCAAATGTCGAACAGGGCTTGGTTGGTCAAGATACGATCGAGACGGGATTGTTGAAAATCAATGCCGGCTCGACTGTTGCTCCACGTGAAGGGCCATCCCGTGAAGGGCACGGAGATAAGGTTGTTTTCGAAGAGGAGATGGTTAAAGTCGGTCATCGAACCGGTGTCCGGCGCTCTCCTACCACTGCGCTCGTCAAGCGAGGTGATGGCGTTGAAATCGCCGCCACAAATCCAGGGGAGGTTGGAGGAATCGACATGGAGTTGAGCAAGGTGTTCCCAGAGGACCCGCCTTTGTTTTTTTGGTGCTGCCACCATGCACGATGGTGAGAATGGCTTCGCTGGACAGGCACGGATGGCTGAACTGGATACAGATGCTTTGGTCGATGCTAGCCAAATAGATCGAAGAGAATTTCTGCTCGTGGAAGATCCAAATGTCGGAGCCACGCTGGGTGGCCAAATCAAATTCGAGCAAAAATTCTAAATTTCTCAATCTTCTTGGCTTCTACCTTGGCTTCGATAATGGCTAACAGGGAGACCTTGTGGATTTTCTTAAGACACCAGATACGGTTGAGGGTGTCGGTGCCTGCGATACCCCTAGCATTCCATATGAGGATGCTAATCATGGTGGGAGTAAAGGGGTGTTGGGAACTTTTGTCGCAGATGTCGGCAACTTCTGCGATTTAGTCGATTTGGATCGTTTGTTGATTTTGGAGTTCTTTTTCCGTTGTTGCCGAGATGATGAGGGATCAGGAATAGAACGGGGCGAGAAGAAGGAGAGGGAGGAATCTGTCCTTCGCCATCGGTGGAGAGGTCACGAAGAGCGTCCCAGACCGAGGAGAGAATGCGACCGTCAGGAGAGGGCGCACGGCCGGACTCTGGGAGGACCACGGAAGTAGCGAAGGGGGAGGACGAGAGGGGGAGAGTGGTGTAGCGGGGAGGGTGGCCCTTCCCTGGCGGTTGGACGGTGATGAAGGGAGGAGGAGGGCGCGGTAGGGGGGGTTGGGTCCATCCTTTGGGGCGATGGAAGCGAGATGGGGCCGGTGATGAAGGGAGGTGAGGGAGGAACTGTGGTGAGCGGAGTGGGATGGGAAGAGGAGGGGAGTGGATTGAGGTTAGGAGTTGGATGGGGAATGAGAGTCGGACGGGGTTGGGGAAGGAGGGGGGATAAGGATCAAGGTCGACATTGTTTCTTAACGAGGAGGCGTCATTGAGCACCCCCCACCCCCCCTCGCCGGGGGGAGTTGGAATGGGATCTGAAACTTTGGGGCTTTTGAACATGTGGTGCTGGCAGGATACGACGACATGGCCCTGGCGATGACAAAAAGAGCAAAACTCAAGTATTCTCGTAGATGACGGGTTGCCAGAAGCTTCCCTCGGACGGGAGGATGATCCTGATTCGGTCCGGAAGGGGCTTGCTGATGTCGACTTCAATGAGAACTCGAGCTATGTTTGGGCGAGAGAGCGATGCGGTGGCGCTGCCTAATTTCCAGGGGGAGCCTACGCTATGGGCGATCGAGAATAGGGCTGCTTAAGCGAACAGAAAGGAGGGGCGGCACGGGAAGGAGACCCAGACGGGAGCTATGGCCGTGTCTCTGGATGGGGAGAAGTCAGCCGACCATTTGAAGATATGCATAGGCACTCATGCCACATGCCAAATGGCTCGGGACCAAATGCAGAGGAACTCAGCTTCAGAATAGGGGCGGACGATCAGGTGCTTAGCGTCGAGCACCCCGAGCGCAGTGCTGCTCGCGAAGCCGAGATCCGTGAAAGCCTCGCGGATGCGGGGCGATCAGTGGGTGAAATCTGGTGAACTTGCCTAGGAGAAGCAATAATCTAGAAAGTCGGCGATCGGATGATGGCTATGGGATCGAGCGAGGCCATCGGCCAGGATCCCCCACGAGTGCCCACAAATCGCCAGCATCAGAATATATATATATATATATATATATATATATATATATATATATATATATATATATATAGCAAATGACCTCTAGCCTAGTGGTTAAAAGAGATGCATGCGGCCCGAGTGGTCAGGAGTTCGAATCCCAGTGGGAGTGATTCCAGAAACAATTTACATGATTTCAAATATATATATATATATATATATTTTTTTTTTTTTTTTTTTTTTTTTTTTTTTTTTTTCAAATATATATATATATATATATATATATATATATATATATATATATATATATATATATATATCTCCACAAAGCTTCCTTCTTTCCGCAGAAGCCGATCACCAGAAAAATGGCCACGATCAAGGCCTACGAGCTCTACTCGAAGTCGAAGGCCGACCTGCTGGGCCAGCTGAAGGACCTCAAGGCGAAGCTCACCCTTCTCCGCATCGCCAAGGTCACCGGCGGCGCCCCCAACAAGCTCTCCAAGATAAAGGTGGTTCAGCTCGGGATCGCACAGGTGCTGACGGTGACCTTGCAGAAGCATAAGGAGGCGCTGAGGGAGGTCTACAAGAAGAAGACGTTCCTCCCGCTCGACCTCAGGCCCAAGAAGACCCGAGCCATCCGCCGCAAGCTCACCAAGCACCGGGCAGCATTGAAGACTCAACGTGAGAAGAAGAGGGAGATGTACTTCCCAATGAGGAAGTATGCTATCAAGGCGTAGAGTCTATTATCTGAACGAAAATTTTCAGTGAAAGCATTAAAAGAAGAGGGAGATGTACCCTTCGAGATTTTGGAGAAGATAGCCTCAGTGGCTTATCGACTTGCACTACCTCCGGCTCTGGCTGATGTGCACGATGTCTTCCATGTATCTCAACTACGGAAGTACGTGCATAATCCAAGTCACGTAGTGAATTTTGATCAGTTGCAGCTGAGCGCTGACCTATCCTACACTGAAGAGCCTGTGCAGATTTTGGACAGGAAAGAGAAAATTTTGCGAAATCGGATAGTATCCTTGGTCAACGTGCTATGGCGGAACCGTGCGGTCGAAGAGTCGACGTAGGAACTAGAAGAAGAGATGCGGGTGAAATACCCCTCGCTGTTTGATAATTCTGAGGTAGGACTTTTGCTTTAAGTTTCGAGGACGAAACTTTTTCTTAGTGGTATATTATGTAGTGCTTCGCTCCTAGCGGTTCACTATGTAAGGCTTGTGGCTTGGCTAACTCGGTCGGAACCGAGTATTGGAAAAACTTACCGTCGGCACCGAATCGATCACGGACAAGTGCATAAGAACCTTTCCAACTAATGGATTAGTTTCTCTTGAAATGCGTCCAAGAGTTTTCTCTGGATATTTTGCTGCTGGTTTTGTTGCTTGGTTTTGATGGATGTTTTTCTGAATGATTTTCGATGATTTGATTCTTGTCCGTTTTCATCGATTTGCATGACATTCATTCTTGAGAATTCTGAGAGAAGAGAACATAACGAGACGGAGTATTAACCAAACTTTTGGTGCCATTGCAGACTGACGCGTGACGGAAGGCTAAGCGTGCAAGTGTTCCTCTCTCTCTCTCTGCGATTCTCTAATTTGGTGAGTGTGGATCTCTGTGGTGGTATTGTCCCTCTCGTTATTCCTTCATGCCAACTAAATACTTGTCTTGCAACATCCGTTGATCGATATCAAGTTGCTAATGTCACAAGTCAATACCACTAAGAAGCTAGAGATTGAACATTGAACATTTAATGAATTGATTACAGTGTTAACAACATTGAGATTGTGCTTGTCCCTTGAAATCGAATTGAAATGAATTGATGCCTGAGATGTTGAATATGAAAATGTTGCGTATTAAATGTTGGCATACTAATACCATGCAATTGTGTACTGTTGAGTCGGTTATGCATTCGCGTGGTCATAGACGTCTTTATGCACAAGGTTTGAGTAGTTTCCTCGGGACGGTACTTGGGGCACCGGGGACCGGCTCGACCTAGGGGGAAACAGTTGGTCGTGCTATGGTGGCACGAGGTATTACGGGACATTCGACTAGGCTTGCAACCTACTCTGGAATGGTACACCGTAATACCCGTTGGAAAGTCCTTTATGGTGCAGTTTCACCAACGACCCAGTCCGAATGCATGCTAACGATTGTCTTATGCAGGGACGGTAAGTATTATTATTATCATTATCCTGTATCTTATGCAGGAAAGCTGGATTCGGCCGATGGTAAAGTAAACATGGTTTAATGAAATACCATGTTATTTGAATTGTGATTTAATCTGAATGTTGCATGTCCCTAATAAGTTCATGATTTAAAATGCTTGTCATTAATAAAATGTTGGTTTAGCTGAGTGGGCCAACGGGGCTCACCAACGCATTGTTATAATGTGCTGACCCCTCCTCCACAGGTACTGGAGAAGGCTCAGGCGCACGTCCGAATTAAGGCTTTCTGAATTGCTACTACTTTCAAGTTGTTTTCCTAAAGACGCACAAAGTATTGCGGAGTTTTCAAAGATAGCTGCTTATATTTCAAAGAACTAAAGGGGCATGATGTATGGAACGGAAAGTTATTTCATGGCAGCCTATCAGCTGTAATTCTTTTCATGAATCAATGTAGCCGAAAAGGCATTTCAAATACTATCGAGAAAAGTTGTATTCTGACTACAATTATCAATAAAATGAGTATTTTTTCTTCCTATATTGTGTCCTCAATGTTTCTAAAACGTGGCTGGATTTCAATTGTTTCTAAATGACATAACAGTGCACGTTCTTGCCTTGTACAAGTGCAACACCAGACTTGTACGACATCACGCCTTAGCGAGGACGAACGATTCGGCGCGAATCGAAGCGAGGACGAAAGATTTTCCGAATCGGGGCGTGACAAGTTGGTATCAGAGCCCGGTTTCAATTCCTTGGATTTCAAAATATTTTCAAAAAAGAAGTCTTGATGCAAATTTTCTCGATTGATGGTGTCGATAGCACTGGCATGAAATAATATTCCATACAATAAGCCCATAAATATTTTATGAGTGCTAATGGAATTATTTCTTTGTTGTAGAATGGCCAAAGGTGATAGCGCAAAGACGAATTCATCATCTGACCCAATGGAGAAACTGATTAAACAATTGGAGGCTCAGAGGAAGCAGAGCGAAGCTCAACATCACGCGCTTCAAGAGCAGCTTCAGTATCAGTTTCAGGAGCAGCTAGATGCTCAACAAAAGCAAGTGGATAATCTGTCCCAGATTGTCACCAAGCTGACGGCCGATTCCAATGTTTCTGCAAAGGCCGCAACAACCGAGAGCGTAAAAGTGCCGACGGAGAAACCTGAAACGCCGACATGGAAGAGAACGAGCTTCAAGTTCTCGGAATTCAAGAACTGCGACCTGCCTTAGTTTAACGGGAGAGCGGAGCCCGATAAGGTGATGGGCTTCTTAAACACACTTGAGGGCTACTTTCGAATGTTAGAGATATAGGGCAGCAAGAGAGTGGAGTGTACTATTGTACAACTTCGTCTCAAGGCCCAGGAATGGTGGACTTCGCAGAGACAGGCACTTTGCGGTAATAGTCCAGATATGAAGATATCTTGGGAGACCTTCAAGCAGGCTTTCATTGCGCAATTCATTCCACCAGCTGTCCGTCAATAGAAAAAGAATGAGTTCGTAGAACTCCGACAGGGCGATATGTCAGTAGATGATTATGAAACTGAATTTCTGAAGAGAGTTGCATTCGCTGGATACATGGTCCCGAATGATGACGCAAAGCGAGGAAGATTCGTGCAAGGCTTGAATGAGGGCCTGCAGCGCGATGTGCTAAGTCGAAAATGTACGTCTTACAGGGAGGCGTACGAAATTGCTCTCGAGATGGAGAGATTCCATCCACCAGTTAGCCGTGGGACAACACTGCGCAACCAGAGTAGCAACCATAAACGACCCTCAGCTGCTGAGAGGAATGACGTTCCTAAGCGTCATAATACTGGCGAGAATAAGGGTGGATATCAAGGACCGCGTAGCTTCAAGTGCAACTGGTATGGGCATCGACAAGCAGAATGTCGAGACGGATGCTTCAATTGTGGCGGCATGGGCCACAGGGCATCCGAATGTAGAAAGGGAAGGAATCAAAATCCCCCATGGGATCAGCACTATAATCATCGTGGATCGAATTACAATCAATACCGTGGACAGTATAACAATCAGAATCGGGGCCAATATAACAACCAGATTCGTGGCCAAGCGCCACCAGCCTTACGAGCTCCAACTGAGAATGCACCGAATCAACAACAAGGTGCGCAAGCAAGGGTGTATGCTTTGACTCAAGCAGAGGCCCAGTCCGCAGAGAATGTAATAACATGTATGTTGATGTACAAAGGCACATCTGCAAGAGTACTTTTTGATTCTGGTGCTACTCATTGCTTTATCTCGTCTGATTTTGCAACGAAAAATAAATTTTGTATGACTCAACTAAAGACAGCTTTGTGTGTTAGCACTCCTTCGGGAGTAGATATGCCTGCAACTTTGATTTGTAGGGATGGCTATATTAAAATTGGAGGCAAGACTTTATCTCTGGACGCAATTGTACTCGACATCAAAGAGTACGATATCATCTTGAGAATGGACTGGCTCAGCGCCTGTCATGCAACAATCGACTGTGCGGATAAGAGAGTTGTGTTTCGCCTACCTGGAGAAACGGAGTTCTCTTGCTCGTGCGGCTCGGCATTCCAAGGACCCATGGTAATATCGGCAGTTACAGCAAGGCACATGCTGTACTCAGGGTGTAAAGGTTTTCTCACTTCTGTTCAAGACACTCGGATGAAGAGTGTAGGCTCGAATCAGACTGAAATTGTGGCAGAGTTTCCCGATGTGTTTTCGGACGAGATACCTTGAATGCCGCCGGATAGAGAAATTGAATTCACAATTGATACATTCTCGGATACTCGCCCGATATCAAAGGCGCCGTACAGAATGGCTCTGGCAGAATTAAAGGAACTAAAGGTGCAGCTACAAGAATTGCTAGACCGGAGATACATTCGCCCAAGTGTATCTCCATGGGGAGCTCCAGTGCTGTTTGTAAAGAAGAAGGATGGGACGATGCGGCTGTGCATCGATTACAGAGAACTGAATAAGGCAACCATCCGTAACAAGTATCCCTTGCCAAGGATAGATGATCTGTTCGATCAGCTGTAAGAGGAGACCATGTTTTCTAAAATCGATCTTCGTTCAGGATACCATCAGTTGAAGATCAGACCCGAGGATGTCCCTAAGTCAGTATTCCGTACGATATACGGACACTATGAGTTTTTGGTCATGCCATTCGGCTTGACTAATGCTCCAGTAGCCTTTATGGATCTAATAAATAGAGTGTTTCGACCATTCTTAGACAAGTTTGTTGTTGTGTTCATCGATGACATCTTGATCTACTCAAAGGACAGGGAGACTCATGTCGAACACTTGAGAGAAGTACTTCAGACGCTACGAGACAATCAGCTGTATGCAAAACTAAGCAAGTGCGAATTTTGGATGAACAGTGTGTCGTTCCTAGGGCATGTTGTTTCGGCATAAGGTGTTGTCGTTGACCCAAAGAAGATTGAGGCAGTTGTAGACTGGAAGCAGCCTGCATCAGCTAATGAGATACGGAGTTTCCTTGGTTTAGCCGGGTACTACCGTAGGTTTGTGAAAGACTTTTCGAGAATCGCTTCGCCTTTGACTCGCCTCACTCAGAAGGGAGTCGTATTTAAGTGGACCGACGACTATGAGAATGGTTTTCAAGAACTCAAGCAACGGCTCGTCACAGCTCCAATTTTAGCACTTCCAGAAGGCTCTGAGGGATTTCAGATCTATAGTGACGCATCGGGACTCGGTTTGGGATGTGTTCTCATGCAACGTAGGAAGACAATATCATATGCGTCGAGACAACTCAAACAACATGAGAAGAATTATCCAACTCATGACTTAGAACTGGCGGCAATTGTGTTCGCGTTGAAATTGTGGCGACACTATCTCTATGGTGTGTCCTGCGAGATTTTCACGGATCACAAGAGCCTGAAGTACATATTCACGCAGAAGGAATTGAATTTGAGGCAGCGACGTTGGTTACAATTGATCAAAGACTATGACTTGACAATCTTTTACACGCCGGGTAAAGGAAACGTGGTAGCTGATGCCTTGAGTCGAAAATTCGTTGGATCACTAACAATAGCAAAAGAGGTACTACGAGATCTTGAAGAGATGGGCATCGAATTCAGGATCCGTCCGCAGAATGTACAGTTGGCTCACTTGTAGCTTGAGCCGAGTCTTCAGGAAAGGATTAAGATTGCTCAGAAGGACGATCCGTTTCTGCAGAAGATACGCAAGTTGATCCTAGCAGGAAAGGCGTCCGACTTTACAGTTGAAGATGACACTATTCGTGTCAAGTGAAGATTGTGCGTTCCTAAGGATGATGAGCTCAGGAAGGAAATACTGACCGAGGCTCATTTCGCGAAGTATTCCTTGCACTCGGGAAGCACGAAAATGTACAAGGATCTGCGCTCAACATTTTGGTGGCATGGTATGAAGAGATATGTGGCTCTATTTGTGTCACAATGCTTAGCTTGTCAGCGTGTGAAGGCCGAACATCAACGGCCAGGCGGAGAACTACAAAATTTGGCTATTCCACTGTGGAAGTGGGATAATATTTGTATGGACTTTATAGTCGGCTTGCCAAGAACTCAGAAGGGGAATGATGCGATTTGGGTTATCGTGGATAGATTAACCAAGTCGGCTCATTTCATTCCAATAAAAGTTACGTGGGGTGTAGAACGGTTGGCTCAGATCTACATAAATGAAATTGTCCGATTACATGGGATGCCAGCTTCTATAATGTCGGATAGAGACGGGAGATTCTTGTCGCGATTTTGGATAAGTCTGCACTCAGCATTGGGCACAAAGTTGAATTTTGGTACGGCATACCATCCGCAGACTGATGGTCAGACAGAGAGAGTAAATCAGATTTTTGAAGATATGTTGAGATTGTGCATGCTCGATTCGAAGACAAATTGGGACGCATATCTCGCATTGGCAGAATTTGCCTATAACAATAGTTATCAGGCAAGCATCCAGATGGTCCCGTACGAAGCCTTGTATGGACGGAAATGTCGATTACCGATATGCTGGGATGAAGTCGATGAACGGCAAGTGCTCGGACCAGAACTTGTGGAACAGGCCGTCGAGAGAGTCCGTTTAATTCGAGAAAGGCTTAGAGTTGCTCAAAGTCGACAAAAGAGTTATGTGGATGTACATCGACGACCTTTGGAATTCACGGAGGGTGATCATGTCTTCTTGAAGGTCACACCCATGCGAGATGTGATTCGGTTTGGGATGAAAGAAAAGCTAAGCCCGAGATTCGTTGGATCCTTCGAGATTTTGGAGAAGGTAACCTCAGTGGCTTATCGACTTGTACTACCTCCGGCTATGGCTGATGTGCACGATGTCTTCCATGTATCTCAACCATGCGAGGTGTGATGCGGTTTGGGATGAAAGAAAAGCTAAGCCCGAGATTCGTTGGACCCTTCGAGATTTTGGAGAAGGTAGCCTCAGTGGCTTATCGACTTGCACTATCTCCAGCTATGGCTGATGTGTACGATGTCTTCCATGTATCTCAACTACGGAAGTACGTGCATGATCCAAGTCACGTTGTGAATTTCGATCAGTTGCAGCTGAGCGCTCTGTCCAGATTTTGGACAGGAAAGAGAAAATTTTGCGGAATTGGACAGTATCCTTGGTCAACGTGCTATGACGGAACCGTGCGGTCGAAGAGTCGACGTGGGAACTAGAAGAGGAGATGCGGGTGAAATACCCCTCGCTGTTTGATAATTCTGAGGTAGGACTTTTGCTTTAAGTTTCGAGGACGAAACTTTTTCTTAGTGGTATATTATGTAGCGCCCCGCTCCTAGCGGTTCACTATGTAAGGCTTGTGGCTTGGCTAACTCGGTCGGAACCGAGTATTGGAAAAACTTACCGTCGGCACCGAATCGATCACGGACAAGTGCATAAGAACCTTTCCAACTAATGGATTGGTTTCTCTTGAAATGCGTCCAAGAGTTTTCTCTGGATATTTTGCTACTGGTTTTGTTGCTTGGTTTTGATGGATGCTTTTCTGAATGATTTTTGATGCTTGTCCGTTTTCATCGATTTGCATGGCATTTATTCTTGAGAATTCTGAGAGAAGAGAACATAACGAGACGGAGTATTAACAAAACTTTTTGTGCCATTGCATACTGACGCGTGACGGAAGGCTAAGCGTGCAAGTGTTCCTCTCTCTCTGCGATTCTCTAATTTGGCGAGTGTGGATCTCTGTGATGGTATTGTCCCTCTCGCTATTCCTTCATGCCAACTAAATACTTGTCTTGCAACATCCGTTGATCGATATCAAGTTGCTAATGTCACAAGTCAATACCACTAAGAAGCTAGAGATTGAACATTGAACATTTAATGAATTGATTACACTGTTAGCAACATTGAGATTGTGCTTGTCCCTTGAAATCGAATTGAAATGAATTGATGCCTGAGATGTTGAATATGAGAATGTTGCATATTAAATGTTGGCTTACTAATACCATGCAATTGTGTACTGTTGAGTCGGTTATGCATTCGCGTGGTCATGGACGTCTTTGTGCACAAGGTTTGAGTAGTTTCCTCGGGAAGGTACTTGGGGCACCGGGGACCGGCTCGACCTAGGAGGAAACAGTTGGTCGTGCTATGGTGGCACGAGGTATTGCGGGACATTCGACTAGGCTTGCAAACTACTCTGGAATGGTACACCGTAATACCCGTTGGAAAGTCCTTTGTGGTGCAGTTTCACCAACGACCCAGTCCGAATGCATGCTAACGATTGTCTTGTGCAGGGACGGTAAGTATTATTATTATCATTATCCTGTATCTTATGCAGGAAAGCTGGATTCGGCCGATGGTAAAGTAAACATGGTCTAATGAAATACCATGTTATTTGAATTGTGATTTAATCTGAATGTTGCCTGTCCCTAATA
The DNA here is from genome assembly GCA_029216955.1 of Iris pallida. Lineage (NCBI taxonomy): Eukaryota > Viridiplantae > Streptophyta > Magnoliopsida > Asparagales > Iridaceae > Iris > Iris pallida. The sequence continues at coordinate 12,509,611 of JANAVB010028196.1, forward strand.
AGTTCATGATTTAAAATGCTTGTCATTAATAAAATGTTGGTTTAGCTGAGTGGGTCAACGGGGCTCACCAGCGCATTGTTATAATGTGCTGACCCCTCCTCCACAGGTACTAGAGAAGGCTCAGGCGCACGTCCGAATTAAGGCTTTCTGAATTGCTACTACTTTCAAGTTGTTTTCCTAAAGACGCACATAGTATTGCGGAGTTTTCAAAGATAGCTGCTTATATTTCAAAGTACTAAAGGGGCATGATGTATGGAATGGAAAGTTATTTCATGGCAGCCTATCAGTTGTAATTCTTTTTATGAATCAATGTAGCCGAAAAGGCATTTCAAATACTATCGAGAAAAGTTGTATTCTGACAACAATTATCAATAAAATGAGTATTTCTTCTTCCTATATTGTGTCCTCAATGTTTCTGAAATGTGGCTGGATTTCAAATGTTTCTAAATGACATAACAGTGCACGTTCTTGCCTTGTACAAGTGCAACACCCGACTTGTACGGCATCACGCCTTAGCGAGGACGAACGATTCGGCGCGAATCGAAGCGAGGACGAAAGATTCCCCGAATCGGGACGTGACATTAAGTGCCGAGTTGAGAGCCATTAGGTGGCCAAAATTGTAACATCAATTACCAAGTTTCAAAAATAAATATATGTGTGTGTGCGCAAAGTGCTCCTAGCCCAATTGGTATAGGAGTCTATCCCCCAAAGGCCTTGGATTCAAACCTTAGGGGAAACACATTATTTCTCCATGTGGTGGTGGAAATTTCTAGTAGGGAATTAATTTTACTAGTATGGGCCAGGCAGGTGTATCATATACGGGAGCGAGCCTTCGAGTGGGGTGCAGACATCCAGACCGAGATGTACCCTTCTAGCCGTGATGTGACCTTCGGACTGAGTCTGTAGGTGGAAATTTCTAGTAGGGAATTAATTGGTACAAGTATGGGCCAGGAATGTGTATCGTATGCGGGTGCGAGCCTTCGAGTGGGGTGCAGACATCCAGACCGAGATATGGCCTTCTGACCGCGATGTGGCCATCAAACTGAGTTTGTAGGCCTTCGAATTTGGAGTATGTATTAATGACGAAAATATATTAATAAAATTTTATTATATATATATGTGGGGGGGGGAGGGATATTAGCCATAAGTCACACTCTTATATGAGCCATTCCACGTGGCTTCCATGTGGACCAATAAAAATATAGTGACTTGGAAGAGAAAATTTAAGTAAATAGAAGAAAAAAAAGTTCTCATAAAAGATTTAAAAAATAATAACTTACCATAGCTTTGCCTATCAAATATGTTTGCCTAGGAATTTAAATAGATAGAAATAGAAGATCTCATAAAAGAAAATTTGCTTTTTTTATTTCTTTGACCAAAGATCTTTGCCTACAAAACATATTTCTATCTCATAAAGAAATTTAAATAGATAGAAATAAAATATCTCATAATAACGTACCATATCTTTGCCTATCAAATATCTTTTATTTCTATCTATTTAAATTCCTAGCAAAGATACGGTAAGTAATTATTTATCAAAAAATTTATGGAATCTTTTATTGCTATCTATTTAAATTTCAATAATGCTAAGTTTACTACCAAATTCTTACAACCTTTTTACAACCTCACTCACCAACCCCTTACACATAGGTCCCACCGGATCCCACCACCCCTCACACCCCCCTGCTACATGGGCTCCACCCGACCCCACCACTTACTCCTCTCCTCCAATCGAAACCCGACACGTGGCGGGAGTAAAGGGGTTGTAAGAATTTGGTTGTAGGCATAGCATTGCTCATTTAAATTTTGTTTTCCAAAGTCACTATATTTTTATTGGTCCACATGAAAGCCACGTGGAATGGCTCATATAAGAGTACGAGCCTATGGCTCATATCCTGTTTTCCCATATATATATATATATATATATATATATACACACACACACACACAAATGCTCCAAAATCTGTCGGCTGGTTTTGTATTATAAAATCATCCCATGTTTTATGGATTTGATTGAAATTTAGTGGTTGAGATTAAAAGGTGTAGACCCCACCACCTTTTTAAGTTATTTAATCTCAACCATGCAATTCCAATCCAACATGTATAACATAGGTTGGTTCCATAATACAAAACAAGTCGGTTGGTTCTACAGCACTCATATATATATATATATATATATATATATATATATATATATATATATATATATATTGAGGAAATGTTATTCGATTACTCCTCCAATGTCCCAGTTTCTGATTAAAATTTTGTTCAACTATATTTTCATATAAACTACTAGTTTAGAAATCTTCTATTATGTCATTGGAACCTTTCCTATCTCTTTATATAAAAAGTAGTAACGTGCACGTGCATTGGAAGTAGAAAAAAATTTAAAAAACTTTTAAATGCTACCCATAGGAATTGAACTAACCTGGTCAAGGTGGATGTCTCCCACCTTAACCACATAAGGTAGAAGTGTTTGGCTATAATTAGATAATATTAAGTAGTTAAATAATTAGTTAGAATTTATTTATTTATTTAGTTATTTTTAAGTACGTGTATATATACATACGACTTAGACCGCTCTTTTGAGCATATATATATATATATATATATATATATATATATATATATATATATATATAAAGGATATGCATTCGTATGGATTCAATTACCACTAGACAAACTATCACAATGGCTGCTTTAATTGATATCCGCAGTTTTGTTCCAGTTTCTTCAAGTTTCTGCAGCCACCTCTCAACCTATACCAGCAAAAATACCATTAATAATGAGAATCTAAAGACCAATTTCCAGTCATCCTGGATCATCGATCTTCTTCACAGGAAGGCTTGTTTGTTCTGGAATTAGCGAAGAAGAGCAGTAATATTATGGAAACAGCATTGAATATATATTCAAACAATAGAAAACGTTCTAATTAAAACTTACAGTTGGATGGTAGTAAGCATAGATCATTCCAACAATCCAGATATAGCGATCTAGTCCCGAACGAAATCTCCATTCATACATGGGAGGGTTATAACCAGTTCCTGATCATATATAAATGTGCCATTTTAATATAATTGCTAAGACAATAAGATATGAGAAGAACGTAAAAGAATTAATAGAAGACCTAGCAGAAATTCAAACGGGCTCCAAACCACATCAAAGACTCCAGGGACCTCATATATGAGAACAATCACCAAAAAGCATGCGAAAATTTTCGCTGCAATGACGGACCCAAGCTCATTATATTTATTCATAAATCCAAGAAAACCATAGACCATAAGGATGAAGAACGTGTGCATGGGGCAAATGTAATAGTCCATGTAAGGCTTATCAAGGACGATGCAGCAAAAGGCCACCAAGAATTCGCCACATCATCTGTTCAACATGACATGATAATTTATCAGCGATATATATATATATATATATATATATATATATATATATATATATATATATATATATATATATCAGAGAATTAGGAAACCTTTGTTAATTAAAGGAATTAAGAAGAATTTCAAATGTTGGGTACCTGAGAAAACCGCACGATGCTGAAATCCTTTCTTACGTAGTAATATGAAAAGTTCCCAAATCCGGTCATCCACACATAAGCAGCTATAAAAACACGGATAATATTGTATATTTCTAGTGCTCCAAAGTAGTGATACATCACAAACAGTACCTTAGAATTAGAAGGAAAAAAAAAGTCCTTGTTAGTGGTACTCAAAATGGAACATAAAAGTTGTATCGAATGGGCCAAACTAGAATGTAATATCGTATCATTATGGAAGTTCTCCCATAAAAATTGTTAGCCTTCATGATTGAATAGATTATTTTAGGAACTAGAACTACATTGTTGTTAAAGTGTTTGTCAAAGTGTCTACCATTGCACCAAAACTTTAGAGGTTTGATAAATTACGAATCCCGGATTTAAAAATTGTGATGGACTGCAATAAAATTTAAAATCTCAAAAGCATAAATATAATAATTATATATTCCAAATATGATAGAAAATAAATAAAAAATGAAAACAAGCCAAACAAGTAAATATAATAATCCAGGATTTGATTTGGGCTTGGTTGTTTTAGTTTCAGAGGGGGGAAAACAACTTGGTTTTACGAAATAGGGCTGTTTAAAAAAATGGACCTATGCAAAGTCCATGTCAACATTTACTCTGCATAGAAATGTATCCTTGTCCGTATCCGATACAAAGATGTATTTGACAAAATAACTCATCAACTCATTTTGGATATAGATATGTAAAGGCTCAAAAGAGACCCAAAATATGATTGAATATGTCTTGACATGATTGTGCTTGTGTCAAACATAATTGGTATATGAGAAAGTAACATTTCTTTACAACCAATCCCCTCTAGAACTTTTAGAACCCAGTCACTAAGCAAAGTATGTTTCAATGAAGATTTTTCTAAGATCGATCTAATGTATAAAATATGTACATAGATATATTCATGAGTATATAGAGTCAAATTCATGTCGAAAGTGTTTTATCTTTGCAACGACCATTGTTAAACAACAAATTTTCTCTGATTTTTTCCTTTCCTCTTCCTCAGTTAGTCTGTGAAGTCCGTTCTATCGCCTCTGCTTCTTACTTATCTTATAGACAAGACATGTATCCTAATATTTCAAAAATAGAACTGTATACCTAATGGGATTAGTGTCTATGCAACATAATCAGATGGCGGCAACTATAATGAAATAGAGCCAGTTTGAGGTTCCCTATGAAATGAGGCATGGAACGGAGCCACTACGAAGAAGTTCCGGGAGTTACGAAGGAAGCTTCGGACTCATATTGTTCATGGGTTGAGAACGGGAGTTGAACTCTATGAGGTCGAATCTCCCGTTGTTCCTCAGTAGCTCAGTGGTAGAGCGATCGGCTGTTAACTGATTGGTCGTAGGTTCGAATCCAAGTGGATCTGGAACGACAAAACTACCCAGTTGCAGTTAGATACATTAGGTGATAATATATTTGAGAAAGAAGCAAATTCGACGCCAAGTGACAGTCCAATTATAAGGTAAAACATAAATGGTCAACAAATAATATATCTGACATTTGTTCACTCAAAAAACAATGTGCAGTTAACATTTGATGACAACTAACCTGCATCCACCCTTTCCATTCCTCAGTTTGATTCCTGTTCAGATAAAGTATGAATTTTCCTGCGACTGGTGTGTCCTCATGCTCAACTTTTGATGAAGTTGTGGATGCAAGTATAATGACGAGAATGTAGAGGAACAGGAAAATATCCCTGTTGTAAACCTGCAAGCAATAAAGGTTGTCGATCATAGGGAGGCCCAACCCCATTTTGTCAGCGTAATGAGAATATTTCTGAAGAATTTGAACAACATGAATGATTCCATCAAGTACATGACATTATGACTCAAGATCAAAAGATCAAAAATGGTAGAGAAAATCTTGCCAAGTAGTTTTCAGTGCACGAGTTTAATATGATAAGCTAATCATTCAATTTGAGAATGAAAAAGTAGATATTTGGCCACCAAAAAGTGGAAATTTTGTAAATTTTCAAATTGTACACTTTCAAACCTAAAATCATAATAGGAACTGAATACTGTGTGCAACACATCTGGTGTAGAACTAACGTTAAGGAGTAGCTGAAGTACCAAACTGATTTATGATGATTTTAAATTTTTTGACCAATGAGAAGTATCTACGACCAGAATTTCCTTAATTTTCTTCCATATTTTCATTCCCCTTTACTCAAGAATGGGCTTGTATGCGTGTATGGACTAAGCGGCGTATTCCCTCCATGTTACATTTCGTGCGTCATCCATATCAAGAAAGTCTTTTTACTCACGTGAGACCCACCCCCGGTGCATGGAAGTAACTTTCACGAGTTTCTAGGAATTGAAAAGGAGAAAGAAAGAACAAAAAAACCATTTTTGAATTTTTTTTTTTTATCGATTTACTATCAGGAAGGAGAGAGGAAATGCTTTGTATATCTCCCCATCTTGCAATGTTAGACATCCCACTCCATGTCTCTCTTCATCACCTTTGATGATTGTAGCCGTGTAGGTAAAGTTCTCTCTTCTATTTCATCTTTCAATTTATTTTGTCTCCTTCTCATTTTCATCTCCTTGATTATTTTCATCAAAAAACATCCATTGTTAAGAAAACATAACACATCTGCTATTGACAGAAAATTATATAGAATTTGTTGTAGACATTGTAGTTTTTTATCATATAGAATTTCATATTTCAAGAAAACTAGTGACAAAACATGACAGGAATTATATTTTCACGAACTCGATCTACTTCCACAAAAGTGATTTTCCCAGTCAAACACAGCCTAAGTGCTAGTACGTAACCCACTCTTTTGTCTGTCATAAGCCTCCATCATAGTCTGAAAAGGTACACACCTGAATCGAATCTCCGAAGAGGTCTGTACAGTAGCATATGTAAAAGTAGATCAAGAAAGATCCGAATTCCGACCTAAAAAAACAGACGTTTAATTATTTCATTACACATATTTCAAATTTTCAAATCCAAAAGTTCAGAGAAGCGTAGCTTACATTGCTCTCAAGGTCGTCAGCTGGTTCTCTAACGAAATTCTCCTTGTCCAGCAGCAGCTCCAAAGAGGGAAAAAAATTAACAAATACCATCAGAAGTTTTAGATAAATAATCTGAAATTTAGATTAGAATTAAGCATATTTTGCAAGAGGAAGTACCTAACGATGTTTGGTGATACTTGTTGCCGACCATCAGAAGATGATGCCAATGAACGGCCTCCTGCCAGTAGATGAACTTCAGCATCTTCACTAATGGAGCCAACATCCACGTTAGCTAAATTATTTTCAGAATCCCTCGCAATAAAAGTTAAAAAAAGCGAAAACACTATGTTGCCCGCGGTCTTGGCCCGCGGGGCGTGACCACGGGCAATATGTCACCAAATCACTCGCCCTCATGTTAATGTGGGACCCGTCCGTCGGTAAAAGCCAATAAAAGAGTGCCACGTGGACAGCGGGCCAATACTGCGGTCCACGTAACATTGTTCAAAAATAAAAAGGTGCGGCTATCCGCACCCCATCACCTACTTAGCACACCCCATTAAAACAAATAAAAAAATTGGAGTTTCCTATTCTAACCCCTCCCCCCCCCCCCCCCCCCCCCCCCCCCCCCCCCCCCCCCCCCGCGCTCCCCCGAACCCTCCTCCACTGACCCCCCTCCCCCTACGACATCGAGCAGCAGCCCCAAATCCACCGAAACCCCAGCCAAGAGCTCGTCGAGGCCATGCCCCACCAGGCCCACCCGGATCTCCTGGCCTCCATGGCCCCCGCCGTCGCCCAGGCCCGCTCCGTCCTCCACGCCCTCGGCGACCGCCCCGACCACGAGTCCGTCGACCGCGCCCGCTCCGCCATATCCTCCCTTGACGAGAACCTCTCCGCCCGCCTCCAGGACATCGCCCGCTCCCCGCGCCCCGACGGGGCCGACGATGTGGCCTGGCGCGCGGAGCAGGCGGAGGCGGAGAGGAACGCGAGGGCAGCAGCCGAGAAGGAGAGGGCGAGACACGCCGCCGTACTCCAGCTGGACGAGATGCACGAGGCATACGGACGGAGGAGGGGGGTCGAGGGAGCGGGGGGGGGGGGGGGGGGGGGGGGGAGGAGGAGGGGGAGGGGGGTCGTCGGAGGAGGGGGAGGGGTGGGTGTCTGGGTGGGTGGGTGGGTGTGTGTGTGTGTGTGTGTGTGTGTGGGGTGGGGTGGGGGGGGGGGGGGGGTTGTTTGAATAGGAAACTCCAATTTTTTTTATTTTTTGATGGGGGTGTGCTAAGTAGGTGGTGGATAGTCGCACCAAAAAAAAAAAAAAAAAATGAGCACTTGGGTTTGCTTTTGTGATTTGGCCATGGAAAAAAAAAAAGACCATCAAAGACCCAAATAAAAATTGATGCATGCTGATGCATTCATCATGAGCACAGGCGGAGCGAGAATTTTAGTTTACTCCGGACTGAACTTAAAACGTCAACAACAAAAGATATTAACACAGTCAAAAGATGATAATTCAGGTAATGGGACAAGCACGAAAAGCATTATAAACGCAAATAAAAGGAAGAACAATTAACCACTAGTAAGAAAATTATCTCTCCAAACAAAAGAGAATGTTTGGTGTCAACTTTACTAAGATAATGTATCAAAGCATGTAAACATGGCGATATGGGCCTGAAGAATTGCCTTCTAGATATCAAACATGCAAAGTTGCATTGGTGTATCAACGCTTACAATATTGTATCGGTCTGTTATATTCTCTGCATTTAAAACTTTCTGCAAATTGGTTTGCGCACAGTTCAACAGTTTTTGACCACATATTGCTCACCCCTAACGGGCACCCGCATTTTGCCCAACACAATAAAGACGCTCTAATATACACTAAAACGTTCAAAAATCAATGATGTGTCTGTGTCGCGGTGCCCACATCATGTTGTACTCATATACATGCATGTAGCATAACTTATACTATGGGATGCAATAGTCTTCGGTGTGGGCTGGAGTTGCTTAAAAGAAAGAACAAAAAAAATCTGAAAAACTTGGGTGAGCTGGAACCCACCTCATCTCAGCCAACCAATGGCTCCGCCATTGATCGTGAGGCTAAGATCCCAGGACTGCATGCCAAAATCAAGAACAAGTGTGGAAAGAAAATATGTAGTGTGATCGGAATCAAGGTCAGGGGCGGCCCGGAGGAGGGGCAGACAGGGCTTGCGCCCTGGGCCCCAAATTCCAAGGGGCCCCAATTTTTTTTTAAAGTCAGTAATAATAATAAATAATAAAACGTTGTTACTCTGATTTCTTCTTCAAAGCCTAAGGTCCGAAGAATATTATTACAGCAATTCAGCAAATAGGGCATGACGCATGAGAATTGGATAGCCGTCCGACTCTTCAATTTCAAAGAAAAAAAACTAGTCTTTCCATCGCTTCAGATTTTCTTTGCATTTATGAGGAAAAAAAAAGTTCTTCACGTCGCTTCCGATTCCAGTTGACCAGCAATAAGTTTTTTTTAATTGTTCATTTTAATTCTCTCTTCATTCTCTCTTTTGCTTATAATTGAAACAAAATTTTCTAATTTTCTTCAATTTCTTCTCCTAGAATACTTCACAAGGATTCCACGATGTAAGACTACGCAAAGAAGGCCACGGCAACAGACAAGCTTGCAGAACTTTCTCTCTCTCTCCTCTGCTTGAGCCTTGACAAGAAGAGGAGACAAAAAGGTGAGATAGAGGTATCAATGTGAACATGATATTTTAGTAAGACTTTCATTTTGAGAATTGAAATATTTTGTACTTTTGTTCCTCATGATGTTGGCTTTATTAGTTTTTTGAGTTCCATTTGTCGTTGACGATTGAGGACAATCCTCTTTGCCCCCATCTTTTCAATGAGGGATTTTATTGATGTAGTTTGTTTTTCGAAAGTTCCAAGTTATATTTACATATAATCTACTTTGTACAGACACAAGCACAAACTTGGAATTTTGCATGTTTAAAAACTAGGATACATATTGTTTATAGTAGATCTTCGGTCTTCCTTCGTAATATCTCTATTTATGCACGTCTTCATAGTAACTAAGTTTCAATCAGCTTATGTAGTATATATAGCTCACTACGTGTTGTGAGTTATAGTTGATCCCACGTTGGTATTAAATACGGATAGTCGATGGTGATGAGTTTTTTCGTTTATCTTTGCACTTAAGATTTCACACTTAAAATTATACTTTGTTCCTAGTGTTGAATATCTTTTCGTAAATCTTTGCACTTAAGATTTCACAATGATTTCGTTTTCAAACTGAAATATTTTGAAACTTTTGTTCCTCTTGTAACTTGTTCCTCATGATTTTGGCTCTTTTTTTTATGTTTTTTGAGTTTCTCTGTTGTTGATAAATTAGGCAAACAAGTTCATATATCTCAATCCTAGTACTGAAAAAATATAAACAAGAAATATTAAATAACATATTGCATTGAATTTTCTTTTAACTACGGAAGTAGAATTGCCATTTGGCAAGATATATTCCTGATGCAAAATTTAAGGTTAGCTAGCATGTATCAGGCCCCAGTCTAAAAGAGTTCATTTTGGTTTATTGTATCATTCAAAAAAATTTTGATACTTTATTCTCAATATATTTTTTGAAGAAGGAGCATCATATTGTATTTCGTCCTGGGCATCAAAATATTCCGGACCGGCCCTGATCAAGGCCCAACAGGAACAACTTCCACCCCGCGCGGAGCTAGTCCCCATCATGAATCTTGAAGCACTCTCAATTAAAACTGGGGGAGCGTAGCTTCAAGAGCAGGAAATACTCTATAACCCATATTACAACATCATGATTTGAGTTTGCTACTACAGATAAGAAAGGAACCGGCAACCTGTGAAGAACATAATGAAGGACAAGAGAGATCCCTAAATCTAAATTTTCAACAAAGCTGTGTAAGTTGGGATGCTGCTTATAACAACTTATATTAAGATTTATAACAACTTATATTAATCTTAGACTCTTTTAAAATGTCTGCGCTGGGTCTAAGTTTTTGTTGTTGTTGTTGACTACTTGTACAAATTCAGTAAAATAATTAGTTAAAACCGTGATACGCTTGTTGTGGGGATCTCCATACGTAGAATAGTCTTCCTATCAATGCATAAACAACAAAAACAAACAAAAAAAAGAGCCAGCACAATTATATGAAAACACTTGATAGTCAGGGTGTTACATGGGCCGGGTTGTCCCGAACCCGCCCGAGCCCGCAGTCAGCCCAGCCCGGTTCAGCCCGCTCGTAGCCCGGCCCGAGCCCGCCCACTAGGTCATCCGGTCCGGGCTGGGTTCGCCCGCCCGAGCCCAAGCCCGACCCGGCCCGGACCCCTTTTTTTTTTCAAAGTAACGTTAGGCCCAGTTCAGCCCGGCTCGGTCAGGTCCGCCCAGGCCCGAGCCAGACCCCGTCCGGCCGGCTGAATCGGATTTTCCAATTTTTTTTAATCATAGTTCCCCTTTTACCAAAATACCCCCATTTTTTGACCGTTTTATGACCGTTATAGGGGTATTTTGGCCTTTTTGACCAAAATGACCAAAAAAATTTTACAACTATATTTTGAGGGTATGGGAAATCATTTGGCTTCCAAAAAATTCTATAAATTGGCCATTAAACTTTTATTTCAAACACAAACAATTCTATCCTTCTCACACAAAAAAATCCTCCTCCATCTTTAAGAAGATTTCAAGAAAGTTGTGCTCTAAGTTCCGGCGATCTATGACTTCACGATCAAGCAATTTCGGCGATCTACGACTTCCTCTTTCTAATTTTTTTATTTACATTTTCGAAAAAAAATTCTTCCTCCATCTCTCTAGTTTTTCGCAAAAAACTAATTTATTATTTTTTTTCGGTATCCTCCTCCATCTTTATAATCCTTTATATATTTTGATTTATCTTTTTAAAATGGTCGGACAAGGTTCAAACCAAGCTAATGATGCTTTTGATTTGTCTTTTTTTGAGAAAAATCTTATTCCTGACGATTTAGTTGGTTCCCCTCCTAAAGTTGGTACCAATGTACCAAATGTTGTAAAAAGAAAGCAAAAAACAAAAATTTGGGAATTTTTTATTCTTCTTAATGAAACTAAACCTGATGGCTCACTTGTTTTAGAACAAAAAAGGTGAAGCAGTTCCGTACGGGGCCCAATGCAAGAAATGTTCCCGTATATACAAATGGAAGAGGGAGGTGGCACGGGCACACTCTCAAGACACTACGATACTTGCTACGGTCCAAGCTCAATTCCGGCGACCCAAACTCATATCAGTTTTGGAGGCACTACGGGTTCTTCAGTGGGTACGTTTTCCTATTCAGTTGTCCGTCATAAAACTGAATTTACTAAATATATTATTGTTGATGAATTTCCATTTACTTCTGGTGAAAGTGAATATTTATATGATTATGCTACAATTGCTTTAAATACATGTTTTAATAAAGTTACTAGAGGTGCAGCTAGAAAAGAGGCTATTAGACTCTTTAAAGAAATGAGACTTGATTTAAAAGAAACGTTTTCGCATGCTAATAAACTAGCTATTACTTCTGATGTGTGGACAAGTAAACAAAACTATGCTTATATTTGTATTACTGCACACTATATAGATTCATTGTGGATGTTGCAAAAGCGCATCGCCTGTTTAAAAACTTTAGAATTTTCACACACGGGCTCCGCAATTGCCACTTGTATTTTCAAACACTTGCGTGACTTTGATATTCACAACAAGATTCAATCTGTATGTTTTGATAATGCTAGTAATAATACTGCTGCTATAAATTCATTGTCTTTACTATTTCAACCTATTTTGGAAGATAGATTATTGCATATTAGGTGTGCTTATCATATTATTAACTTAGTTGTAAAAGAATGTCTTGAATTTTTTAGTACACATTTAAAAACACTCAAAAATTATTTACACAGCTTGAACACGTCTCTAAGTAGGCAACAAACTTTTAAGAACACATGTGCACATTTTAGTATTCGTTTTAGAAGATTTGTTAAGGATGTTCCACATAGATGGAATTCGACATATTTAATGTTGAAATCTGCACTTCCGTTTAAGGATGCTATTACATATTTTTATAACATGGATCATAATTTTGAATATCCAGTTACTGAAGATGATGTGAATTTTTAGAATTTTTTTATAATGCTACATGCACTCTTTCTGGTGTATATTATCCTACTTTTTGTTTAGCTTTACGAGAACTTTTTAACATGTCTTGCTTGTTTTCTAAATATAGAAATGTTCCAAATTTTGACTATGTTGTCAAGGGAATGGAAGCAAAATTTACTAAATATTGGGGTGATGTACCTCTTGTAGGAACCCTAGAGGGGGGTGAATAGGGTCAAGCTAACTAATCAAGTACTTAGCACAAGCTAATGGGCAATTTAAAAATATAAGTGCAAAAGAAGAAGCAATAACAATACCGACAAACGATATATCCTGGTATCCTCCCAAGAGGCACTCCAGTCCCAGAACTCTCTCCGGCTTTAATCCACTATTTGAGTAAATAGTTACACATGAGTTTGGATCCGAAGAACTCGCCAAATTCTTACACGAGAGCTTTAATCTGAAGGCCTCTCCGACTTCAACCGAGAGTTTGGATACGAAGACTCTCCAACTTCAACCGAGAGTTTGGATACGAAGACTCCCCAACTTCAACCTTTTACAATAGGTTTTGATCTCCTTATACAATAAGATGAAGATCTCACTTTTCAACTAAATAACTCTAACACAATTTGTGGATGACAAATGAAAGCTTTGTAGAGTTGTTTGTGGATAGGCTTTGGTGGTTTAGAAATTTTTAGGCTCAAAGCATCAACCTTGAATGAAGGGGTTCAAAGCTATTTATAACCAAAGTATTGAAAAGAGCTCAAATGTAACTTTTCAGACAGCGACCGGTATACCGTCGGTATCGACCGGTATACCGTCGGTATCGACCCAGTATACCGTCGGTATGCCGGTCTGGAATTACAACGGCTAGAAATATAACCGTTGGGATCATTAAATACTCGAAATTCGACCGTTGGAATTTCAACGTTACTGAACCGGTATACCGTCGGTATGAACCGGTATACCGTCGGTATGCCAATTTTGTAGGCAGAAACTTTCTGTGAACAAAACCGGTATACCGTCGGTATACCGTTGGTATGCCAATTTTCAGCCGAAAATGATCCTGGGCTAGTATCTACCCTAACTTTCGATTTTGCCATCCATTTCTTGTGTTTACAATTTTTTCTAAAACACATTACAGACTCCAGATATACTGTAGCAGGTGCAGGCTTCTTTAGATTCTTGAAATGATGATGGCATGACATGGCTTCTTCCTTTGGTAGGTGCTGGCTTTTTTTCTTGGCGGCAGCTATGCAAAGATATCCAGTTTGCGAAAACTGAATACCTTTCAGGGGCTTCGCCCCCGAACCCCCGACGAGGGGCGCTGCCCCCTCGACCCCCGTCCGCTGACCGGGCAGCGGAACCCCCGAGTGCGTGGCTCCGGAGATGTCGTCGGTGGTTCAGAGAAATCTTGTGGGTTCCGTCGTCTTTGGCCCACCATGATTTCTTCATTGCATATGTCCACATTGATCTTGCTTATTGCTTTTATGCATGTATATGTTAGACGAACAAAGCAATATACATAGTAGCAAGTGTGATAAGTTTAATGCACATTAGGACAATGCTGAGTTTAAGTATAAGTGCTAAGGTGATAGCATAAATGTTAGCGATATCATAATGATTAAACTTAATTGAATAATCACAATCAAAAATATAGTTTTGATTTTGGCAACTCGATTAAATTTAAGATAGAAAGCTCATATCACTAATATGTAAACCAATAGGCATATATTGTCACGCCCCGACCCGGAATCATCCGAATCATCGTCCTCGCAGGGGGCGTGATGCCGCACGAGCCTGGAGTTGCGCTCGTGCAAGGCAAGATGACAAGTTCTCAAATGGTTATCTTTTGATTCGATATTTAACAACGAAAGGAAACAGAGTTATACGAAACAAATTCTCTTTATTGATATCCGAAACAGAGATTACAAAGGCTTTCAATAGCCTAACAATACATGCCAGATTGGCTACAACACTCAGGTTCTCTCTTGCCCACAAAGGATTTTACCGTTCCATACATCATGCCTTCTATATCTCGGCCGCATCAATCCAGCTGCGTAGTCCGAACGTCAATGCGATAGCACGCTTCAATGCGCTTCGACATTCCAAGCCTTAACACGTTCAAGCAACGCTTCACCGCGAGCAATCCATTCCCTGTACCCTGCATGAAGCTGGTGGGGGATCAGTACGTTCGTCCTCGCATGTACTGAAGCAAAGATCATCTTTCCAAACCGACATTTTAATCTTTATGTTGAATCATGCAACTTAGCTTATGATCTTGCTACGTTCTCCTTAGGGTCAATTTCATGGCATATTCGAAAGCGTAAAGCATGTTATCATAGCAGCATATTATCGAATTGAGTAGGTAAGCAAGCAAACAATCTCGTGTTTGATTCGTGGCGCGACTTACCAAGTCGACGCACTCGTCCTTGCACCGACACAAGGTGAATACGCCGCATTTCTTCCCTGTCATGTTATATGTGCATCTCTAAGCAGGATCTCTATGCGGGACGCATACGTGCCTACACTTTCAACCCATCGTTCCTTAACTATATGAAGGTCGTGGGTGTATCCGCGCCGGAATGGACTAAAGAAGTTTCTCTTTTATTTTTCCTTACTTTCTTTTCTCTCCTTCTTTTCTCTCTCGAAATCGAATTTGGGTAGCCCGACATTTCACGGGTTGGGTTGCTATCCCAACAACCGAAACTTACCGCGTGCCTACCATCATTTGCGACTTCTCACATTTACGACCGAGTGCTAATCGGACTTCGCAGATGTGCGCCTATCAAAGATTATCATCCCTCCTATGCCGAACGGTCCCGGTGCCCCGGTGCACCCGTTCGGATGGAACGTTCCGTGCACGGAAGATATCATCGCAATTATCTCAAGTCCATTCCATTCGACCATGCAACGCACTATCATTCAAACAACCAAGCATAGCCTTGAGTCCAAGACTCAGACTTTATCATCTCGTATTTCTTCCGTTAACTTTCTATGTTCTCATGTTTCATACTTCGTTTCAATGATTCATTGGCATCGTGCCTCAACTCAATGCTCGTCAACCGAACGACCCAAAGGCCTCGAACACCTTTCGAGGCACCATGTCATATCCGATAGTTCTGCCACATTCATGCCACAACTGTATTCTCTCGCAACGAAGCCATCTTTTATTATCCCGTGCACGTAGGCACGTTTCGACCGTATTTACCTGTTCTATAACTTAGCATTCAATGTTCGGGGCTTGCGCGCTAGGGCGCTCGCCTATTGTCTTTCAATATTCTAGCCGTCTAACTCGTACAGCAAAGGCACGGTATGGTTCGTGCACTAAGGCACTCGCCGATTACAGTTATCCCATGTTCTTACGGCTTGCGCACCGAGGCGCTCGCCTTAGCGATATCCAATGTCCCATAGCGACTCGTGCATATTGATGCACATTTCATTTCAATTGTTCTAACTTAGTGTTCGACTCACACTATGATTTCATCTCCGATCGGCCACGACCATGGCGTCGATAGGTTAACTTAGCATACAATGATATATTTGACTTATCGAATGAAGGAGTAAAAAGAAGTCAATCCTCCCACCTTGAGTCGATTCGCCTTCGTCGTTTCGCCGAGCCGATGCGGCTCGATTTCATAACTTTGTTGCACGGCCACTCTCCTGACTTAGCCATTCGAGCACTTCGTGCTTCATTGAGTTATACGTCCGATTTGCCTTAGCGTGCCCAAGTCTCGGCCCGTCGCAAGGCGACGATTTGATTTCGCGGACCCCTTACTAAATATTGCAAAAGATCGACCTCTAATATTTTTCCGTCAAAGTATAACCTGCACACGAAACCAACTAAAATCAATACTTGCAACGATTCGGACTTGTGCCTTGGTCGATTCGATTTCTTAGAATCTTCGAGCCGATTCAACGCACTCATCCTTCGGGGCAACGCGGCGGTTCGCATCGATTCACTTGATGCATTCTTCGGGACAAGGCAACTCTTCGCATCAACTTAATTTGATGCATTGCTCGGGACAACTTAACTCTCGTATCGTTTTGCATCGATACATTATCGGGTCAACGCAACTCTTCGAGTCAACGACTCAGCATAATGCACCATACGAAGCGGGGCATTACAGAATATACCACTCAAAACAAGATTCGTCCCGAATCGAAACCAATACTAAATTTCCAAGGGTTTCATTAGATCATTCCACGATCTCGTCTCACTATCGTTTGGATCGTACAACTTAGTTTGGAATCATACACATATTTTAGGCGTCCCACCAATATATACATTTCGACCAAGCTCAGATGTAAGATATCTATATCTCGGCCGCATCAATCCAGCTGCGTAGTCCGAGCGTCAATGCGATAGCACGCTTCAATGCGCTTCGACATTCCAAGCCTTAACACGTTCAAGCAACGCTTCACCGCGAGCAATCCATTCCCTGTACCCTGCATGAAGCTGGTGGGGGATCAGTACGTTCGTCCTCGCATGTACTGAAGCAAAGATCATCTTTCCAAACCGATATTTTAATCTTTATGTTGAATCATGCAACTTAGCTTATGATCTTGCTATGTTCTCCTTAGGGTCAATTTCATGGCATATTTGAAAGCGTAAAGCATGTTATCATAGCAGCATGTTATCGAATTGAGTAGGTAAGCAAGCAAACAATCTCGTGTTTGATTCGTGGCACGACTTACCAAGTCGACGCACTCGTCCTTGCACCGACGCATGGTGAATACGCCGCATTCCTTCCCTGTCATGTTATATGTGCATCTCTAAGCAGGATCTCTATGCGGGACGCATACACGCCTGCACTTTCAACCCATCGTTCCTTAACTATATGAAGGTCGTGGGTATATCCGCGGCGGAATGGACTAAAGGAGTTTCTCTTTTATTTTTCCTTACTTTCTTTTCTCTCCTTCTTTTCTCTCTCGAAATCGAATTTGGGTAGTCCGGCGTTTCACGGGTTGGGTTGCTATCCCAACAACCGAAACTTACCGCGTGCCTACCATCATTTGCGGCTTCTCACATTTACGATCGAGTGCTAATCGGACTTCGCAGATGTGCGCCTATCAAAGATTATCATCCCTCCTATGCCGAACGGTCCCGGTGCCCCGGTGCGCCCGTTCGGAGGGAACGTTCCATGCACGGAAGATATCATCGCAATTATCTCAAGTCCATTCCATTCGACCATGCAACGCACTATCATTCAAACAACCAAGCATAGCCTTGAGTCCAAGACTCAGACTTTATCATCTCGTATTTTTTCCGTTAACTTTCTATGTTCTCACGTTTCATACTTCGTTTCAATGATTCATTGGCATCGTGCCTCAACTCAATGCTCGTCAACCGAACGACCCAAAGGCCTCGAACACCTTTCGAGGCACCATGTCATATCCGACAGTTCCGCCACATTCATGCCACAACTGTATTCTCTCGCAACGAAGCCATCTTTTATTATTCCGTGCACGTAGGCACGTTTCGACCGTATTTACCTGTTCTATAACTTAGCATTCAATGTTCGGGGCTTGCGCGCTAGGGCGCTCGCCTATTGTCTTTCAATGTTCTAGCCGTCTAATTCGTGCAGCAAAGACATGGTATGGTTCGTGCACTAAGGCACTCGCCGATTACAGTTATCCCATGTTCTTACGGCTTGCGCACCGAGGCGCTCGCCTTAGCGATATCCAATGTCCCATAGCGACTCGTGCATATTGATGCACATTTCATTTCAATTGTTCTAACTTAGTGTTCGACTCACACTACGATTTCATCTCCGATCGGCCACGACCGTGGCGTCGATAGGTTAACTTAGCATACAATGATATATTTGACTTATCGAATGAAGGAGTAAAAAGAAGTCAATCCTCCCACCTTGAGTCGATTCGCCTTCGTCGTTTCGTCGAGCCGATGCGGCTCGATTTCATAACTTTGTTGCACGGCCACTCTCCTGACTTAGCCATTCGAGCACTTCGTGCTTCATTGAGTTATACGTCCGATTTGCCTTAGCGTGCCCAAGTCTCGGCCCGTCGCAAGGCGACGATTTGATTTCGCGGACCCCTTACTAAATATTGCAAAAGATCGACCTCTAATATTTTCCCGTCAAAGTATAACCTGCACACGAAACCAACTAAAATCAATACTTGCAACGATTCGGACTTGTGCCTTGGTCGATTCGATTTCTTAGAATCTTCGAGCCGATTCAACGCACTCATCCTTCGGGGCAACGCGGCGGTTCGCATCGATTCACTTGATGTATTCTTCGGGACAAGGCAACTCTTCGCATCAACTTAGTTTGATGCATTGCTCGGGACAACTTAACTCTCGTATCGTTTTGCATCGATACATTATCGGGTCAACGCAACTCTTCGAGTCAACGACTCAGCATAATGCACCATACGAAGCGGAACATTACAGAATATACCACTCAAAACAAGATTCGTCCCGAACCGAAACCAATACTAAATTTCCAAGGGTTTCATTAGATCGTTCCACGATCTCGTCTCACTATCGTTTGGATCGTACAACTTAGTTTGGAATCATACACATATTTTAGGCGTCCTACCAATATATACATTTCGACCAAGCTCAGTTGTAAGATATCGGAACAATGCAAACACGTAACTTCTCATTCTCTATTACTTGTCATCTCGTATTCTTGATCGGACTAGGCTCTATTACTTGTTCTCGTAATTTTTGCGCACATGCATATTGATACATACGCGATTCGCCAATAAAAGTCAAGGTACACGATGCGATTCAAAAATCGCATTTCTTACTTTGTATGTTTCATCGGGACTATCAATTCTTACGCATCGTGTCAAGCCGTCGCGCATCCGATCACAACGAGTCTCCGCAACACCTTGCGTTCGGCGTCACTATCCAACGATTTCTAATGTTTTACTTCGTATCCTATCTCGACATGATTCTTTTTGTTGACTTGCAAAAGTATCAACATTCAGGACTACGTCCGCCAGGTTACTTACCTAGGCACCGTGCTCAAATCCTTCCGACGCAAGTTTAAATTGACATTGCACAAAGGCCACAATCTATCCGACTCAATAGTTTACATCAAGGCGACGGTGCTCAAGACAACGATCGTATTGACACGAGGGTCTTTACGATACGCCTTATATTCGATTCCTAACGAGTAGGAATTTACTAGCCAAATTCCCAACTTACCCGTCTCGCAACATCGAATATAGGTTCGATTCACGCAAGCTCAATTGCGAGGTGAATCCGAATCTAACGGTACAACTCGTAAGTCATTTCTTTATCGTTCCCTCTCGTGCATAGCACGATTCTCGCAAACGCCTATTCAAATTACCAAGTTCGTTGGTGAATTTTCTAGTTTGTTCGTCGACCAACATAACCATTCAAATATTCATCCGACGAATACTCAAATCTAACTATACCATTCTCAATCGAAAGTTGTTCCAACAATTCTCGATCACCTAGACTTATCGTCAACATGCACCACATTGTATTTGTTATCGATGCAATCTCATATGCGATGTCGCATGGGTCATCTTACGGTCTGCAGCATTCAATTAGATTTGGCGGTCAAGTCTTCTAGGGTCAGCTGCCCCGAAGCTACGCTCGATAATTATGGATCATCACCGAAGGACAGTTTACTACGAACCCTGCTATATCTTATTTCGGAGCCAAATCACGTTCCGACAATTCTATGCGACTACCCAATTTCGGACAAAACCGTTTCTATCGGCGCAACTGATGCGCAACTATCCTCCGAGTCAAGTCATGCACTACCGTCGATGATTCTGCAATCTATGAAACATCTACTCGCATCGAGTTCGAGTCTATCTTATTTGCGGGTCGACACACGAGATGCTATACGCATCGAGCAATCGTCGATGACTTATAGTCTCGTCTTTGATCAATCATAAAATTTACGATCAACCAAGTTCGTTCATTCTCGTATCCTTACTTACAAAAATTTTGATAGCGCAAGACGCACTCCATTTTGTATTCTCACATCGTGCTTACGTTTCCTTGCATATCGATCTTGATAGTTCATATCAATTTCGATAGTAAGAGGGTCCACTTCGAATCCGTTTCAACGTCAACTTAACTCGCATCGCATACATCCAAGTTCGCAACAAACTTTTTCATATGCATCCACTCGTTCTCTGATTCGCCGCATCATGCTATACCTTGATCGCCTAACTGAGTTACCGATTATCGAACATCGAACCCTCGAGTTATACAATCACGCCCTCTAAGTTTTGCGTGTTTTCCAGTCGTACTCAAATGAGTGTCGCCGTAGCGTAACCAACTATACGATTACTCACGTCAACCAACTCTTCACCGAAGTCGTAATTCGTGCGATTCGAATACAATTCGCATCGCCTAACATTCCTATCGAAATCGCAAGTCGTGCGATTCGATTCGTCTCGTCCAACATTTCTACCGAGATCGCAAGTCGTGCGACTCATTTGTAAGCTCGAGTATCCCTTTCCCGTCGATCCGATTATTGCGTCAAGGCATAATCGTTTCGCTAGTCTCGGTCGTCCGACCAACTTATAACTTTCGTCCGACGTATCGTTCATCGATACAAGTCTCGCCTTATCGTCCCAACCGATTTTCTAAGAACATTTGTATCAACATATCGCCATACAAATTTTCAATCGAGTCTCGGTACTCCCCCGTCCGTTGCGGACAATTCTTCGGCAATTCTCACAACGCGTCGACGCAATTCATCGCACAAGTGATATAC
Source organism: Iris pallida (assembly GCA_029216955.1). Taxonomy (NCBI): domain Eukaryota; kingdom Viridiplantae; phylum Streptophyta; class Magnoliopsida; order Asparagales; family Iridaceae; genus Iris; species Iris pallida. The sequence continues at coordinate 12,530,987 of JANAVB010028196.1, forward strand.
CATATACCACTCGAAATCGAGTCATTCATCGCGTACGTGGTATGGCATATACCACTCGGAATTCAAGCCATTTTCCTCGCGCTACACTTAGTGTAAACCAACGATCTCTTCCGACTCATGATTTCCGCAGTGATCGTGCTTGATCACAACCGTAACTTTGATTCTATCAAAATCCGACACGATTCGGTCAATGTTCTCGTTTGCCAACATAAGTTTGGTGTGCAACCGACGATTCGTTCTATCGATTTACGATTTCAATTCTTTCCTTACGTTGCATCTTGTGCAATAATTTATTTGATATGCGTTGCACCCCGTGCAACAAATTTTACTTTCGATACGCGTTGCACATCGTGCTACGATTTATTTCCGGCACTTTCATTTCACTTTCTACAACGATTCATTTCCAATTTCCTTTGCACTTTGTGCAACGATTAATTTGATATGCGTTGCACCACGTGCAATAATTTTTACTTTCAATACGCGTTGCACATCGTGCAACGATCATTTCCGACATTTACCGCACCTCATGCAACGAATTACTCTCGACTTTCCAAGTCAATGCACAATCCGTTTTAACACATTTGGTATTGGCTTATCACTTCTCACTTTCATTTTAACGCATATTCACATTAATTCGCTGCACTTCGTGCATCATTTTATTTCTCATTCAACATGTTACGTTGCGACAACATCTCAAATCGTATTTCACAATTTGTTGCGCTTGCAGCAACTAACATTTTTACGGCTCGTTTGCATTCGATGCAATATACCCTTTGCGACTTTCTTAGCAAACATCATGAAATTTCCAAAACACATGCGGCAAAATTTCACGATTTGTATTAGACTTATTGTATGGAACATCCAGTGCGGCATCGAGTAGAGTCAAGAGTGATATCAAGTGGTGGTGGGCAACTTTTAGAATTTTAATGAAGCGAGCGTCCAGAGGAAATTGAGCCTAGAGCTCTGATACCAATTTGTCTCGCCCCGACCCGAAATCACCCGAATCATCGTCCTCGCAGGGGACGTGATGCCGCACGAGCCTGGAGTTGCGCTCGTGCAAGGCAAGATGACAAGTTCTCAAATGGTTATCTTTTGATTCGATATTTAACAACGAAAGGAAACAGAGTTATACGAAACAAATTCTCTTTATTGATATCCGAAACAGATATTACAAAGGCTTTCGATAGCCTAACAATACATGCCAGATTGGCTACAACACTCAGGTTCTCTCTTGCCCACAAAGGATTTTACCGTTCCATACATCATGCCTTCTATATCTCGGCCGCATCAATCCAGCTGCGTAGTCCGAGCGTCAATGCGATAGCACGCTTCAATGCGCTTCGGCATTCCAAGCCTTAACACAGTCAAGCAACGCTTCGCCGCGAGCAATCCATTCCTTGTACCCTGCATGAAGCTGGTGGGGGATCAGTACGTTCGTCCTCGCATGTACTGAAGCAAAGATCATCTTTCCAAACCGACATTTTAATCTTTATGTTGAATCATGCAACTTAGCTTATGATCTTGCTATGTTCTCCTTAGGGTCAATTTCATGGCATATTCAAAAGCGTAAAGCATGTTATCATAGCAGCATGTTCTCGAATTGAGTAGGCAAGCAAGCAAACAATCTCGTGTTTGATTCGTGGCGCGACTTACCAAGTCGACGCACTCGCCCTTGCACCGACGCAAGGTGAATACGCCGCATTCCTTCCATGTCATGTTATATGTGCATCTCTAAGCAGGATCTCTATGCGGGACGCATACGCGCCTATACTTTCAACCCATCGTTCCTTAACTATATGAAGGTCGTGGGCGTATCCGCGCCGGAATGGACTAAAGGAGTTTTTCTTTTTATTTTTTCTTACTTTCTTTTCTCTACTTCTTTTCTCTCTCGAAATCGAATTAATTTGGGTAGCCCGGCGTTTCACGGGTTGGGTTGCTATCCCAACAACCGAAACTTACCGCGTGCCTACCATCATTTGCGGCTTCTCACATTTACGACCGAGTGCTAATCGGACTTCGCAGATGTGCGCCTATCAAAGATTATCATCCCTCCTAGGCCGAACGGTCCCGGTGCCCCGGTGCGCCCGTTCGGAGGGAACGTTCCGTGCACGAAAGATATCATCGCAATTATCTCAAGTCTATTCCATTCGACCATGCAACGCACTATCATTCAAACAACCAAGCATAGCCTTGAGTCCAAGACTCAGACTTTATCATCTCGTATTTCTTTCTTTAACTTTCTATGTTCTCACGTTTCATACTTCGTTTCAATGATTCAATGGCATCGTGCCTCAACTCAATGCTCGTCAACCGAACGACCCGAAGGTCTCGAACACCTTTCGAGGCACCATGTCATATCCGACAGTTCCGCCACATTCATGCCACAACTGTATTCTCTCGCAACGAAGCCATCTTTTATTATCCCGTGCACGTAGGCACGTTTCGACCGTATTTCCCTGTTCTATAACTTAGCATTCAGTGTTCGGGGCTTGCGCACTAGGGCGCTCGCCTATTGTCTTTCAATGTTCTAGCCGTCTAACTCGTGCAGCAAAGACACGATATGGTTCGTGCACTAAGGCACTCGCCGATTACAGTTATCCCATGTTCTTACGGCTTGCGCACCGAGGCGCTCGCCTTAGCAATATCCAATGTCCCATAGCGACTCATGCATATTGATGCACATTTCATTTCAATTGTTCTAACTTAGTGTTCGACTCACACTACGATTTCATCTCCGATCGGCCACGCCCGTGGCGTCGATAGGTTAACTTAGCATACAATGATATATTTGACTTATCGAATAAATGAGTAAAAAGAAGTCAATCCTCCCACCTTGAGTCGATTCGTCTTCGTCGTTTCGTCGAGCCGATGCGGCTCGATTTTATAACTTTGTTGCACGGCCACTCTCCTGACTTAGCCATTCGAGCACTTCGTGCTTCATTGAGTTATACGTCCGATTTGCCTTAGCGTGCCCAAGTCTCGGCCCGTCGCAAGGCGACGATTTGATTTTGCGAACCCCTTACTAAATATTGCAAAAGATCGACCTCTAATATTTTTCCGTCAAAGTATAACCTGCACACGAAACCAACTAAAATCAATACTTGCAATGATTCGGACTTGTACCTTGGTCGATTCGATTTCTTAGAATCTTCGAGCCGATTCAACGCACTCATCCTTCGGGGCAACGCGGCGGTTCGCATCGATTCACTTGATGCATTCTTCGGAACAAGACAACTCTTCGCATCAACTTAGTTTGATGCATTGCTCGGGACAACTTAACTCTCGTATCGTTTTACATCGATACATTATCGGGTCAACGCAACTTTTCGAGTCAACGACTCAGCATAATGCACCGTGCGGAGCGGGGCATTACATATATCACCAAAAGTATAAGTATAAGTAGAAATGCTATAGTGATAGTATAAAGATTAGTGATAATGAAAAGCTAAACTTAACATATTAACCATGTTCAAAAACATGATACAATCATTGGGCCAACACCTCTTTTATACTGTTTGTCTACAATTTTTGATCCTAACATCAAATTAGATGGTGTAGAAGTTTTCTTAGATGGCTATGCAGATAACATGAAAATTAACCTTATGGATTTGAAATTAGAAGTAAAGGCAGTTTTAGAAAGATTTGTACTACTTTATGAAGATAATGTTGTGCCGACCCGACCCACTCAAGTTGGTACAAGTAGTAGCTCTGGCTTAGAGGACCACGCCCTTCGTCTATTAAGAAGGAAGAAACAAAGACAATCTTCACAACCCACTCAAGAGTTGTCTTTGTATTTAAGTTCTTACGAAGAAGAAGAGGAATCTTCAAATTACTTCACCATTTTAGAATGGTGGAAAAAATACGACAAAAGATTTCCTATACTTTCTATAATTGCACGTGATCTACTAATGGTGCTGGTGTCCATGGTAGCATCGGAGTCTTGTTTTAGTGCAGGATCAAGAATGTTGAGCCTAAAGAGGAGCCGGTTGAAGCCGGATATCTTGGAAGCTTGTGTTTGCATTCAAGATTGGATTTTAGAAAAAAAAAAGAACCCAAAACAAAATGGATGAAGCTTATGGCATCAATGAGCTAGACCTCGGATCGCTTGGATTGGGTGAAGCTTCTACAACCGAGGAAGAGGAGCAGAAAGAATGACTCAAGTCTAAGGTATGACCCTCCAAAAAAAATATTCAAATTAACTTTCAAACTTCAAACTTAAAAAAAAAAAATCTTTCATATTTTCAAAGTTTCAAATATTCAAAAAAATTAAAAATCTTAAAAACTTTTAATCTTTAAAAACTTTAAAACTTTTAAACTTTAAAAAATTAATAAAACTTTATTAAAAACTTCAAAAACTTTAAACTTTAAAATTAAAAAACTTTCAAAAAAATATTTTAAACTTTAAAACTTTAAACTTAAAAATAAAAACTTAAAAATTTAAAATTTAACTTTAAAACTTTAAAACTTAACATATAACTTTAAAAGTACAATTAAAAAAAAAACTTTAAAACTTTAAAAAACACGAAAACTTAAAAACAAAATTTTTTAACTCTGCCTATGACAAGCAAAGCTTGTCTTGCCGGTCTCAAGCCCGGATAAAAAATTAAAAGAATATAAAAGTTAAAAAAAAAATATAAAAAATATAAAAATAAAAGAATATAAAAGTTAAAAAATATAAAAGTTAAAAGAAAATTATAAAAAAAAATCAACTTAAACCGGACCGGCCCGCCCAAGCCCGTCCACGACCCGGACCGGACCTACCCATACCGGGTCACTGGGCCGGACTAGGTCCTCTGAACAAGAACCGGGCCGGGCCAAGTCCGGCCTGCTAGATAAACCGGTCCGGACTGGGCCCGGACCAAGTCCGATCGGACCGGATTTTTTAGGCTCGGGCCGGTCGGGTTCAGCCCCAATAACACCCTGACTTGATAGTTTTACGTGGAAAATCCTCTTGATGTGATGGTTAAAGAAGACGAGAGCTCCCATGCAAATTCATTTTCCACTATAGGACTCGTTAAAATCTAACAAAACAAAGATAGTTGTACACATAATGGTCGATGAGAGATCACAACACATAACAGGATTTTAACAGAAAAAAAAAAAAAAAAAAAAAAAAAAAAAAAAAAAAAAAAAAAAAAAAAAAAAAACAACACAAGGAAGCACTCACAAATCATGATGTAGTCGTTCTCTTATGCGGTTCGAAACCTCAACGTATATCCACCACAGAAGAACCGGGATAAAACCAAGCAGAAATGACAGCTGCCAAATAAATAAAAGTCAAAAAGTACCCATCAATATTTAGCGGAATTTTGATAATTTTCCATTAAGGGACATTTGGTATAAGAAATTTTATATAAGTCGAAAATTCTATATTTTCGAAAATTAGAATTTTTATTTTGAAATAACCTTTTTTTAGTTAAACTTTTTTCGAAAATCATATTTCAATGTTCAGTAAGTATATAAATATTTTCGCAAATATATAGTTTATATAATAAAATATACAATTTTGATTGATCATTAAATATATTCAATTGTCTTTTTTTTGTGACTTCTTTGTAGAGAATTGGTTAAAGATAATATGTTAGTATATATTCAAGAGAACATTGTTCAAATTCAATTGACATAATATTTTATTTTAGTTATAAGTTAATTTTTATGATCCGATTCATACTTAATCTAACCCAAACTTACATGTCAAAATGATCCAAACCATAATATCATTTTTTAATAAAAATGAAGGGAAAAAAGAGAAGAAGAAAAAAAAAGTTTACAAACAGCAACCAAAAAAAAGAAGAAAATGAATATAAAAAAGAATTTAAAAAAGAAAGAACAAAAATGATAAATAAAAGGAAGAAAGAAAAAATTTAGAAAAAAGTATACAGAAAACAAAACAACAAAAAAAAGAGAATTTTTTAAAATATAATAATTTATTAAACCCAAAAAAAAATTCTTAAAAACAAAGGGGGAAAACCCCAAAAAAAATATACTTCTACTATCTCAAAGAGGATATTTATGGGTATATTTCCAGAATTCCAACATAATTAAAGAGAATAATTTTCCCAATACATAGATATACTAGAAAATGTAGATTACCTGTCCTACAGTAATCGGCTCTGAGATCTCCATTGTTATGAAGATGCAGACGGAGAGAGAAGTTGTCTACTCTTTTTGAAACTAAATCTACTCGACAAGCTTTGCTTTTAAACGAAGTTCATTAAATGTTTCAAGTACATATTCAACTACAATCTTTATTACGTGTAGCCTGATGCCACAGGACGACAGGACAGGAGTCACAGGACAGGTCTGCAAGAATACAAAAGGCCCATCTCCAATGGTGATTTCTAAAGTTGGGTTTCTATCTTGACATTACTCTTTAAAAAAAAAAAATTTACTAGTTGTTACAACTTCTACATAAAAAATTATACACAACAAAAAAAAAAAATATAACCCCCAATAGTTTTTCATTTCATTCTAGATATCACAAAATAAATGGATCAATTTAATCATGTGAGATTATTATTAGGCCATCTTCAATGGAGATTTTGGTTTTTTATCCTACGTGTCATTGTACTTTATGAAAATTTCTAATCTTGTTGGTAGAGTTTTTATATAGAAATTGTATATACAAATAAACACTTTCCAATGATTCTACATTTTTGTCGTATGTGGCAAAAATAAAAGAATTAATCTAATGATATGGAGTCCAACATTGAATTGTATGAGTGATGGAGAGTTTCTATGAATCCTCATAAAATCTCTCCATCATACATCACGTCGTAGGTTAGAAACAATTCTAGAAATCACCATTGGAAGGTATTTTTCTAAAGTGTATTTCTACCATAAAAATAGGGGAGATAGAAAATCTCATTGGAGATGCCTTAATTGCTATGAGAGATGGAGAGTTACTATGAGTGTTTCTACATGTAGAAACTCTCATAGAAATTCTATACCTTAGGCCATCTCCAATGGTGATTTCTAAAATTGAGTTTCTATCCTACTTGACATTATACTTTGAGAAGACTTTTAATCCTAGTTGTAAGAATTTTAACATAGAAATTGTGTACACAACAACAAAAAATAGAGATGGAGAGCTTGTATGTAATTTCTACATGTAGAAATTTTCATTAAAAAAAATTCATCCTACGTCATTGTCACATAGGATAGAAATGATCATAGAAACCGCCATTAGGAGAAGTTTTTTTTTTTAAATAGATTTCTTCCATAAAAATAGGAAAGATAGAAATTTCCATTGGAGATGGTACATCAATGCCACCTAGGAAATAGAAATAGAAACCAACAGTGGAAGAAGTTTTTTTTTTTTAATAAGAATTTCTACCTAAGAAATAGGGGAGATATATATAAATCTCCATTGGAAATGGCCTAAGGTTATCAGATAATAAGAAGCCGTGCTGAGATAAAAATTGAGAGTGCATGCATGGCAGATCTAATATATGTACGTACATGTTCTGCTCTCTTGCACACAGGGCCGACTAGGGATAAGTCAGACAAAGCTTTGAACTTGAACAACCCTCTAGGTTTAGGACAACTCATATCCTCAACATAATCTCTCTTGAGGTCGGGATCGCAGGTGACCCTCCAGAATCACCTACAATAAAGATAAAGGAACCACCAAAATTTGTTCCGGAAAGAATAATCCAATCTCCTGGGCCAGCCTGCTTGCATAAGCCATGCATGCTTTGACGTGTGCGTGATGGTCTATGGAACTTGTCCAAACCGTTACTTACGTCATGTGTACTGTGTCGCTGTAAAAATCTCTTGCTGGGAGATGTTGTAAGAACCTTTATTTCTTCTATTTTATTTTGTATGTCCTATCAATTGTTACTTCCGGGTTATATAAAATCGTAAAAGTAAGATATTTCGTACAAAGAATTCTGGTTTTGAAAAGAAAAAGTTGAGGATTTCTATACAAGTTTTAAATAATATCCCTATTAAAAGGACAAGACAGTTTTCTCTGTCACCTTTTGTTAACTACGTGAAGATATCACTATATATATAGCTGGCCAGAACACGGACGAGGTGGACCGCAGTATTAGACCTCCAATTTTGGAAGTTCCAATATTTTAAAATAATCTAAATATATCATAAAAACACTAAAATAAATTTAAAACAAAAATCAAATCTGAAAACAATACAAGAAGAAAAGAAAAAAAAAACCAACATTCCAATTTGAAAAAAAAAAAAATGATAGCTTAATTGATGTTTTTGATAGCTTAATTTATAATTTTACTTGTAAATTTTTTTTTATTATTTATGTGAAAAAAATGATACAAATTTTAGATTTTGTTCTAGGTTCCATAAATTATAGAACCGGTCGTAATATATATAGTTAGGTAAAGACAGTCCAAAATAGTCTACGTGTCAATAAAAATAATTATATATGTAAATACAAATTAGCCAAAATGCATTTTACCAAGACAGGTTTCGATCTTGAAGTACATCAAGGTCCACAGACCACGGTCACATGCAGCAATTGCGTCGGCTTGCACCGTTGCAGCCGTTGATAGTGACGTAGGCAAAAAGGGTGACCGACTCCTACTATGTACAACCATCAGTATTAAGCATGCATGTGTCCGTTCACTCACACCTTCCACACATCTAAGCTATTCGTCAAAGCCCATCTGCTAGTGCTACTACTATGTACAACCATCAGTATTAACCATGCATGTGTCCGTTCACTCACACACCTTCCACACAACATCTCAGCTACTCGTCAAAGCAGCAAGTATAGAAAAGAAAAATGATTTACAAGGGCACATTAAAAATTGATCAGAAATAGTTTAAATTAGGACTAATTCAAATTTGAGAAAAAATTATTCAAGACAGTCTATTTTGTTTTTACTCATGGGGCTGTCCTAACCCAACACCCCCCAAATTCTAAATTTGAGTTTTATTTCCACATTTCACTCTCTCTCTTTCAAAACTCCAATTTTTCTCTCATCTTCTTCTTTTTTCTCTCCACCATTTCCATCCTCACCATCTCAATCAAATTCCTAGTTTTCTTCTCATATTCTTCTTCTTCTTCTCCACCATTTTCATCCACATCATCTCCATCAAAATCCTATTTTCCTTCTCATTTCCAATTTCGATGACACCCAAAGGTTCCTTAAAAACAATGTACAAACCCTAATACTTCTTTTCTCACAAAGAATGTATGAAAATAAACCCTTAAATGTATAGTTCACTATATTATCAAGATGGAAATAAACCCTAAGATATATTTTTTTATTCGACAATTTTAATTTTATATCTGTCAGAAATTGTGGTAGTCCTGAAATGGACTTGTTGTACATTAAGTCCCTTCAGGACTGCCACATTTCATTCCAGTCCTCGATACTTGGAGAACTTCGGACTGCCAGAAATTGTGACAGTCTTGCTGCAGAGCAAGTCCCAGGACTGTCATAATTTCTGACAGTTCTTAATACTTCTAGAACTGTCAGAAGTTGTGACAGTCCCGCTGTACAGTAAATCCATTTCAGTACTGTCACAATTTCTGACATTGCTTAATAGTTCTAGAACTGCCAGAAATTATGGCAGTACTGATATAAACTTGCTATACAACAAGTCCATTTCTTCTACAATTAGGGTTTCGTCCATAATTTCTTATACAACTAGAATTTTATCCATAATTTCTTCTATTAACGAAGAAAAATTGATTAATATATTTGATAATCTAATTTCTTCTACAACTAGGGTTTCATCCATAATTTTTTTTGTTCTTCTTCTTCTTGTTCTTCTTATTCCCACAAAACATCTGAGAAATTAGAAGAGAGCAAAAAAAAGGGGTTTGGAGAAAAAGATGTCCTTGTTGTTCTTCTTTCTTCTTGTTTTTCTTGTTCTTCTTATGAGGAAGTTGTTCTTCTTGTGAGGAAAGAGAAGAGAGCAAAAAAAAAAAAAAATTGACTTATATACTTACATTACTGAGTAAATTTTTGAATGATAAACTTGTAAATAAATAGAAGTTAGATTTAGGCTAGCCATGATCAACTTTTGATGTGCCCTTAATAATCAAAAGAAGAAAAAAAATAGTAGTGATCTACAATTATACACTATATATTTTCAATGAGTAATGCTATTCGTATTTTCAAATTGTTTCTCCAAACTATTTCTTCTTATGTGACGGTTGATGTGACATACTAAATAATATTTTTTGTCATATGACATGACAGATAATATGGTAAATTTTAACCAAAAAATTTAATTTTTAAATTTTAATTTTAATTTTAATTTTAATCTTAATTTTGTAATATTAGCAGTCACATCAACATGTCACGTTAGTTGCCACTAAGGAAGGATAATTTGGAGGAACAAATAGTATTATTTATTTTCAACATACACAAATACCTTTATATTTTAATTTATGAGAAAGATTTTTTTCGCACGTTAGTCAATGTAAAAAAATTCTCTCATCTGCCGCCACCTTGACATTTGTAGAAATAATACTTTAGATACACTTCTGCTGTAGTAATATTATTAGTGGAGATTTGTGTAGAATTCTCCCTTCCGTAGAAAAGAATACAAATGATGCCCAGATCATACACGCGGTTGGTTGTTATGTTTGATAGAGGAGAAAATCTGAATTGATGTTTAAGATAACACAAATTTTCATATAAGGTAAAGAAATTTATCGAAATTTTAAAAAAAGTAATAAGTTTAGGAAAATTGCGTTTGACGTAACGAAGCACCATCGGAGATGTCGCTCTGCTTAGGAGCCATGGGAGATGGCGCGCTCTCTAGGAGGAGCCATGCCCCATGGCGCGCTCCAGGAGAGCTGGCTGACTCATCGGCACGGCAATCAAGGCTCTCTAGGAGGAGCCATGCACCATGGCGCGCTCCAAGAGAGCTGTGGCACGGCAATCATGAGGGAGAAGGCCACTCAGTCAAGGCCACGTGAGAGTGTGAGAGTCAAGCCACGTAAACAGAGAGCACCATCAATGATGGCGCGCTCCCAGAGAGCGCCATCAATGATGGCGCGCTCCTGCCTGCACTCCCAAGCTCCCGCACTCCCAACGGCTACATCCCAACAACGACTACATCCAACGGCTACATTCACTTCTCCCCTGCACTTCCAACGGCTACCTGCAAAGTAGAGTGTACCAACATTTCTGACGCGCTATTTTTAAGGCATTTTAACGTCTACATTTTAACGTCTCTATTATCATCGTCTATATGTTAACTCTCTCTCTACGCAAACACATTACTCTCTCCTATCTCTCACAGAAACACACAACTCTCTCTCTCACAGAAGCACACAACTCTTTCTCCTATCTCTCACAGAAGCACTCCTCTGAAGCTTGGAAGCACACAACTATTTCTCCTATCTCTCACAGAAGCACTCCTCTGAAGCTGGAAAGCGCCCTCTTACAAGCTTCCAACTCCTCACGGAAGCTAGTATCTTCCTCTGAAGCTTCTCTCCCTCTTACAAGTTCTCCTTCTCTATTAGCTAAACATTGCCAACCAACTTATTTTTTCCATGGATCATAATATTAAAATAGTCTGCTCACATGGTGGTAGAGTAAATGGGTTAACTTACGAAGGAGGTGACACCCAATTTTTTACAACTTATCGCCATATTATCTTAGAAAATTTAGACAATTTAATTTCAGCGCATTTTTCTATTAATTATCAATTTATTTTAAAGTCTGTTTTTGGTTCCACATGTTTATTGATAGATGGTGAAGAAGCATGTAATTTTATTCTTGAGATTAATTCGCAATCACCTTATATTAGTTTATATGTTACTCAAGTTTTATCATTTGTTAATAGAACTAATGATGAATTTGTTTCTAATTACCCACATGTTAACACAGGTGCTAGTTCTTCTCAAACAATCGCTCCCTTACAAGATGAACATAATGATGATGATGATTATGCTGATGATGATGATGATGATAATGATGATAATGATGATGACAATGAAAATAGTGATGATTTAATTGAAAATACTGGTTATGAGATAGATGATGATAGTACTGATAATTCTAGCACTCCTGAATTATTTGTAGGACAAACATTCGACACTCGTGCAAAATTTAAAAGTTTTATAAGTAGTTTAGCAATTCAGCATAATTTTAGTTGTTCAGCCAGTGCTATGAATAATTCCCATAGAATTATATATAATTGTGATAAACAGAATTGTCATTGGAGAGTATATGCCAAATCCATAGGAAAAGGACAAATAGTTAAAGTTAGTACACTAGAAAGTCGTCATTCTTGTTTAAGTGGACTTACGACAGGACGTCATCGACTAGCTACCGGTGCATGGGTTAAGACAAAAATAGTTGATTTAATTAGAGATAATCCGTCATATAGTGCATCACAAATTGTGAAAGATATATTTAGAGAATATCGTATACATATTACATACTCTAAAGCATGGCGAGCCCGAGAAATGACATTACGTGAAATAAATGGTAGTTATGTTGAGGCATATGCTGGCCTTGAGGAGTATGGTTTTAGAATTATGGAGTCGAATCCAGGTAGTAGATGTTTTCTTAAGACTTCCGAATGCAACAAATTTGAGAGAATATTTATTTGCTTTAAGGCGTGTATTGATGGATTTTTAAGGGGTTGTTTACCTGTTATTAGCACTGATGACACTTTTCTTTTATCTAAATATCAAGGTATTTTATTTATTGCTTGTGCTCATGATCCTAATTATCAATTGTATCCTATTACTTATGCTGTTGCCGAAGGTGAGAATACTGATTCTTGGTCTTAGTTTTTAAAGAGAATACAAACATTCTACTAAGAATACAAATATTGTGATATTACTAATCATGACCCCGTCGGGTAAGTCGTTTGTATTGCCGTCGTATTACTTGTTTGAGGTCGAGTCGGGCTCTTCTTTCGTCTGTGGTCTCCCCCACTCTTTCTTCACGCTCTTCCACTATTGTTTCGTCTCTACTTTCTTCGTCGACCTCCTGAGTAGGCTGAGTAGGCATCGGGGCCGAGGGGGACGAAATCAACTGTGAGTAATAAGACATGTCTTCAAACGAATACGCTGCGGCAGTATTGATTTGCTCAGTCGTTGTACAACGATCATATGGCTGGAAGGCTGAGAAAGTGCCCATGCCCGTATACTGCTGACTGAGACCTTCTCCAGCGTACTGCTCGCTAGTGTACTCTGGAGGGTACTGCTGGCTAGTGTACGCTGCACCATACTGTTGGCTGCTGCCCTCTCCACGGTATTGCTGGCTGCTGCCCTCTCCAGCAGCGCCCTCTCCAGCAGCGACCTCTCCAGCAGCGCCCTCATCCGCCTCGTCCTCTGGATCAACCGCCCTCCGACGTCGTGAACGTCTCAGGGGCACAGTGGCACTCGGATAATCGGCCGGGATACGGGTATGCAATGGAGGTATATCAGGATCCCGACCAAGACTAAGTGAATCGACACGAGTTAAAATATCGTGAATCCACTCCCGCCCATGCGGCCACAAATGGCTCTCTGGTTCTTGGTAATATTGTCGTCCCGTAATTGTCTGAAATTTGAAATCTAAAAATAAAAATTGTGATCATATAATTCTCATTTTTGATTAGTGGTAAAGGCGTACCGCTTCATATATGCCATCAGCAAAAGCTCGCAGAGTAGGTTCATCTACGACTTTAGGCTTGAACCGTGGCTCCTCGAATATGTACGCTCTGTTAGTTATACGAGACGCTCCCCACCAGTGCCTATAAGAAATGTTGCCTTCATCTGTATTACGTTGGAACAATAGTAAGACAAATATATTTGTGTACGCTATCTGTCCAAGTATACTACTAAGTTGGAACTTACATTCATTTGCGTGCCTTATCCGGGGAAGATTTGCCACACTATAATCCTGGAACCGCCTAAACCAAGAAGCTCTAGCAGAATCAATTCTGTTTCTTGCATTAGCTATATCATAACTCATGCATGGAAGGTCAGGTGGGATTATCTGACAATAATCGAATTGTCGTAGAACGCGGTCTGCTGGATGATACATAGTATAGCGATCATATATAATAAAAGATTTGTGTAGGCTTAGCTCGAATGCTGTCCTTCTTATTTCTGGACCGTTTTCATCATCCGAGTAGGGTATCCATATAACCTATTGAAAGACAATTATTCATGATAAATTTGTACCAAATTATTAACTGGAATGACTATACTAAATTTATTAGTTACCTCATTCCACTGCAACGTATCAAATTCTTCCCGATACAGTGAAACATCTCTGTGTAAATTATGATGTGGGTCCACTATATTTGTGGTCCATCGCGTAGCAAGCGAAAAAATTCCAATATCACTTGGAATGCTGGTTACAGGTCGACCAATAAAAAAAATGTTCGTAACACCATACCTACGACATAAATAATTCGATATTCAAGAAAATATATATAATTGAAATCAATTTAGATATTGATTTTTCATTACCTGAACCAGCGTCGCGCACCCACACAAATTTTAGGAACCATTCGATCTTGCAAATTTCGTCAAGCTGGCATATAGATACGCTAATGTAGCAGCTCCCCATGCATGACGAGTAGGTACTTTAAGATCATCTAAGAAAGGTAGCAGTCGTACGTTTATTCTATTTCCCTGTCCGTCGGGAAATAACATTGCCCAGGACAAACAGAGCAAATATGCTCTAGTACAGCAAAGTATCTGCAAATTATGAAACTAACATATTAAAATTAACTAGCTATTAAAATTAATAAATATTAGCCAAAATTACCAAAGAGGGACATACCCTGTAATCATCGACCGCGACTGGACCATCGATATTCCTATCTAAATCCATAAAGTTACCCCGAAGCCAAGTTATCGTGACAAAACTCCTTGCTCCTAGGTCCGCAGGGGGCGTAATGCCTAGATATCTCCTGACTATTTCACACGGATTTAAATGTGTATCAAAATATATTGGTTCACCTGTAATAGGTAATCCTAGAATATTTGCGACATCCCAGAGTGTGATTGTCATTTCACCAACAGGCAACTGAAATGCGTTGCGTTGAGGCCACCAACGCTCAGCGAGACTAAATATGAGGTGAACATCGTGGACTAAAATTTGAATTTCATCCAGATAATGAAATCCAAATGAACGCACCAACTGCTTTTGATTATCAATTAACTCCCATGTCTGATACCTTCTCTGATTCCTCCAACTTCCATGCTCCCGTGTTCGAGCCTCGGGAGGATAATCATATAACTACAAGCGAATTTTATTTGTTACATTTATGTAAAATAAATAAATAATACAGAATAACGAGAGTTACCATTTTAAAATTTACCTTCCCCTCAAAAACTAACTTAGATATATGAGTTTCTCTTTCCTGTTTCACGACTTCTGTAGTCGGTCCCCCGGAAATAAATCCGTCATTCGGTGGATTCATCTGTTACATTTTTTCGAAAATACAATTAGTGATACAAATATTCAAATAAATTCAAAATTTAATCTTGTTCAAGAGTTACTTACATAGAAAAAGGAGGATGAAGATGAAGATGAAGATGAAGAACAAGAGAAAGAGGTGCTGTGGTGCTGTCTAAATTATGTGAGGAAGAAGAAAGAAGGAGAAATTTATAGAGGGGAACGAGAGAAATAGGTTCTGCCAACAATTTCCCTCCAAAACTCTTATACAAACCCCAACGCACACACCCTGCCACCCTGCCATCCCAAACCCGAACTCTGATGGCGCACGCTTCCCCACCGTCACGAGCACGCAGCACTGCCATCACTGAATCACTGACACGAATCACTGACACGCCATCACTGATGCACTGAATCACTGACGAGCTGGCCAGAGCGCGCCATCAGTGATGGCGCGTGATAACACGTTAAACCAGAACGCGCCATCAATGATGGCGCGTCTTTTCATGATTTGCCTCGCTTTATTCACATTATGTTCAGGCACACACTTTAACACACTTCACATTATGTTCAGCCCAGGCACACTTCACATTATGTTCAGCCCAGGCACACACTTTAACACTATGTTCAGGCGCACACTTTAACAGCAGAGCGCGCCATCAATGATGGCGCGTTATTTCCTTATTTTGTTTGGACGTGGGAGTTATTTTTTTGTCACACACAGCACACACAGCGCGCCATCGATGATGGCGCGCACTTTCATTTTCCACCCCACGCGCCATTTCTGATGGAGCTTCATTACCCAAAACGCAATTTACCCTAACTTCTTACTTTTTATAGAATTTTGTTAAACTTCTTTACCCCCTATGAAAATTTCTGTTAAGATAATGAACATAGTTGGTTGTTATTTTGACAAGCAGTAAATATGGAGAAAATTGTAAAGTATTTAGACTTTATTTTATGGATGTCCGACGATACGTACGAAATTTTATATACGTTGCATTATATGTCTGTTGGACCCACTGACATTCAATCGAAGTCTTATACCTCTTTTCGGTATTCACAAGAGACTCATGTTCGGTAAACTGTTAAGGATTGTACGTTTGCCCTAGAGTAATATTCTTACAAATGGAGGGTATTGCCGGATATCATTCCAATGGAAGAGAACATCAATAGGAGATTGCAAAACATCAATCCAATAGTGTACTATGTAAGGTACATTCAGAACAGAAAATATCAATCACCTTTTACTTCATCGTCCTATCTAAGGTATAATTTAGCGAAATGTACAAGGAGTGAAGTATCATCTACGGACAAGCATTATTGTCAAAGAGTTTATCCAAAGTATTTTAAAGTATGGAGATCAAGACTTCACTTCACTCCCCTGGAATCTAAAGGTTTCGGTTTACGCCTAGCTTTTTGAACTATCTCGAGTACGTGGTTTCAAGAACACCATTTTCAAAGGCGACTGCAAAGTGCTTATTAATGCAATTAAGAACTAGAATAATGATACATTATGGCAGGCTCGACATGCTATTGAGGAAGGTTGCGCAGCTCTGGCCACCGGAAATGGAATTTCTTTTGCCTATATACCAAGACAAGCCAACATAATAGCTCATATATTAGCCTCAGAAATTTTGATATCTTCCTTTACTGATTCTACTCAACTGTATTATGAAACACATGTATGTATTCTGGATGATATGATCAACAGACCTTTATCTAATGAATGAATTCTCATTCCTCTAAAAAATAAAAAAAAAACTGCCACTACATGTCAAATATTCATCCAAAACTCTATTTGGCACGCACGCATGCACAGTCGGTGCACGCGCACGGTCGAAGATGGCGTCGCCGCTGTCACCAACCTCTTCCTACTCTACAACCGCCACCGTCTTCCTCCCCCCGCCCCGCCGCCGCCTCCTCCTCCTCCTCCTCCTCCTACGACGATGATGACCTCCCCCATCTTCTCCGTCCTCGTAAGATGTTGGCGGCGACCCCCCCCCCCCCCCCCCCCCCCCCTCTCCATCCGCTCTCTCGCTGTCCGCTGCTGGAGATTATCTAGTTATTTGTGAGCTGAGATTCAGACATCATATCTCACCAGTAATTCATATCAGTTCAATCTACTGAACCTTCCTCCTATGACGTTAAGGGTTAACTAGTTTTATATGGTTTTGTATTGATCAACAACAATCATCAATAGATTTTTTGAACTCTACCAACGGTTCACGAAATATATATAAATTCTTATTAGGCATGCGTTTTTTTTTTTTCCAAAGAAAAAGTTGATAATTTCTTTGAGGAAACCAAATGTGGGAATTCCTTCTAGAAAAAACAAAAGAAGATCCCGTAGAAGTCTTTTATTGCTTTGGGACCTTCTTCAATGTCGTGCCGAACTCTCTGAAGAGGTTGTGCCAATCTCCTTGTGTGTAATTGCATCAATTAAAATCTTACTTTCAACTTCAATCACTAAATTAGTAAGTGACTGTCATCCTTTTTTTAATGCAAGTCTTTTCACCTCTAATGAATAGATGAGGAGATTTACATCCCAGTACATATTGAACCTATTACAATGACACGTCCATATCGACCTTCCTTTCTTCCCGTCCATTGTCTCGGTGCTAAATGCTAATCCACTGCATTCTTTCATCAGAGCGAGTACTGCTAGTGATGAAAATAAATCCAACTGATAGCTTAACCATCTAATATTATCTAACTGCCCACACATAAATCTATAACAAATTCTAATTAAAATATAAATATATCTATCTATACTATTATATAATCTAAATACCGGGAGTATTTGGATTATATAAAGTTCTATGATATTTAGATATGAAAGTATAATTATTTTGGGAGAATATCGTCATTTACATATCCACTAATTAAATTCTTTAAAATCGTTAGTAACCTCCATACGTGCAATCACCTTCCCTATCTCTTTCTCTCATCTTCTTCCTCTCCTTTTCCAAAGACGTCAAATGCAAGGTTCTAATACAAGGATTTGGGAGAAAAAATATATCCAGAAAGAAAAAGCAAAAACTGGAGTGACTCTTCTTCTTCATCTTCTCCTTTGTCTCCGGGTCCAGGTCCAGGAAGCACGTCAAGGTCCGAAATTTTTCTTCGTTTTTGTTATTTTCGATAGATTTTGACATTTAGGTATTGATTGTGTTTAGGGTTACGGATAAATTTTTTAGTTGGTGGCGATGATTCCGAAAGACGATGAGAAGCCTACGAAGGCTGTGGCGGCAGATTCACTGGAGAATGACGACCCTACATTCGAGTAGAAGGATCAAGATTCGACCTTGATGGTATTGGAGTTTTATTGTTTTGTTTTGTGGAAAAGTTTAAGTTTGTAATTTTGTTTGTGGATCTTTTGGGTGTTTATTTGAGTGCAGTTGAGCAAATGGTGAAGATTTTACTTCCAGTGAACCAATCGAAGAAGTCCATCGCAAAGTCGTCTCGGTCCTCGCAGTGCTCGCAGGTCGGTTTCTTATTTAGTTTCTTTATTTTTACAAAATCTATTATGCCCTACAATCAGGAATAATTATTCTAATTTACATATTTACAGACCCATGCTTTCTTTCCACTCCCATTTTTTTATTTTTAAATAAATTTTGAGAAAATCCCAGAGAAAAGAAAACTTTCTTCAGATAGTCTGAAGAGGAGTTCGGTTTCTTTTTAAAA
This sequence comes from Iris pallida, assembly GCA_029216955.1. Classification (NCBI taxonomy): domain Eukaryota; kingdom Viridiplantae; phylum Streptophyta; class Magnoliopsida; order Asparagales; family Iridaceae; genus Iris; species Iris pallida. Next base: position 12,550,021 of record JANAVB010028196.1, read on the forward strand.
AGGGTAACAACTGCAGTTGACCCTTCAAACAATGTACTTAATTGGGTGACAAATGACACAATTTAGCATATACATTATCGTCGACTTTTAATTATGTCATGGAAGCATTATATAGAATATTAATTCTCTAATCATGTGTCATAAAAGAACTGTAGGATTCATTGAATCTTGAATTATAAAGTTTAGTGAATTATTGGTAATAATTAACTTTGACATATACAGTTGACAAGTTAGCATGTATATGTGATTTTGAGACCACAAAATTTTATTTACTTGCATTTTTAATACAAATGTAAAATGGGATGTCCTAATGATCATATTTTTATACATAATTTGAAATAATTTAAGTTGATAAGAGTATGTTGATTATAGCTTAGCTTATGAATTGGATTTTACAAAAATTTAATTTTCTTTATTAATGATAATAAAGTATTTCTTTAACTTTCATATATTATAATTTGACACATCTAACTTAAATAATTTAAGTTCACTGGAAATAATTTAAGTTTATAAGATACTATCTTGATTATACTTTATCTTATGAATTGGATTTCAAACTTGAAAACATTTTTTTAAATATACAAATTTATATTAAAAATATTATTAATGATAAAGAAAGTATTTTTGAACTTCCACCTCTTCCAGTGTCACGCCCCGCACCCGGATATACGGGTACGAATACGTGGGCCACGTCCAGCCTACGCCGCAGTATCGACGGTAGAGCGCTGTCAAGTATACTATACTAACTACAACATCTAAAGATCCATAACTAGAAATGTACTCATGTCACATCACGAAAACTAAAGAAGATAAGACAAGAAATAATAACAATATCACTAGAACAACTAGAATCTACAAGGATCATAAGACAAGAAAATAAAGAATGAACAACAAGACTAACAAAGGATAACTACCAGGCAACTCACATAGAAGAATAGCGAGATCCACCTCAGCTAGCAACATCATGAAGTCCAATACTGAGGGCACAACTACTCCTAAAATTTTGTCAACATATCCAGTCAGGATGGAACGAGCACAAATCTCAAATAACAGTTCTAATTAGACGATATTGAAAATGTAGCAGTAAATAGAGAGAATATACAAGAAATCATGAAATATACATGTGAGTATCATGGCAAGGTAAGCTGTAAATCTAGAGCTAGAACAAGGCAAATAAAACTGATCATGGCATGTACAAGAATCAAGAATCATCTATCTAAGTGTGTGAGTACTAGCTACAACATATGGCCGGCTTGGGTCTGCACAAGGTCATGATCTAGCCAATCATACGTGTGGTGTATGATTGGCATTCACAAGGTTCACAAGATATACAATGTGGGTATTGACCACACATCTACACTAATACTCCCTGTCCCCGACTAGTATAGTGGATCCAACCATGACACATCATGACACGTGATTCTCTGAGAGGGTAGCTAGCCTTCGCAGGAATCGTGTCTATACAATGCACAAGGAACAAGAAAGACTTGCACAAGATATACCAAGGGAAGCGAGGAATAACATCTCATGACGGGATCCAGAGAAATACCAATCCGTGTGAACAATGTGTCAAGAGAACAAGGGTATCTACACTAAATACAAGAAACATAAACGATATCATAAAACAGAATTATTATCAGAGAATATACTCGCCTGCGATCTGGTGGAATATGTCAACTGAGTCCTAGAACAGTGCCTCGAGGACCTATAGGTGGAATACTGTATCAATATAAGGGTTTGGAAGTAAAATCAAGTCATACTAAGTCAACTAGGCCACAAGAAGTCAAACCAAGTCAAACTAGGTCAAGGCAAGTCAAACTAGGTTAATCTAAGTCAAGGGTTGACTTACAGTTGACTTTTGGTCAACTGGTCAACTCTGGTCAACCCTAGGTCAACTCTAGGTCAAACTTGACTAACGTTGACTAACAGTTGACTTTGGGTCGACTGATCAACTTCGGTCAAGTTCTGGTCAATTTTAGGCTACGGTTGACTTCCGGTTGACTTTTGGTCAAAATAGTCAACTGTGGTCAACCAAGGTCAAAACTAGTCTAACCTAGGTCAAGTGTTGACTCTACTTCGACGTTCAGTCAAGTAGTCAACCATGGTCAAACAAGGTCAAAGCTAGTCTCTATAAACATCTACAGAGTCGACACATTCAATTTCAGTGGTTGTGAAATCACTGGAATCGATGGATCTCAAAATACCACAAAAGGAGAAAGATTATAATAATAGAGTAAAAACCTACAGATGTTGTCGGATGGTGAAACAACCATTACTAACGTGTCCAGAATGGTCGAAATAGCTAGAATAGCCTGTCCATAAGTTCAATTTGGACACAGGAGCAAAAAGGTAATTTTGGGTCAAAATGGTGTCCGTATCGGACCCACTTTGCACCGAAAAATATGCCAGAATAAAAGTGCACTAAACCTAACAAATTATATTTTCACGAATTCAGAATGACGATACGAACCCAACGGTATATCCGGAATTGGATTCCGATGAGCCGAACTCAAAATGACCCGTTGATCCGGATATTGGTATCCGACTTGCACCAAAATGCGTGCCGAAACCAATGTCCACTAAAACCTAGAAAATTATATATCAACGAGTCCAGAATGACGTTACGAACTCAACGGTATTCCGAAATTGGATTTCGATGAGCCGGCGTCAAAAAGTCCCATTGACCCGGACTGTGGGGCTCACTTTGCACCGAAATACGTGCCAGAGCCCATGTCTTTCAAATCTAACAAATTTTATATGAAAATATGTCAGAACGACGCCACGAGTCTACTGGTGGTGTCGGAAATGAAATCTGGAGTCCCATGTTCAAAAATAAAATTTTACAAGTTGGAAATTACGAATTAGGACGGCCAACTTTGACGTCAAATTCAACTAACCAAACAAGCTCACAATAAAACGAAACTGGAGGGGTAGAAAGAGGGTTATACCAAATGTGCACAGGAACTAGTAGCACGCCAAATGGAGCTGCGGTGGAGGAGGTACGAGCCGACGAAGTTCGCTCCGCAAAACTGTCCAGAAATTATACAATTTAAACGGTCAACTTGGTGGCCGGTTTTAATGTATCAAACGATAAAATCAACGGACGAAACTTGAGGGGAGTGAAGATGGATAAACCGAGATTGTGACGGAGCGAAGAAATCGTCGATCCAATGGTCGGATTGTCCGAAAAATCTGTGCGAAGTCGCTGCAACGAGGCGCACATTCAGACTTCGATTCCGCGCGCGTCACGGCGGAATCCCGTACAAAACGCACGAATCGTGTGTTTCACGCGTCGGGGAAGAAGGCGCACATCACGGGGAGGCCGCTGGGTGTTCTTCGGAGTGGGGTGGCCGTACGGCAGCGGCGGGTGGCCGTGGCGGCGGCGGTGGCACCGCCCCACGCTGCGGTTACTGCTCGCAGCTGCTGCTGCGTTGGCGGTGTTGCGGCGCTGCTGCTACGGCGGTGGCGCGCCGGCCTTGCGCGGCGGAGGCCGGCCACGGCGGCGGTAGCGCAGCGTCGGGCACGGCGGGGGTGGTTGAACGGTGGTGGTGGAGTGTGGTGATGATGGTGTGGTGGAAAGAGGAAGAGGAAGGAGATGATGGTGATGGTGTTGATGAATGGAGAAGGAGGAGGAGAAGGAAAGAGCTAGTGGTTCGGGAGGAGGAGGAAGGAGGAGCTCGGGTTCGACCGTGGGGGTGGTGGTGTTGCTCGGGAAGGAGGCTTGGGGGAGCTGCTGTTTGTAAATGAGAGTTGGAGAGAGAGAGAGAGAGTATGAGTGTGTGTGCTAAAATAATGAGAGAGGGAGAGAGAGAATTGTTATTAATAGAATAGAGAGAGATATTTAGATGGGGGGTGTTCGGGTATAGGGGGTGTGCTCACATGGGGAGAGAAGAGGGTGATGGGTGAGAGAAAAAGTGAGATATTATATATATATTTGTATATATATATATAATAGAGAGAGAAAATAAGATATTTGTAGAGAGAGATTTGAAAATAGGGAAATGTGGGAATTTATGTGGGGTGTATAGGTAGACACGAGAGGACAACATTGAGCTTGGGTTCGGGTTCGGTCGAGCCGGGTCGGGTCAAAATCGGACATGGTGCAATATTTGAATTAAAGTAGGTATTTATGGTCATGGAAAAATAAGTAGCATGTGGAGACTCAAATAAATGGGACACAAGTGTCATGCGGGTAGTAGGCTTCGTGTGGGCCATGTCCATATTTGGGTCGACTAGGTTGGGTCGATGTCGGGTCCCGAAATTAAATTGGAAGTCAGGTCACAAATTACGGTAGATAATTAAATGGTCTAAATTGACCCGAAAGTTGTGCGAAGAAAATGAAGCACAAAAGGGTGTGTCTGAGTGGGACACGAAGGTCATGGGTGAAGAGCGTCTCGAGTAGATCAGGCATGACAAGTTGGTTCTGAGAAAACGACTGGTCTTGTGCTCCCAAATTAAAAGTCACGGCAACGTGCAAACGATGATCAAAGATAAAAGTGGAAAATCAATTAATAATTATTTAATCGATCAAATGGTCTAAATTGACCCGAAGTTGCGCGATACAAAAAGAGCACAAGGAAACGAGTTTAAGTGGGACACGATATACCAAAATGAAGGTAATCATGTCCACTACAAAACTCATGAAGAAAGTTTCCAGAGACTGGCATCCCTGATGCTCTAGAAATCCAAGTCACGGTAAAGAGCATTTAATGATCAAAATTAATTTAAATCAAAATGAATTATCGATAACAATCCATTTAGAAAAATCAAAAATAAATTTCGAAAATTCATGGGCTTACATCCAGCTAAGATTTAACACGTACAATACAATTGTAATAAAATAAAATTTTATATTGCACACGCGACGCGTGTGCCATGACACTAGTAACAAGTAATAGTTAATCAAAAATACTATTTGGCTCCCAAAATATTTGGGTGATATCATCTACCATTATATGGCATATGACATGGTTACTGACATGGCAAAAAATTTCATTAAAATTAAAATTAAAATTAAAATTAATATTAAATTAACATGATAATTAACATTAAAAATTAACCTTAACATTAAAATTAATATTAATATTAACACTAAAATTAATATTAACATTAACATTAGCATTAACATTAACGTTAACATTGATATTAACATTAATATTAAAAAAATTGGATAATTAATTTTTGGGTTAAAATATGCCATGTCAGCTATTATGTCAGGTGTTGTATCAGATGCTACATAATGGAAGATGGCATTACCCAAATATTTTGGGAGCCAAATAGCATAATTGATAGTTAATATACGAATATATATTTATAATAAATTTTAATTAAATATATTTAAATTATTTTTAATGACATACTACGTACGTGAATTTACTGGTATATGTAAAGTTTCCAGATTTGAGGGTTTTAACGGCACTAGGGTAGTTAGGGGGGGAATTCCTACTGGTGGGGGTAGTAGTTCCATTCCATAGAAAGGAGCGGCAAGCACACCATCATGCACTATTGTGTTGGAGTGAGATGGGGATCACCACTAATTGATAATCGAGGAACCAGATCTGTCGTTGTCGGAAAAAAAGAAAAAGAAAGAAAGTTGATCGGTTCGGATAATAGCCATGGTCATCACAATACATTATTTTTGGCTATTTATAAGAACACAGTAAAAGTTGATCAGGACTAATCAATTTCCGACAGTCCAGGACTGTCACAATTTTTGGCAGTTCTAAATACTTTATGGACTATCAGAAAATGTGGCAGTTCAGTCAAACACGAAATGGACTTCCAAAAAATGTGCCATATTTTCTGGCAGTCCATAATACTACTAGGACTGCCATAATTTGGCTAGCCCCTAATCAACTTTTATTGTACCCTTATAAATAGCCTTATTTTTTAAGCTAAGCAAAGGAATTCAAGTTTACTTTTGAGTCTCGTGCAGATAAACCCAAAAAAAAAAACTCTTTTTGCCACTGTCAACAGTTTTTGATAAATCATCTAGTTGCACATCTAATACATTTACAATTTTTTGAGTTCCTTCGAGTTCCCACAACCAAGCATGCATTTATATAACCATAGACATTGTAACAGCCATTCATAACCGAACTCCACAAACAATGTGTGAAATATAAAATTTATCCATAACCGGATTGATTATCCAAAGGCAAATTAATTCATTTAACAAATGGTGAGATGAGCATTTTTTTGCAAACGAAAAGAAAAGAAAAAGGCGTTGATATTTTATGATAGTTATGTTATACTCCCATTTATGATTTCCTGCCCTTTTTGTGGAACTAAATCATTGTTGGGCCCATTAGCCATGAATCCCCATCAACATAATATGTTCCAAGAAAAGGCTGGGCTTCTTCATCTGTTAGTATATGAGCCCAGTGGACCCTCCCAGTCCAGTTTGCCCCTGGCCCACTGCACCGGTACTCCCCATAGTACACACCACTCCTGCAAACAAACCAAAGTAGAACCATGAAGAAATGTACTACGTAACAAAATCTTCATAAAAATGTGGCGAGAAAACGTTTGATGTCGTCGTCCTCTCGCCGTCGTGGTGGTCGTCGTCGAGACTCACTCTTCGGGTCGTTGGACGCGCCACTTGTCCCATCCGTCGGGCATGACCACCCTGTCCATGTACGTGTAGGAGAAGACGACTCTCGAGTGGTCACCCCACGCCCTCCCCAAGTACACCAGGCCGCTCCCGTTGACCGTGCTCTTGGTGAAGGAGAAGCCGCTATCGATCGACTTGAGCGTCCGCTTCTGAGCGGTGAGCGACGCCACGCGCTTCGCTATGGAGTTCAGGTAGCAGTTCTACATGCATGCAGGATTAAGAGACAGTACATTGTAACAAATGTGATTGAAAACATTCCACTTGGGCCCAAAGTAGCAATTTAAGTACATATTTCAAAGCCCAACTCCAAGCACTTTAGTGGCTTTTTGGTAGCCATGAATTCGACTTGGATTTAGATTTACATTTGAATTTGGTTCATGGTTATCAAATCCCTTATTTGGTTGAGGCCGGTTTTCTAACATGAAGTGAGGATGGTCCAACATGACCAAATTATGTACGCCGAGCAGAAATGACTCTCCCACATCCACTTCTCCAACTTGGATGTGGAAGGATTTGGGATGGTTATTTTTTCTTGTTTTCTAGTAAATATTTAGATAAACCTAATTATCCATTAAAGTAATTTATTTACAATTAATAATTTAAGTATAATATTTTTCTTAATTAGTGCTTAGTTGTTAGTACAATAAAATTTATTCCTATTGATTTTGTACTTAGATTTGGGTTTATGGTACATGACAACGAATACTCGACAAGGTAAATAAGGACACATGATAACGATAGTTTTTAGAAGTGTCAATAATATTGCCCTTAATTAATTATAACTACTATTCAATCTATATGGATTAAACTAATTATCATAATTGATAATATTCTTACGATATACTCTTTTATTTTTCACTTTCTAACTTTCTTAGCCAAACCAAACGTAATACTTTACATACTTGAAACTGCAAAATCAAATCTCTCTCCCTTAAAATTTACCAAACATGTTAAGTTAAGAAGAATGCACTTACTTCGTATAGTGACCTTCCGTAGCCGAATATGAAATCCACAGATCCCTGGATGAAGCAGTTGTTGAAGTAGTGAAGGCCTTTATGGTCATAGAGAGTGTCCTGTGTGCCATAGAAGCTGCAGTTGTAGAACGCCGCCCTGTCGCCGGAGATCCGGAGGGCCACCGCCTGCCCTCCGTCTTGCCCGACGTCCGGGTACGGTGCCGTGTTCTGCAACGGGTTGTGGACAAAAACAGGTTTGACCAAACAAATTTATGCAGCAGGAATTATGGGACGGGACCATAATTTATATACAAGTAAAGTTGTGGCAAAATTGATCGGACTCAACCTCAAATCTTATATTGGCGGCTATAAAATAGTTGGAGTTAACGGCGACGGTGGCGCTGTGGAAGGTGTTGAGAGCCTTCCCGTCCCTCCCTCTCGTAGCGGCAGTGTCGTTCCCGGTTAGTAGCGGCGGGTCGTCGGGGCTCCCCAAGAGGGTGACGAAGGCCATGGATTTGGGAATCACTATCTTCTCCCTACAAAATAAATCGACATTTACGTACAAACACTTATGAGGTCATTAGGTGTCGCGACATCAAAGTGTTTACAGTTTAGTAGACTGTTTAGTCAAAGACCCAAAAGTGATACCTAAATATAAAAAGAGAGAGAGAAAAGTGACTTTTATATTTACTTTTCGCAACTTATGATCCACAAAAGTGAATAATCTTCCTTTTGATCCTAAATGGAGCATTAAAGTATATATATATATATATTTAAAATAATACCCTTTATATATTTATTATTTTTAATTTATTTTATGTATACTACAACTTAGAAAAATAAGCTTTAACTGGTATCTATACGTATACTTTTTGGTTTTGGAATTATTTTCCTTTAGCAATTAGTGGCTAATAAGTAGGACAAATCTTCCTAATCAATTTTAGTGATTGTTTTGTTGGTTGTACAAGTGTTGTTGTTTTTTTTTTTAAATCCCACACACACAAACGATCGGGAGGCTCGAACCTTGCCGGCCCCTCCGGATGTCAGTTCCACTACCACTAGACTAGAGAGCTCGGACGGTTGTACAAGTGTTGTTGTTGTAAGGAAAAATTTGAGTGGCACCCCACTTTTTTTACGCTTATTTAAGGTGCACCCCACAAGTTTACATGAATGTATAACACCCCCCACTTTTGACGTTTTTCGTCTAAAACGAACGGTCAAAATTTTTTTGACGAAAATGCCCTCGTCTCCTTTTGTGTGTCCCCCCTCCCCGTCACACGTGGCTGCCCCCTCCCCCAGGGGCGGATCTGTATAGGGTCCAACGGGGGCCACGGCCCCCCAATCTTTTAAAAAAAATGTTGATTATTATACAGAATCAAATATTTTAGACTATATATTATTTTGACCCTCTAATGTACAAAGAATAAGTTAGCTAAAGTGGTAGTGTTTTGGGCTTTTAATTTAGAGGTTGCAAGTTCAAATCTCACCTCTCACATAATCAAATATTTTATGTATAATGTTTTGCTTCCTCTTTTGTAACAATTTAAAAATATTGGTTCTATTGTTTTGTTCATTTTTTGAAGTTTTAGTATATTTTTTGCTATTGAAGTCCAATTAACATGACAACTTTAAGGATTTCTATATGTAGTAGCATGGCCCCTCCATAATTTTAATCCTAGCTCCGCCCCTGCCCTCCCCCGCCGTGCTTGGCCCCCCTCCACGGCGTCGCCGCACTCCCCCCCCTCCCCGACCTCGTCGCACCCCCATCCCCCGGCCACCACCACCGTCTGCCATCATCATCACCATCATCATCATCATCACCACCACCATCCGCCATCATCACCGCCCCCCCCCCCCCTTCCCGCTCCGCCCCCCCACCCCCCCCCCCCCTCCCGCTCCGCCCCCTAGCCCCGACCGCCACCGCCGCCGTCGCCGCAGCAGCAGCAACAGCGCGCGACAGCTAGGGCAGCAGCAACAGCGCGCGGCGGCTAGGGAAGCAGCGCGCGGCGGCGACTAGGGCAGCTGCGCGCGGCGGCGGCTAGGGCAGCAGCGCGCGGCGGCGGCTAGGGCTAGGGGGCGGAGCGGGAGGGGGTGGGGGCGGTGATGATGGTGGATGGTGGTGGTGGTGATGATGATGGTGATGATGTTGGTGATGGTGGTGGTAGTGATGGTCGGGGGGGGGGGTGCGGCGAGGTTGGGGAGGGGGGAGTGCGGCGACGCCGTGGAGGGGCCGAGCACGGCGGAGGGGAGGGTGAGATGAATAGTTGACGCGGGGAAGAAGGGAACAGATAGGGGGTATTTTCGTCAAAAAAAATTGGTCAACGGGGTTGACCATTCGTTTTAGACAGAAACCGTCCAAAGTGGGGGGTGTTATACATTCATGTAAACTTGTGAGGTGCACCCTAAATAAGCGTAAAAAAAGTGGGGTGCCACTCAAATTTTTCCTTGTTGTAATTGGTGTTGCAGTATTTATATTATTTTTACTGTTAGTTTTGCGGTAACTATAACAAATTCTTACAGTTTTAATTTGTTGCAACCAAAATAATTACAACACTACTTCACCTACAACTGTTGTTGCAAAATATTTCATTTACAACCGAACAATCACTTCCTAGTGTAGAATCAATAACAAAATGTACTACTTCACCTACGACACTTTTGTTGTAACAATCACTTCCTAATGTAGAATCAATAACAAAATGTGTTTACAGAACCAATTTGCAACGACCAACACTAACCATTGAACTAATATCTACAACCTCAGTCAGAGGACATCCAACGTATTCATGAACCATACATAAAACATCACAAAAGAAAATAAAGAGTTACGAAAAGGAAAATATGTGGAAGAAGAAGAAGAAGAAGAAGAGTGTATTTACGAAAAGAAAGAGGAGGTTTGAAAATTATATTAGAATAATGAAGTAGAGGGGAAAATAAATGCATGAAGGACTAAAAAAAAAAAACCTTCTGAATACTTGAATATCTTCCCCAATATATATAATGGCTCAAAAGTGAGCCGTCTAAGTCGTTTGTATATCATGGTCCATTTTATTTTAAAATAAATAAACAATGTAAACAAATGTTGAAAAATGTTTAAAATTGTTATATATATTCAACATGAAAAATCGAATTCAAACAAACAAGAAGAATACCTTATATATTAACCACATGAATTAGAAAAAATATTTGACTATAATTAAATAAATTTTTTATTATATATTAGTATACGTACAAAGTAAGTAAATTTACTTAGTATATATAGAGTCATTTAGATGGAGAAAGGAGAGCAAGACTATCAATGTACGTACGTATATATATGCACATTTGTTCCTAAGGAATTAAAGCCATGCGTATATGCATGCAATATACATATTCATACCTATAGGTCCCTGGCCTGATCTCCAAGATCACCCTCCTCTTGTTCTTCAATGGAATGCTCTCTATAGCCTCTCTTATGCTGCTGTAGTCCCCAGTTCCATCCTGGCTCACAATGTACCTCACCTTCGCTCCCTCGGCCGCAACCAACTTCGCGTCGAGCGGTGTCATCGTCCCGCGGCCGCCGCCGGCCGCCAGGACCGGTGCGCTTACGTCGTCGACGTCGGCGCTGCTTTTGTAGTTCTCCACGTTCCACGAGAGCCATCTCCTGAAATCCTCCTCTCGTTCCTTCTCTACTGGCTTACTGCCAAGGGATGTCGTTGTCAAGGAAATGGAGATCAGGGTTAGGAGAAGGGTGAGAGGAAAATGGAGGTTGAATGACATGATAGAGAGATGAGAAAGGGAGAAATGTTGAATTATATCAATGCTATCACTCACGAGAGGAGAGTGGTATTTATGGGTGCAAGTGGCCTTAGGCCATCTCCAATGGAGATTTCCAAAATTAAGTTTCTGAAAATGTATAATACGACACTTTGCACCGCGGGAGAAATTATTAGGTGGTCCTGGCTCACCACTGGACGTGTTGAGTGATGAGTCCGGTCCAATGAACAATTGACACTTGAAATAATCAATTAATTTCATATTTTCCACATCATAACCGGACAATTCATAAGTTAGCTTAATATTAATATTAATTTTGATATTAATATTAATGTTAATGTTAATCTTAGTATTAATGTTAATATTAATATTAATATTAATATTAATGTTAATATTAAGGGATATTTTGTAAAACCTCCCCTAAATAATGGGCTAATTTGCGAAATACCCCCTAAAGATCTCGAATTGGTAAAACCTCCTTTCCGTCAAGACGGTGTTTAATTTTGGGTGACGTGGCTATCCGTGTGTGGCTTTTCCCAGTCAGACGAAAATACCCCTGCGTACGTGGCTTTTCCCCCTCTCTCTCTCTAACGGTCATCTTCTTCCTCTCTTACTTTTCCTCTAACCTATTTATACCGATCATCTTCTTCATCTTTCACTTGATCCTCTTCCAGCGTACAACTTGTCTACCAAAGATCAGGTTCCTACAAGCATGGGGGTGTTTCTTCATCTCTAGAGAAGGAGGCAATTTCTGCCATTAAAGGAGGAAACACAAATTATTCTAATTACAGTAAGGAGAAAACACAAATTATTCTATTTACAGTAAGGAGAAAACACAAATTAAGCAGCAAGCGAAAAAGACAACCAAAGTCAGTCCAGCCAAGCTCAAAGCTGTTGGACATTTTTTATTTTGAAACTTAAACTCTCACACACATTCTTCTTCTTGTTGTTGTCGAACACGGCACTACTTTCCTCGTCCACCAGCGACACCGACTCCCTTTCCGCCTTCCGCGTCCTCGTCGACGCCCACGGCAACCTGGCCTCCAACTGGACCGGCCCCGACGCCTGCTCCTCGCGCTGGGTCGGCGTGAGCTGCTCCGGCGGGGCTCCATCGCGAGCGTGTCGAACGTGGCCGGGTGCTCGAAGGGGACGTGGCTCCAGGAAGAAGAAGGGAAAGGGGGATGGAGGAAGGGTAATTTGGAAATTTCATAAAATTTGGAAAACAGAGTTGTGGCCACGTATGCAACAATTGCCACGTCACCCAAAATTAAACACCGTCTTGACGGAAAGGAAGTTTTACCAATTCGAGATCTTTAGGGGGTATTTCGCAAATTAGCCCATTATTTAGGGGAGGTTTTACAAAATATCCCTAATATTAATGTTAATTTTAATATCAATGTTAACATTAATATTAACATTAATACTAAGATTAACATTAACATTAATATTAATTTTAATGTTAATATTAATATTAATATTATTGTTAATATTAATGTTAATCTTAATATTAATTTTAATGATAATATTAATATTATTGATTTTGTTAGTATTTTTTGTTATCTTTAATATTAATGTTAATATTAATATTAATATTAATTTCAATGTTAATATTAATATTAATTTTAATTTTAATGTTAATATTAATATTAATATTATTGTTAATATTAATTTTACTGTTAATATTAATGTTAATCTTAATCTTAATATTAATATTATTGATTTTGTTAGCATTTTTTGTTATCTTTTCATATCTGGTTATGATGTAAAAAATATGGAATTAATTGGTTATTCCAAGTGTCAATTGTTTAATGGACCGGGCTCATCACTCAGCACGTCTAGTGATGAGCCGGGAGCACCTAATAATTTCTCGCACCGCGGACATGATAGCAGGTGATGTGACGGTCTCTTATTGGTCCTTTGGTCCAAATTTTAAGATGATGGAGTCCGGTAATAGCATGAAGAATAATGATTGACTGTTACGTGGATCTGCGGTCAAGTCCGTGGTAACAAATTACGAAAAAAATATTATTTACTAAATTTATATCCTATTTGGTAGAGTTTCTATATACAAATTGTACATACAAAAAAATACTCTTCTACAGTTCTTCTTTTCTATCATATGTGCTAATAAATAAAAAGATCAATTTAATAACGTGGGATCCAATTAGGACCGGCCCTAGGATAAGCCAGAAGCCATCGAACTTGGAAAACCTCCCTAGTTAGGGCAACCCCCCTCCCCCCACCTCCAAAGTCTCTCAGTCCCCAGCTCTCCGCCAAGCTTTTGCGGTCCACCCAACTCCTCCTTGTCAGTTGAAATGACAATCACCCGTGTCCATGTTTTGAGATTCCATTAGAAATATCTCGAGTAGCTCACGAGTCAGGAGAGAAACTCGAAATCCGAGCTCCACGCTGCAATCAGAACCGTAGACAATTGTCTTTTTTCTTTAGCCACAACATTTATAGCTTTCAACTTGTTATATATATTTTTTTTTTTTCTGGAGTCAAAGAACAAGGGGTAACCAAATTTTGCTTCGACTAGAATAATGCAATCCTCCACTAGACCCGCCCTGGATCCAATCAATTGGTACTAGAGATGAAAATTTTATATGAAACTTTCTACATGTAAATTTTTTTTTTATAGAAACTCTTCGAAAGAAATTGGAACCCCATCGAGATGGCCTTACAATTTGCACTGACCAGTGACAACTTAGCATTGAGCACTTTGGTTTAATCTGCGGTAGCAGTAGCACCTGAAATCTTGACAAGTGGGTCAGTGTTAATTACTGTGCAACTGTCTCTCGCACAGTTCCACTATCTTTGATTTCTGACTTTCCAGTTTCCACCATCTTGGCCAATCATTTTTAAGATACTGTGCATGCATCGCTGAAGATTTTGATTACTTTCACAACCAAAATTTATAGATTTAGCGAGTTGCTGAAACCGTTTAAGTGTAGAATATTGATACATTTGTGATATGCATCCTACACATAATTAATCAACCTTAGGGTGTGTTTGGCAGCAGGAAAAAGTGAGAGGAAAAAAATAGAGGAAGAAAAAGTGAAAAAAAAGATTTTTTTTTTTTTTGTTTGGTATAGAAGAAAAATATAAAGAAAAGAAAAGTGGAGAGATTACTTTTTTTTTTTATAACATAACAAATTCAATTCCTCAAAAAGTGGAAGGAAAAGTGGAAGCTTGTATTAATTAACAATTACACCCCATATGAATATATTATTTAAAAATTATTTACGAAGTCAAATGATAAATAAGTGTTTTTAGTTGAGGGTAGAATTGGTAAATCTTATATTTTTTTACTTTCTTTCCTTCCACTTTTTCTTTTATACCAAATAAAGAAAAATGCATCTCTTATCTTTTTATCCTTGCTACCAAACATAAAGGAAGAAAATAAATTTTTTTTCTTTTCATATGGAAGAAAAATGTATCCTTATCTTTTTCCTTCTTCCACTTTTTCATCCTTCCTACCAAACACAACCTTAGTGAAAGTATTAGAATCAAACTCATGCTGGTCGAATTATTTTCAAGCATAAGAGGGAGTGAGCGCGCCTAAAACATTGATTCAGGAGGAGAAAATAAGAAACTAGATCAATTGTCTCTCATATGTTGCCCCAATCATCTCTCTTTTCTATGACATTGTTGGACGCATGCGGAAGCGTTTGCCAACCAACCTGACCAAAATCAACTTCCGTCTAACAGACACCAAGCACAAGATGAAGACAAGTGACGTACGTCACCTGGACAAATTCTAACATTTAATAACTCATATGAAATTACAATATTGACAGAACTCACGTTGAACCTTTTGTCCTAATAGGTTCAACCCCTCACCACTCTCAAGAAAAAAAATCAGAAGATTACAATTGAGATCTCTCACCAACCCGTAGCAATCTCCCTAACCGAAGTTGACGACTTATTGATTAGATCTTCTTCTTCCTTCCATCTTGGATGGCGAAGACTTAGATTTTCTTATGGACAAGCATCCTTAATCTTCACTTTTGTCCTTTGTGCTTATTTTTTGTGCCTCCACCCTCACCCATGTATATATGATGAGAAAATTATCAAATAAGAATCATATTACACACAAAATAGTCCATCAATTATTATATTTTAGTTCATAATAGTATTTTCTAAAATAAGAATCATATTATGTCTAAAACAGCACAACATCAATTATGGACATCCAAATCTAATCAAATCAAATATTTAATAAGATTTGGATTCCATAAGTATGTTGTTATCAAATTCAGACTGCACTCCAACAAACATGTGTGGACTCCACCTATAAAAATCACAAAAAGACCCACATGTTAGGACAGGGAATTGAAACACCCATGGAGGACATGGAATTGAAATACCGGATCAGAAACAGCAATGTCAGAAAATAGATCTATATGAAAGTTGCGTGCGGCTTCTAAAATTCTGATCTGGAACCTACTACTTGTAATACATATGTAGTTTGCTGAATATGTAAAAGTAATGTTAGCTTCTCTTAACAACAGCTTACCACATTAATTTAGAGTTACAATTTGCTGCTTAGATTACCAAAATTGACGATCAAGTCAAAATTTGTGTTCTTATTTCTGGTACGAACATTAAAAAGTAGAAAAAATGTAACTTTAATCTAATTATACATATTATACATATGCAACTTTAGCCATTTTGACTGTATACTCTGTTCAAAAGAGCAAAGCCTTATCCTCCGATTCCCCAAAATGTGAGAAGTATTTGATGATTCTATTTTGCAACAAAAGCTCTCAAAGTGTATTTCCAAATTCAATAAAGCAAATACATGTCATTGTCCTATAGGCTATAACCGAATAATATTTGTTGGGGGTGGGTTGAATATGAGTTTAAATTGAAGGAAAAGATCCGAAGTTTTTTTTTTCAGTGACACATGTTTGGTCGTGATTGGCTGTAAAAAAAAAAAAAAAACCTCTTCCGCCACAAAAGTGGTACAAAACACATTATATCGATTTTTCGGCAGGGTCTGGATAGAAGCATGGTAATACTAAATTACGGATTTATGTGATATCAAATTGTGGACTTCTTCACACATTAATATATACTAGTAAAGCCTTAAGATGCAGTCTAATGTTAAGTGATCAAGACTTGATCATCGGTATGCCATAGATAAAAATTATCCAGTTCGTTAATTATAAAGAAATAATCAAACATATAATTCTAAGTAGGGTCAGCATGACATCACAGTACTGAAACTTAAACCTAACATGGTTTAAGCAGCGAACTCAATGATCACACTCATGGGCAGCACCCACACCCATGGCATGCACCCATTATATTGTACAAAATGCTGCTGGTCCAGCCGGAGAGGGTAGCAAGAGGGTGAATGGAGTCAATGAGTGCCCGCCACTTCATCATGATCTGAACTGCACGGTCTCCTTCCCTCGGAAGCAGATCTGCTATCCAATTTAATTATGTCCAATTATGTCCCTCTTCTTAATACATATGGACCATAAAAGTAGATATATGAATGATGGCCTATATATAATAGAAAAAAAGACAGAATTGGACAGGATTAAATGGAACAACAGATTTGCTCCCCCTTTCCTCGGTTCAGTAGTCATTTTTCTATATTATACATTGTGTTGAACAAGACTATACAAAACAATAGTCCTTTGAGTCCTTTTTTTTTCACCTACCAAAATTTATATGATGTTTAACATTTCTACTCGTATTGTCACGTGTCAACCTAAAACAACATTTGAATTATTACAAGGTAAAAAAAAATTTAATAGTTATTTTAGGTTGGCACGTGACAAATTTTTAGCGGATTAGTAAATTTCATCCAAAACTTTGGTCAATGAAAAAAATAGACCCATAACCCTTTGCTAGATGATAAGATCTTAGGGCAAAGTTTAGATTGCATTTACCTTTTCATCAAGCTTTCTTAAATGTTTATTTTTGGAATATTACTAGCATTTAAAAAATGTTCATTTGAATCCTAAATAAATTGTACATTTAGAAAAAATATGTTCATCTGGAATATAAATTGTTTTAATCACGTTTCTGTGTTTGGCAGTAAAAGAAATTTTTTAATGTAGTTCAATCCAAATTGATCTTTAGTGTCCTTTATTTGATTCACTTTTTTGGCGATAGTTGGTAAGTATATTCTATTATTTACAAACTTTATGCAATACTCCTTAAATATAAAGTTAATATGTTTTACTCAACTCTTTTTTTTTTTATGATTTGCATCAACTTCGCCACTGATCATCACATGGACACTTTGGATGAGGTAGCCAGTAAGTGCCACCAGTTGGTGTGGTCCAGCGATTGTAAGTGGTGAGGATTATTTGGATTCCAGAGAAATTTTAATCCAACTTAAATCAAGGTTCAAAGTATCGGACCATTCCTATGAGTATCGGAATCCGCGGTATTAACAGTATTGGAGTATCGGAAAACAAATAATTTTTAACATTTTAGAAAATATATTCTATACATTTAGGCATAATTTTAATATTTTTAGTGTTATTTCTTAGTAGTTTTAAAATTGAATGAAACAATAGCCACCCTTATCGGTTGATTTACATACGATAGATAAGTTTCTTCTTTTACATGCTTTTATTACCTTTCTATGCTTTTACACCCTTGCTAATTCGTCTTCTTCGTTCAGTTTTGTTTGTCGAATTGACCGGAAAAGAGAACCCCAATGTCAGTATCGGATATCAGTCAGTATCGGATCGAGATATGCCAAACCGTATGGACATCGGCCGTATCGGATCGATATCGATCGATACTGTGAAATATGCTTTAAATAAATAAATAAACAAAAAAATCAACAAGAGGTAACTAGTAAGTAGTGGTGAGTATTCAGTTTATCAAGTTTATATTGAATTAAAAGGGTAAAGTGCATTTAAATCCTCCTTAGATGTCACGAAAATGCAAATAAAAACTCGCTGATCCGAAAAAGACAGTCCGTTACGAAAATGCTCAAATCACCCCCCCCCCCCCCCCCCCCCCGTTGTTAAAATTCGTTAAAAATTATCTTAAAAAACGATTTTGTCCCTCCCCTCTCACCCCCCCCCCTCTTTCGTCGGTGGTGGGGACGGGTCCCGGGGGGGGGGGGGGGGGGGTCGGCGGGCGGGTCGGCGGCGGAGGGAGGAGGGGGGGGAGGGGGAGGGGGACGGGTCGCCGGCGGAGGGAGGAGGGGGGGAGGGGGGAGGTGGACGGGTCGCCGGCGGGGGGAGGAAGGGGGGGGTCGGGGTCGGGTCGCCGGCGGAGGAAGGAGGGGAGGGGTGGTCGGGTGTCACGACCCGCACCCGCCGTAAGGGCACGTGTGCGTAACAACGCCCAGCCCTCACCGTAAAAAATGCGTGGAACGCTGTAGGTTTACTACTCTAACAACAGTTTATATAATTTAAAAATCTGTCGAGAATATGGTCAACTCCGAACGGAGGACAAGCAATGATAATATATGAGTACTCAATCACAACTCTAAGATGATAAAGTAAATACTGAAAGATAAAGACAATACGACAATAAAATATAACATGTCAAGTCCAAATACAAAGAATATACAAGTCCAAGTCCAAAGTCTCTAATACTAGCCAAAATAATAACAGTCCCAAGAGTAACTGGAGACAAGGTCCAATGCAAAAACCTACTCTATCTACAGAATAGGCGGTATCTCGCCCTGCGGTACTGCTCCTTGCTGATCTAGGGTATCTGTCTCTAAACCTACTACGTCCGGTGGGTCGTAGTAAGTGCAGTAATAGTCCTCCTTTGCATCTGTAAATATTGTCAACATATCCGGTCAGGATGGAACGAGTACATAAATCTCATAACGGATCTCAAGATAGAATAAAAGCCATAAGACTGTAAATAGAGCATATACAATAAAGTCATGGAGTGTACATATATGTATCATGGCATGGTAAGCTGTAGAGCTAGAGCTAGAACAGGAAAGTAGAACTGATCATGGTATGTACACAAAATATGGTAAGCCATCTATCCAATGTGTGTGAGTAGTAGTTTCAACTTGTGATCGGCTTGGACACCTGTAAGTAACTGGCCTGGCTAGTCATAAGTGCGGTATATGACTAACACTGTTCGGGAATGCGGGATAGATTTGATCACAGGCATACGCTACTACTCCTCCACCCCCAACTGGTAGAATGGATCCAAACAGGACACGTCACTACACGGAATTCTATGAGAAGGGAGCAAGTCTTCTCTAGAATCGGTGACCATATATTGTGCAAGAGCTACAAGGGAGCTTGCACAATACATTCCAAGCTAACAAGGAGTAACATCTCTCGTCGAGATCCAGGAATACCAATTCGTGAGAACCATGTGTCAGGAATACGTATATCTACACTAAGTACATGAATCATAACAGTTATCATAAATTGGAAAAAGTTATCAGAGAATGTACTCGCCTGTGATATGATATAATATATCAACTGGATCCAATGCAGCGCCTCGAGGACCTATAGATAACAAGACGTATCAATACTACGTTTAGGAAGTAAAGTCAAATCAAATTTAAATCCTATTAAGTCATTCTAGGTCAAGACACATTAAACTAGATTGTACAGGGTCAACCTAAGTCATATTAGGCCTAACCAGGTCAAACTGGGTCAATGCAAGTCAAACGGAATTAAACTAGGTCGATTTAAGTCAACAGTTGACTTACAGTTGACTTTTTGGTCAACTGGTCAACTCTGGTCAACCCTAGGTCAACTCTAGGTCAACTTTAGGTCAATGGTGACTAACAGTTGACTTTTGGTCAACTGTTCAACTCTAATAGAATTTGGGACTAAATTGGGTAAAGTGTTGACCCATGGTTGACTTTTGGTCTAAAAAGTCAACCGTGGTCAACCAAGGTCAAGACTAGGTCTAGGCGACTATTTTTAACCATTACCAACCCTTACAACCCATATCCAAGTCCATCTTGAACTCCGAAACCTATATCTTGGCCGTAGGCCAATACCTTAAATTTATCCTTTACAAGGGTAAATTCCTAACCTAGTCCAATACCAAGTTAGCCTACCTACGCTTGGTATTTCGACCCGTGCTTCCTAGGGTAGTAGGATACTAGTCTACACTATCATTACCTACCAAGCTTCCTAGGTAGAGTGGACATCCTGTAATGACCCGCTCCGCCCTAGCGGAACGCCGATTCAAACGACAAGTGCAACGACTCAAACGAGCCGTCGACCCGAAGAGTTGGCATCGACCTGAAGAAGAATCGATGCAAGGCTTACATTGGCCCGACAAGATAAATCCAGACTTAGACTTTCAAAGGCGTGCTCGGAGTATCGCTCGGCCGATGCGAACATCGCTAAGGTGGGTGGCTCCGATGAACCCGTCTTTGCTTAGCCTAGACACATAACAATACGGACACTATTGCTAGAATCGCTAGACGTCAACACCGCGCATGCTAATAAATGAATGACTTAACGCACCTAGCTAAGGGAATAATCCCATCTTGTATGCTTGTATAGAATATGGAAAAGAACATGAAAATTGTGAAAAACTCTCGCACCGTGCTCCACGCTCGTGCTAAGGCACAAGCTTACGTTTACGTCCCTGATGCGTTCAAACAATAAAATAATGAATAGTTTACAATAATGAAACGGGAAGACTATCGACATAGTCGTTCCGAGTAGAGTATAGTACCATTGAAAGGCCACGGGACCGATGGGTCGCCAAGGCGACTCCCGTACAGGGAGTTGCAAAATGAATGAATGAATGAATGAATATGTGATTGAAATGAATCGATGAACAAACGGACAAGTGAAAGAAAGAAAAGAAAGAATAAAGAAAAGATAAGAAAAAAAGGAATGGTTAGCGACAGATGTGACGGGCACGTGCAACGGGGCTCGCTACCCGCGCTGTACGGACGCCAACCTGGTCGATAACGCATTAAGACTAAGGGTTAGCCTACGGCTCAGAGACAGTCGTTAAGTTAAAAAGACAAGTTAATACGAAATGGTAGTGGACAAACGGCACGGGCGAGGGGTGGCGATGCCGTGACCGTGAAGAAAAAGGAATTTTGCGGCATGATCAAAGGGGGGATATGCCGGCCTAGGCGGAATCAAAAAGGAGCTTACGGGCTAACTGGGGGGGGGGGGCTTGGCCACCCAGGAGACGTAAGTGCGGGGTAATTTCAAAAGACTATCAGATGTGAACCAGCCGCACACAATAATAGGTGAGAAATTACCAAGGGAGAATATGTCCAAAATGGCTTATGATGCCAGCGACCGGTGCATATAGAGTTAAGTGGGCTTTGCTGGTGGCAATCCACGTGCAAGTCCTTGCATTGAAATCAAAGTAGTCTAAGTTAACTAAATAAAGTGCCTTCTGAATAGGCTTGAAATGTATCACACCAAATGATAATGAATACTTTGTACAATGAGTTAGAGAATATGCCTACAACGCGCTAGAACCTGAGACATGGACACGTCCGTAGCATTGAATGTTTACATAAATCATGTTAAGTTGAAATAATGTGAATTGTTGACTAACTTGGTTTACTTTGGACAGGAAAGGCCGGACGGTAAGTATGGGTAAGTCGTGCATGTATTTCCATGCGACACTTGAATTCAGCAACACGAGATAGGTCATGAATGTTCCATGAAATTGACCCTAAAGCAAGATTAGAAAGACAATGAATGATAGAGATGCACAAAAGTAAATGGAACGTGTTTAGTGATGATAGCATTGTGGGCGAGCTAGCCTCCCCACCAGTGCATAACAATGTACTGATAACCCCACAGTCTGCTTGTAGGAAGCAGGAAACGTCGGCGGGTGCGGAGCTTCCCTCGAACGTGCTAAGGCACGGAGCTATCTCTCGAGCCTTGGAGCGTTGCAAGGAGCTGGAACACCATATACAGGACATAATGTATTGGAACATCGCCATGATTCACTCCATCTTGTAAGCCACTTGGCACGCCTTTTATGCTTCAGAGAGAGAACTTGAGCGACTTGTAAACTCGGCCTAGCGCCGCTTGTAAACTTCTTGAATATCAATAAAGAGTTTGAATTCGCTTCGATTTGTGTTCATTTACTTTCCGCTGCAAATGGGGACACTCTGTGCGACTCTGTGGCCTAGCTCAAATCGGCCGTTTCTGTACTTGGCCTTGTACGGGCGCAACCTAGGCCCGTGCGGTATCACATCTTAGCGAGGACGATCGCTCCTACAGGAGCGGGGCGTGACAGATTGGTATCAGAGCACGGCTTTACGTCCTTGGACTTTATTTCGATTCTCTCAGTTTTGAAAGCTCGTTGAAACAAAAGAAGCGTACGCTCTCTCTCGTTGTGCCTTGGGATATTCCATACAATAAGTCTAATATTTTCAAAAGCTCGTACAAGTACTCGATTGAATGGGATCGATAGGCGAAGGCCTTTGTGTCGAACGATGTTGAACATGACTCGACAGAAAATACATGCTAAGTTAGCAAGTCGCGTGCATGCCCAAATAGTCTTACGTCGACATTAGCAAGTGAGCGTGCAAACTTGAATATAGCCCGCACGGGATGGTTATGCGGCACAACTTAGTCCGCGTGTCGCGCACCTCAACTTCTGGTGCAATCGAGTTACGAGCGATATCAAGTACCGCTCGGTCGGGAACGGATATACACTTAGAGTGTATATCGATAGAAACGCTATCAAACTAACGCTTAGGCGTGCACGGAAGATTTATTGGATTTTGAGGATTAGTGCGAACGACTTAGTACGTCGAGGCGACGTGAGCGATTACGTTAGAGATTCGTCGAACGAATCTGAAGGATGTCATAGCGCGTGATGCGAATGTGATTGAGGATTTATAGAATGACTTAAACCCGAGTGGTGTATGTGATAGCTTCGAGGAAGAATAAGAATAAGTGTCGACGACTAGTCGAGTGGCTCGAACCCTGAGTGGTGTATGGACGTCTTAGAAGTTATTCGAGCGAGACTAAAGGATATACGGATAGAACGAGTATGTCGGAGAAAACGATGCAATCGCGTAAAGCCTTAGTACGCGTCACGCTTAGTTGATCGTGACTTCGTGTGTCCCGAACGAGATGTCGTTCGGACAACTTGTGAATGGGCAACGCAAGTTAGAAAATAACTCGGAACGATGAATAAAAAGGAATGGTCTTGATCGAGGAAACTTAGAGGATCGCGCGTACGATTTCGGATTGATTCAAATAAATTGTGACTTGAGTTTGGACAATGATCTTGAAAACTAGCTTGAGGAATAGCGATCAAACTTGATCTTTGTCACTCCCCGTTTTCGGAATACGTAAATTTTTGATTTTTCATGTATATGGTATCTGGCACCTGTATCTTTATTGCATTTATCCTGTATTTGTAACTGGCCATGGCATGGAATAGTATCTCGTCGCGGATTAGTGTGTCACCCCTTGTCCTTGTCTGGTTGTAGGCGTGGTTCACTGTTTCGATGATAAGATTTCTGAACTGTGCTGTGGTTAGAATTTTATTTAATTAATTTAATTTGTTGTATCATGTAGCATTTAACATGTCATTAGTCATGTGGTTAAGAGCATGCTTAAGCTTAGAATTTCTTTGAGTCAACCCAACCCCTATATATATTCTCTTCCTCACTCTCTCTCCTCATTCACTCTTTTCATTTCTTTTCCTCCCAACCAATAGGCAAGTACATCTTGCACCAAATGGAGAGATTATTGTATTTTCATTTCTTGATTTTTCTTTGATATTATTTGTCTATATTGTTCTTCTTTTCATTCTCTACAAGTTTAGTTCTTGGAGTTTTTAATTTTAATGGCTAGTTTGGTGTAGATCTAAGTTTCTAAAACTAGGGTTCTATGGGTTTTCATGATTTTGATCTATCAAACTTGGTTGTTTTTGAAAACTAATGGTCCTATGTTGTAGAAAATTCAATTCTACCCAATTTTGACCTTTGAAAAGTTAGATTTCGACTAGTTTTGAGGAAGTTATGGCCAAAACAATTTTGGTCAAACTTCTATGTTCATCTGTCCTGATTCTGGCAGGGACGATGCATAGTGCCGAGCCGCATAAGGATGATGTATAGTGCTGCATAGTGCCGAGCCGCATAAGGATGATGCATAGTGCCGAGCCGCATAAGAATGATGCATAGTGCTGTATAGTGCCGAGCCGCATAAGGATGATGTATAGTGCTGTATAGTGTCGAGCCGCATAAGAATGATGCATAGTGCTGCATAGTGTCGAACCGCATAAGGATGATGTATAGTGCTGCATAGTGCCGAGCCGCATAAGGATGATGCATAGTACTGCATAGTGCCGAGCCGCATAAGGATGATGCATAGTGCTGCATAGTGCCGAGCCGCATAAGGATGCTGCATAGTGCTGCATAGTGCTGCATAGTGCCGAGCCGCATAAGGATGATGCATAGTGCTGCATAGTGCCGAGCCGCATAAGGATGATGCATAGTGCTGCATAGTGCTTCATAGTGCCGAGCCGCATAAGAATGCTGCATAGTGTCGCATAGTGTCCAGCCGCATAAGGATGCTGAATAGTGCCGCATAGTGCTGAATAGTGCCGCATAGTACCTATTTTGGCTGTTTTTGGCTATTTTAAGTCCTATTTAGCTGAATTGTGGCCAGAATTTCTCCAAACTTCCAACATGAAAGTTGTAGATCTTTGTATTGACTTCAAGGACCTTCATGTCTCACTTTAACCAGAATTTACATGTGACTTTTATGTCACGAGGGGTCCACGTGACTTTTTGACTTGACCATGTTCCTGACCTGATTACCTGTATACGTGCTGGTACCTATAATAAGTGTGTATTGAGATACAATATTAGTATGCACTGCGGTGTCATTTTACTGAGTGCACTGAAGTGTGAATCTACATGCTAAGTGATCCTTCGTGTTATATGTCAATACATGTGTACCTTCCAACACAGTCATGGTAATTAGTCAGTAATAGTGTTGTGGTAAAATGATTGTTGTTTGATGTATTACACTAAGCATGGATCTAGATTGAGCCGATGTGGATTCATACTTAGGGTACACGTACTATGGTATGACATATAGGAGGATGACCATGTGACCACGACATGTAATTCCAATATCGAGATAGGGTTAATCTAAGCAACTTAAATTGGTAGAAGCATTGGGAGGGAACAGAATCTCGAGATCGTACGTCACCAGCCGCCCTGGGTCCCGTCCTGACGCGTCGGGTTGGCCGTCTCGGATACTGTATAGTCATCCGCACTAGTGGAGTGCAGTATCTGATTTGTCACTGCCGAGCCAGCTCTTCCTATAGGAGAGCTGGAACCGTTACTGCTTATTCTAGCGCGGTGGCCTTTCGAGGGACCGGTGCATTTCGTGCTTGCTTGTATATAATGGTTTGGCTAGCCCTGCTGGAATGCGATACGATCTGAGGATTCCTATATATATTGCATTACTGGGATAACCCAGACAAATCATAGAAAGCCGTAGGATTGATTGGCCGATTGTAAGCTGACTTGTTTGTGATATGTTTTCTTCTGTTAGCTACCGAGGAACATGGACTATCGTGGTGCGTGGTCCAACCCATGTCCTTGTTTGGTTGTTGGGTTGGACTATTGTGCTGCGATAGGCTATGGACCGAAGTCGCGAATCAGAAGCCCTTTTACCTGCCCATGGTTATAGGATATATCTTATCTCGGTACGATATTGGCACCGTTTGTCCTTGTTTGGTTGTAAGGGTGTCATATTGTCTCGATGATATGGTATAAGCCTATAACTCGTAAATCAGGTCTTATTTAACTCATTGGATTTATCTCACTCTTTTGTGCTCCCTTGTGGTACTTGCTATTCGGGGCCTGACCCCGCTGGTTTTGTTTGGCCAGATTTCGTAGCAGCTCCAGAGGATCCAGCTTTCCACCCGAATAATGGTGCACACCAGGAGTATGGGCGCCAGGGACCATGAGTGGGTTTCTTCTTCACCGTTCTGATATCTTCTATTTTGTACTTGGCGTTTAGCCACCGGCACTTGTTTAGCCGACAGTTCTGGACACTAGTTTCCTTTGCATAATTGTAATTAAATCAGACTGCAGCTGACTACGGTTATGTACTATTGACTCTCGGTACTAGCTCATCTTTTTTGTAAAAGCTAGGCTTATGAATCATTCTGATGAGGCGTCGGGGACGCCTTACTGCTTTGTCTTATATGATCATTATTTACTGCTTCTTGTTTTGATTGATTGAGACATAGATGCTCTGTGGGACCATAGGAGACCTGATTGTAGCATGCACCCCCTAGTCTCTTGACAGCCACGATCGTCGTATGACGTTTATATACCTCATACGGTGTAGCTGGCCTAGTCCGTCTCAGTATTTCGGTACTGGGGCGTGACAATCTTGAATATCGAGGAAATTATGGAATATCCAACTCGGACAACAGCATCAACGCACGACTCAAAATCGGTTGCAAAGGAAGATCGTCAGGTTCCGCATATCATCGATGGTATTGAGGCGTATCAAAGATCGATATGTGATAACTCGAGGATACTCTGACTCGGCGAATGACGGTCGTGCAAATGTCATTGTTCCGTTGGATGCTATACTTGGGATGTTAAAAATGTGTCGATAAAAAGATAGACTTGGCTCGAGGATTTTCTAGTTGAACGCATGACGGTTAGACTATCGAATTGATATGGCTTGGATGAAAATAAGAATGCTTGGATTTGCTTCGTTGACAACCACAACGTTGACGTTCTTGTCTTATGCGAGCGCAACTCCATCCTCGCACATGCGTCGTACCGGATTAGGACGATCACTCCGCGTGAGCGCTGATATGATGATTCATACGGCAGGAGTGATTGAACTTGGATGGCGTGGCAATCTGATTGCTTCGACTTGTGGTTTGACGCGAAGGTGGACTCGAGAATGACTTAGCGTGCGTGACGGTTGAATTTGAGGATTGCGTAGGTCCAATCCGCGTATCGAGAACCAATTAGTCTAGACGCAAGCAAGAGTTATGCCCCGATGAGAATGATTATTCCGCGGGAGTGTTGCATGGTGATTCATGAACCACCATGGATAATCGGACTCACATGAGATTGGGACGCAACATATTGTCAAAGCTAGACGACCTCGTGATTGAATACACGAATTGGTTAGAGTTGGTGATTTGAATGGATTCGAATACGCACAACGAATGCATTAATGCAAATAGGTGATCGTGCTCGATGTTTAGAAATCTGAGTGACGCGAGCTTGGGTAGAAACTCTCGTACAAACGAACAAATGGTTTGACCATAGGATTTGGGGCGAGCGCCGTGCAACGACCATGCACGATGAGCCGTGGACATGACTTGTAACTATGACCTGGTGAGCTGACCTAGCAGATAGACGGACGACCCTATACCGAGTGATTGAACCTGTGTGGTTTACAGTATCGTCCGGACGGACGATAGACTTGGGGCAGCAAGACTTAGAGTAGGACGGGAAACAGGGAGTGTGAGTGAACGACGATGAGAATGGCCCCAAACAAAGCGAATGATAGGAATGAATGATGTGCAGTAAAGTTGGGATAACGAATTGAATCATTGATTGGAAGACGTACTCGATGATAGTGCAATACTTGGTCTCGAATCGGACGGGAATTACTTAGATTTGGCCGACTCCGCTAAGAAGAAATCGTATTGATTTCGTTGACAAGAGCGCTTGAGAAGCGAATCGAATCATCTCGAGGACCGAGATAAAGGATATGTGATACACACATGAGTTCGGTTTTAAATCGAAGTTAGCAAAACGATCGGCAAATCGAAACTATCACGAGTAGCTTGTCCGACTTCGCTAGTCGCTAAGCTTGGTTGAAATGTACGTATTCGGGGGACGCCTTGAATGCGTGCACGATCCAAACTAAGCGATATGATGAACTCGAATGCAGCTGCAAGTGGGTGCATGAATGAATGAGTGAGTTGCCTCAGCCTACGACTCTCGTGTTTGAGAATTTCAACGCACCTCGTACGACCGTTTCAGTCCCATGATACGTCGAAATAGCAACCAAGTCGAAGAAACACGACAATTGAATAAGAACCATCAACTCTGAAATGAATGAAAAGCCATTCAATAAAATCGACCAAACGTATGCGACACGAAACTTGGAAAGGTACCGAGCATGGTTCGATGCCATCGAACGATAGAGCCATTCGATAGAATTGTCTATGAAATACGATGACACGATTCAAGGAACGGTAGGATGACCTGCACTCAGGAAGTCTCGAGGACGAGACTTGTTTTGAGTGGTGTATTATGTAATGACCCGCTCCGCCCTAGCGGAACGCCGATTCAAACGGCAAGTGCAACGACTCAAACGAGCCGTCGACCCGAAGAGTTGGCATCGACCTGAAGAAGAATCGATGCAAGGCTTACATTGGCCCGACAAGATGAATCCAGACTTAGACTTTCAAAGGCGTGCTCGGAGTATCGCTCGGCCGATGCGAACATCGCTAAGGTAGGTGGCTCCGATGAACCCGTCTTTGCTTAGCCTAGACACATAACAATACGGACACTATTGCTAGAATCGCTAGGCGTCAACACCGCGCATGCTAATAAATGAATGACTCAATGCACCTAGCTAAAGGAATAATCCCATCTTGTATGCTTGTATAGAATATGGAAAAGAACATGGAAATTGTGAAAAACTCTCGCACCGCGCTCCACGCTCGTGCTAAGGCACAAGCTTACGTTTACGTCCCTGATGCGTTCAAACAATGAAACAATGAATGGTTTACAACAATGAAATGGGAAGACTATCGACATAGTCGTTCCGAGTAGAGTATAGTAACATTGAAAGGCCACGGAACCGATGGGTCGCCAAGGCGACTCCCGTACAGGGAGTTGCAAAATGAATGAATGAATGAATATGTGATTGAAATGAATCGATGAACAAACGGACAAGTGAAAGAAAGAAAAGAAAGAATAAAGAAAAGATAAGAAAGAAAGAAATGGTTAGCGACAGGTATGACGGGCACGTGCAACGGGGCTCACTACCCGCGCTGCACGGACGCCAACCTGGTCGATAACGCTTTAAGACTAAGGGTTAGCCTACGGCTCAGAGACAGCCGTTAAGTTAAAAAGACAAGTTAATACGAAATGGTCGTGGACAAACGGCACGGGCGAAGGGTGGCGATGTCGTGACCGTGAAGAAAAAGGAATTCCGCGGTATGATCAAAGGGGGGATATGTCGGCCTAGGCGGAATCAAAAAGGGGCTTACGGGATAACTCGGGGGGGGGGGGGCTTGGCCACCCAGGAGACGTAAGTGCGGGGTAATTTCAAAAGACTATCAGATGTGAACCAGCCGCATACAGTGATAGGTGAGAAATTACCAAGGGAGAATATGTCCAAAATGGCTTGTGATGCCAGCGACCGGTGCATATAGAGTTAAGTGGCCTTTGCTGGTGGTAATCCACGTGCAAGTCCTTGCATTGAAATCAAAGTAGTCTAAGTTAACTAAATGAAGTGCCTTCTGAACAGGCTTGAAATGTAATACACC
This sequence comes from Iris pallida, assembly GCA_029216955.1. NCBI lineage: Eukaryota > Viridiplantae > Streptophyta > Magnoliopsida > Asparagales > Iridaceae > Iris > Iris pallida. Next base: position 12,579,820 of record JANAVB010028196.1, read on the forward strand.
AAATGATAATGAATACTTTGTACAATGAGTTAGAGAATATGCCTACAACGCGCTAGAACCTGAGACATGGACACGCCCGTAGCATTGAATATTTACATGAATCATGTTAAGTTAAAATAATATGAATTATTGACTAACTTGGTTTACTTTGGACAGGGAAGGCCGGACGGTAAGTATGGGTAAGTCGTGCATGTATTTCCATGCGACACTTGAATTCAGCAACACGAGATAGGTCATGAATGTTCCATGAAATTGACCCTAAGGCAAGATTAGAAAGACAATGAATGATAGAGATGCACAAAAGTAAATGGAACGTGTTTGGTGATGATAGCATTGTGGACGAGCTAGCCTCCCCACCAGTGCATAACAATGTACTGATAACCCCACAGTCTGCTTGCAGGAAGCAGGAAACGTCGGCGGGTGCGGAGCTTCCCTCGAACGTTCTAAGGCGCGGAGCTATCTCTCGAGCCTTGGAGCGTTGCAAGGAGCTGGAACACCATATACAGGACATAATGTATTGGAACATCGCCATGATTCATTCCATCTTGTAAGCCACTTGGCACGCCTTTTATGTTTCAGAGAGAGAGAGCTTGAGCGACTTGTAAACTCGGCCTAGCGCCGCTTGTAAACTTCTTGAATATCAATAAAGAGTTTGAATTCGCTTCAATTTGTGTTCATTTACTTTTCGCTGCAAATGTGGACACTCTGTGCGACTCTGTGGCCTAGCTCAAATCGGCCGTTTCTGGACTTGGCCTTGCACGGGCGCAACCTAGGCCCATGCGGCATAACGTCTTAGCGAGGACAATCGCTCCTACGGGAGTGGGGCGTGACACATCCAGTCCATCTTACGGCGTATGTTGCCGATCACCGATTATCTTGAGTATCGCGAGATACACAATGATACCGTGCGATACCATCCTCCTAATCCCACACGAAACCCCGATTTCAACTCGGGAGCCTACCCACAAAATCCAATTCACATAATCTAAGTCTCATCCAATTTTGGACGCGTTCCGACACTCGGAACTCAATTTCCCCCCTTTCACTAATTTTTGACTCACTCACACATACTCTCTCTAACTCACACTACACACACACTCATAGGACAATTTGGGGGATTATTTGGGAGTATATTAGGGAGTATATATGTATATATATACTCACAAACACATATAAATATATATATATATATATATATATATATATATATATATATATATATATATATATATATATATATATATATATATATATTTTATATATAGATATATATATCTATATACATATATATATGGACACACACACACGCTCAAACACTCTCATGACACCACCACCACCACTCTCCTCTACACACACACACACAAATACATATATATATATATATATATATATATATATATATATATATATATATATATATATATATATATATATATATATATATATATATATATTCCTCTCTAAAAAAAAAGGAAAACCCCTAATAAATTCTTAAACTAGGTTTTAGGAAAACCTACAAAAGCTATGGTCAATAGGTAGAGAATGGTCTCCTCTATATTTATTGTGAAGGAATAAATAAAAAAGAGGAATTTATGGGGGTTAAATGAACATACCTAAAGTTGATCTTCTTGAAGAAGAAGGAGCTCCAAAAAGAAATGAAATGAAGTGAGAGAGAGAGAGAGTTTACTTAGGAGTGAAGTAAAGGGAGGGGGAGTGGCCTATGTGTGGCCGGCCATGGGAGGTCCTAATGGGTTTGGGTGGAGACCCATTAGGCCTCCACACCCATTAGACTTGGTTTGATTTGGTTTGGTTCGGTTTGGTTTGGTTTAACTTCAAAATGACTAATTAAGCCTCTAAATGACTAGTTAAGCCATAAGAGTATGGTTTATGGTTTCTAGCCTAGTTAGGATGGCATGTGGGCCAAGTCCAGCTAGTATGTGGATCCCACTAGCGTCCAGACTACCCGGGTCTCCAACTTAAGTCCAAGTTGGATAAAATTCAAACTCAAGCAACCAAATCCCTAAAAATCCTATAAAATCAAATAAAATTCCCAAAAATTATAAAACTTGGAAAATGATGAAAATACCCCTAATTCAAAAACTGGAGGTGATAAATCTATCCTCCTTAAAAGAATTTCGTCCCCGAAATTGAATGAGAAACTAACACAGCAACATGAATGGAACAAGGAAGGAAAAGAAAGAATTTTACCTCAAGGCTCGAAGAGATATGGAAATCGCTCCCGCATGTCGTCCTCTCTCTCCCAGGTAGACTCACCTGGAGAGTGGTGCCTCCATGCAACGCGAACCAAGGGAATGACCTGGTTCCGGAGCACCTTCTCTCTTCGGTCCAAGATCTCAACCGGCTTCTCTGGATAGCTGAGTGTCGGTCCCACTTCGATCTCGGAGTGGTCCAAGACGTGACTGGGATCTGCCACGTACTGTCTCAGCTACGACACGTGGAACACGTTATGCACTCCCTCTAGTGCGGGCGGTAACTCCAACCGGTAAGCCACTGCACCGACCCTGCCCAAGATACGAAAAGGTCCGATGTATCGTGGACTAAGCTTTCCGCCGCCACCAAAACGAATCGTGCCACGCGTCGGAGAAATTCGCAGAAACACAAGATCACCCACCTAGAATAAAACATAAGGCTTAAAGCTTGATCTAAAACAATCACAATCAGACTCATATACTAGAAAAATCTAAACTATACCTCAAACTCCAACGGCCTCCGGTGGTTATCGGCCCAATGCCGATGTCTATCCTGCGCCACCCGAAGTCTATCTCTGATAATCCTGACCTTCTCTGCAGCATCCACTACCATCTCGGGGCCAAACAAAACCCTCTCGCCGACATCATCCCAAGACAAGGGAGTACGGCACCTCCGTCCGTATAGAGCCTCAAAAGGTGACATCTCTATACTTGCTTGGTAGCTGTTGTTGTAAGCAAACTCTACCAAGTGAAGGTGGTCCTCCCAAGATCTCTCGAAGTCCAAGACACAGGTACGAAGCATATCTTCGAGGGTCTGAATCATCCTCTCCGACTGCCTGTCTGTCTGGGGTGGTATGCGGTACTGAACTTGAGCGATGTGCCCAAGCTAAGCTGCAAACTCCTCCAGAAGTGGGAAGTGAATCGGCTGTCCCGATCCGAGACTATACTCACTGGAATCCCGTGCAATCGGACTATCTGCCGCACGTACATCTCGGCCAACCTCTCCGTAGACAAACCCACCTTGAAAGGCAAAAAGTGGGCCGATTTGGTCAATCGATCAACAATGACCCAAATCGCATCCTTCCCTCCTGGAGAGCGCGGAAGTCCAGATACAAAGTCCATAGTGATATGCTCCCACTTCCACTCAGGAATGGGTAGTGGCTGGAGCAATCCACCAGGTCTCTGCCTTCCGGCTTTCACCTGCTGGCACACCAAGCATCTAGAAACGAACTGAGCCACCTCGCGTTTCATGCCATACCACCAAACATGCTGTCTCAAGTCTCTATACATCTTGTTGGCTCCAGGATGCATAGAGTACTGAGAACGATGCGCCTCCTGAAGAACCTCCTCCTGAAGTCCTCCACTCGGCATGCACAATCTGGTACCATGCCTCAACGACCCATCTTCCGCTATAGAGAGCTCATCCAACAGTCCTGCCCGGACCTACTCCCTGATGACCCTCAGAGCCTCATCCTCAAACTGAGCTACCCTGACTCTGTCCATTAGCTCTGACTGTACCTGAAGACCCCACATCTGCTCCTCGAACCCAGGAACTATCACCTCTATGCCCAAGCTCTCCAGATCTGCCAGAAGGTGACGATCCATCGTCAAACACATGGCTACGGGATACCTGCTCAAAGCATCCACAACTACGTTGGCCTTCCCCGGATGGTACTATAAGGATATATCAAAATCTTTTATCAGCTATAACCATCGCCTCTGCCTCATATTCAGCTCCTTCTGGGTAAACACGTACTTCAAGCTCTTGTGATCTGTATAGATCTCAACTCGCTCTCCGTACAAGTAGTATTTCTACAGCTTCAAAACAAAGATGACCGCTGCCACCTCCAGATCGTGGATAGGGTAGTTCCTCTCATGAGGACGTAACTGCCTAGATGCATAGGCAATCACCTTCCCGTGCTGCTGAAGTACACAACCCAAACCCCGTCCTGAAGTGTCACTATAGATCATATAACCACCAGATCCAGATGGCAGCGTCAAGATAGGAGTTGTAGTCAACCTCGTCTTCAGCTCCTCAAAGGCGGCCTGGCACTCCTCGGACCAAACAAACTCCTCGTCCTTCCTGGTAAGCCGGGTCATCGGCTGGGCAATCCTAGAAAAGTCATGCACGAACTTCCGGTAATAACCTGCCAGACCCAAAAAACTCTGAACCTCTGATACTGAGCTCGACGTAGACCAAGACTCCACTGCAGAAATCTTCTTCGGATCCACTGAAATTCCCTCGCCAGAGACAACATGGCCTAGGAACTCCACGCGATCCAAGAAGAACTCGCACTTCGATAGCTTCCCATACAGCTGCTCCCTTCTGAGAGTGTCCAGCACAATCCTCAGGTGCTTCTCGTGCTCCTCTGGCATCTTTGAATAGATAAGAATGTCATCGATGAAGACCACCACGAACTTGTCAAGGTACTGATGGAATACCTTGTTTATCAAGTTCATGAATACCGCCGGGGCGTTGGTCAACCCAAACGGCATGAAGGTATTGTCACCCTCATTTCCCGTATTTCGTATTTATACTCGTAGATTGGATTTTTGGCTTATATTTTTTTATTTTCTCGACTTGCAGAATTTTGGGTTTTCTCGTATTTCGGGTTTTGGTTCGGCTCGGTTTTAATTGGTTTGGTTTGGTTATTTTGCATTGGAACCCCTTAACCTACTCTACACCCTCAAGAACACCACAACCACCCTCATTATATCCCACCTAACTTTTCTCTCTCCTCTTTATTTTCATTTACTTCTCCATCTTCTTCTTCTTCCTTCTTCCACACAACTCCTCAACCCATAGGCAAGTGCTTTTTGGCCACCACATGAGAACCCCTTTTATTTGTCCATTAGATAGATTAGTTCACCATGAACAACATTAGAACTTGGAGTTTCTGGATTTGAAGCATGGATCTCCTTAGATCTGAACTTTCATGGATCTCAGTTTTCCTCGAATTTATTTCATAAACTTTGATTTTTGGCGTCTTTGAGGTTTCCATGTTGAGGAGAATCAAGTTTTACACAACTTTGGTTTTTGCAAAACCTGATTTCGTTTTCAATTGAAAGAGTTATGGATTTTTGCAAGTTTTTGGGGTGGGTGTTCTTCCTCTCGGACAGAGGTAGGAGAAGAACACAGCCTTTCCCTCCTGTTGGCCACGCGGCTCCCGCGTACGGCCTTTGCGTAGAGCTCATGCGTAGTGTTGCTTGCGTAGAGCCCTTGCTTAGGGTCTTCTGCGTATTGCACCCTGCGTATTGCACTCTGCGTAGCCTCCCCTGCGTAGTGCCCCTCTACGCAGCCAGCACGTGGCCTCCTCTCCCTTGTCCCCATCATGAGCCTTTGAGCCCCTACACGCACGCCCACGCGCGTGGGGCCCGCTGTTTTGGTTTTCGTGCAAACATAGCCCCTGCGTATAGCCCCTGCGTATGCTGGCCTGCGTACTGTGCATTGCGTATGCTGGCTTGCGTACTGCTCCCTTGCGTATGGCCTGCGTATAGCCCCTGCGTATGCTGGCCTGCGTACTGTGCATTGCGTATGGCTTGCGTACTGCTCCCTTGCGTATGGCCTGCGTATAGCCCCTGCGTATGCTGGCCTGCGTACTGTGCATTGCGTATGCTGGCTTGCGTACTGCTCCCTTGCGTATGGCCTGCGTATAGCCCTGCGTATGCTGGCCTGCGTACAGGACCTCTGGTGCCCGTTTGACCATCAATAGCCCTCTCGTTTTATTATGAATTGGAGCTTCTGATATTTTGTAACTCACAACACTACCTGGCCCGACTTGATACACTTTGGACACAACTTGGAGTTGATTTCCGTATTAATGGTCTTGGCTTATTTCTGGCTGGTTCCTTATGAATTGCAGATTTTAGCTTATCTTTTATAACTACCACCTGTAACCTGTAGTTCATCTTGCAATCTAGTAATCCTTAATATTAGTAACTTGTAACTTGTAACCTGTTAATCTTCAACCTGTATTTGTAACTGGATATTTGTAGCTTGCACTTGTATTTTCATACTGTATCCGCATACGAACCAACCAGACCTGGGCATGAAGTTCCCTTGACTTGACTTGATCATGGCCCGTAGCGGTGCACTCCCGACTTGGCATGACTTGATAACTTAACTTGACTTGACTTGGTATGACTTGGCTTCACTTGATAGTGGCCCGTGGCGGCGCACTCTTGACTCGACTTGACTTATCTTGACACCGTGGGTGTACTACCTGTTGCTCTGTGCAAATCACTTGTCTTGTCTTGCATCATGTCTAAGGGGTGACTCCCTGGGTACCACGGCCAGGGACTCACACTAAAATTGGACTAGGTAATGAGTAGGCCAAATTAGAACATGGAGAATTCCCGGTCACAGGCAGTCTCGTTATCTGGAGGCATTAATGGACTTGTAGCTTGCCGACGAGTAGAGCACATTTCCAGCACACTGTCATGTGTTGCACCCTCTAAGTCACCTAAGGGTACATTTGTCTCCCGGGCGATGTACCCACCTATAACTCTCAACCCGCGGAAGGATAACTGGATGGTCTGCAGGGCTTGGGACTGGGAGTTTCTCACTTGCATCTTGTTAGTAATTAGGCTTGTGATAACCCTAGTTAGTTAAAGTAGTAAGCCGTAGTACTTGCTTGGCCGATTGTGAATGAATGGTGTCCAGCCCTGTCTAGAGTCTTGTCTAGCCCCTGTACCTGGAACCCTTGATCATGATTGTTTTACTTATCTCTAACGATAAATGGGTAGAGACAGTGAGCTATTCAGGCGAAGGGGTACAATCCCGGTCCTTGTTTGGTTTAAGGATTGTAACCTGGCTCCCGGAATGGTTCCACGTCCCTAGTCGTTTATCGCTCTGTGTACTTTTATTTTACTTATACTTTCCTTTTATTCTTTATGTTTTGATATGCTGGCTTTTGTTCTTATTTGTGGCCTCCTTTGTGGCACTTGCTCTTTCTGGGGTTTGACCCAGCTGGTTTTGTATGGCCAGATTTCGGAGCGGCTCCCGAGGATCTACCAAGCTTCCAGCCCAATGGTGACAACTAGACGGAACCCGGGCCAAGAGTGGGTTTTCCCTTTTTGTTTCACCCACTTATATGTAAATTTATTCTTTTGAGGCGTTTAGCCGACGAGCACCTGTTAGCTCGATGCACATTTACTTACTGTCTGCCTACGGGCTGTAAACATGATTAACAAATCCTAGGGTTGATCATGTATGACTGAACTCTTGCTAGTCCTATCATTTTGTACGACTAGCTTCATGATCATCCAATATGTAATATTTGGGACGCCTTATATATATATATTTGATGCTCTAAACATCTTGTAACTCTGTTAATTGCTGGAGATTGAGACAATAGGCTCGACCTTAAGAGACTGCTGGCTTGTAGTAAACCCTCATATCTAGACAGCCGTGACCGTATAGTTGAGATATATTCTATTTTCAATATACGTAGCTGGCTGTGTCTGCCCCCGCTCTCCAGTATTCTGGTTCTGGGGCGTGACACGGTTTAAGTGGTGGCCCATGCAGGTCTTGGCATTCAAGAAATGTGAGGGTTTACCGAATAGATATCTCAATCAGTATTCGCCCTTGAACTCTGCTCATATCTTCAAATCCCTGAGATTCTTGACCTGATCACATGCTTGTATCATTGATCTGTCCTGGTCCTTTCCTTACTGTTCCCTATGTCATCTTCTTCAGCGGCATTACTCCCGGACCTGCCAACCAGCCAGAGGAAGCTCGACAAGCACTCCAGCGCCAGGAAGATCAAGCTCAGCACTCTGGAGTAGCCTCTCGAGTTATGCCTTCCGGAGGCCCGGAACCTCCAGTTCAGGCAGCTCCGCCCGTTCAACCAGCTAGACAGGATGAGGGACCTTTGGTAGGGCTTATCAGAGAACTGCTTGCATCCCAAGATCGTCGAGGCGACGCCTTGCACCAGGAAGTTCATGATGCACTAAACCGAGGAGGTCCCCAAGGAAATCAGGCGGCCAACAGTTTCAAGCGCTTGAACCCTCCCTTCTTTGACGGCAGTGAAGATGCGATTGCCGCGAATGCTTGGCTTCAGGATACCGAGGTGGTTCTAGAAGCAGCTAGGACACCTGATAATGATAAGGTGGCGGTGGTACGCCTGCAGTTGTTAGACTTGGCTCGCGATTGGTGGGCAGCTCAGGCCATGGGGTTAGCAACACCAGTCACTTGGGCGACGTTCAGAGAGAGGTTTCAGACAAAGTACTTCGATGCGGTGGCACGGTACGACCTGCAGACCAGATTCACCAACTTGAAGCAAGGAGGCAGGACGGTCGATGGCTATGCGACCGAGTTTTCTAGACTGAGTAGGTTCGCCCCCACCTTGGTGGCAACCGAGTTCGATAGGGCTCAGCGGTTCCAGCAGGGACTGCATTTGGAGATATTATTGGCTGTGGAACAGTTCGAGCACCAGACGTTCGATGCAGTATTGAAAGCAGCAAGGAGGCATGAGTATACCTCCCGGAGAATTGTGGACAGGACCGGAGGCAGGAAGCGGTCCCATAACCAGATGCACCAATCTTCAGCTCCAGCCCCGGCAGCTAGGGGTATAACCATTGGAACTCCGAGGCGGGCGGCCTCAGTGACGTCGGTTCAGCATTCGACCCCGACGTACCCGCAGCAGCAGAAGCAGAAGCAGTCTTCCGCGGTGGGATGTTCTCATTGCGGGAAGCCGGGCCATGTAGTGGCAGAGTGTCGTAGGGCACAGGGATTGTGCCTGGCTTGTGGAGGAGCAGATCATAAGATAGGGGCCTGCCCGAATAGGGGAGGTCCATCCTCATCCAACCTTTCTAGTTCTTCGGTGAGGGGACCAGCCCCAGTTCCAGTCCCGCAGCAGCAGCAACAGCAGTACCCGAGGCCATTGGCGCCCCAGGCCCAGGCCTTTCAGCAGCAGAACCAGCAGCAGTTCACCCAGGCTCCAGTGCAGAGCAGGCAGAGAGGTTTCCAGCAGAGGGGACCCGCAGCTAGAGGTCAGGCTATGATGATGACCATGGAAGAAGAAGTTGCACCAGGTGAGGTAGTGGCAGGTACTATTCTCGTCAACACCTTTCCAGCATCCGTATTATTTGATTCTGGTGCATCGCATTCATTCATGTCTGCACGATTCGCGACACGGATAGGGTTGGAGCCCGAGTCATTATCAGTGAGGCTCAATATACTTACTGGTAATGGTCTTGTGGGAGTAGATCGAGTGTTCTCCTCGTGTCGGATCGTAGTTAGCGGTAGAGAATTCCCCGCCAGATTCATAGAATTCCCTATGGCGGACTATGATATAGTCCTAGGCATGGATTGGTTGAGGAACCATTATGCTAGGATAGACTGCCATGTTGGCAGAGTTGTCTTTAGTATTCCCGGAGAGCTAGAGTTTTCATTCACCAGAGGCACAGTAGAGCCATCTCCTCCAGTATTGCGGATGGCAGTAGCAGCAGTGCAGTTGCCCCGGATAGTTGAAGAGTTTCCAGATGTCTTCCCAGAGGAACTTCCAGGGATGCCACCAGAGCGGGAGATCGAGTTCACCATTGACTTGATTCCCGGGACAGCACCAGTATCAGAGCGAGTCTACAGAATGGCGCCTTCAGAGTTGGAAATTTTGTACAAGATGATTGAAGAACTCAGGACCAAGGGATTCATTCGTGCAAGTGGATCGCCTTGGGGAGCCCCGATGCTTCTTGTGAAAAAAAAAGATGGTACGTCCAGGCTATGTGTTGATTATCGTACCTTGAACTCAGTGACAATCAAGAACAGATACCCTCTTCCAAGGATAGATGATTTGTTTGATCAACTCAAAGGGGCGTCAGTTTTCTCGAAGATAGACTTACGGTCAGGATATCACCAGATCAGAGTCAGAGAGCAGGACATCCCGAAGACGGCGTTCAGATCTAGGTACGGGCATTGGGAGTTTCTAGTTATGCCCTTTGGAGCGACCAATGCGCCGGCAGTGTTCATGGACCTTATGAACCGTATTTTCATGCCTTACTTGGATCAGTTTGTGATAGTATTCCTTGATGACATCCTGGTCTACAGCAAGAGTGAGGCGGAGCATGAGCAGCATCTCCGTGTGGTTCTTCAGATTCTCAGAGAGCACCAGTTGTACGCCAAGTTCAGTAAATGCGAGTTCTGGCTCGATCGCATTTCATACTTGGGTCACATCATTACCAGAGGAGGAGTGGAAGTGGATCCCCAGAAGATTGTGGCTATCGAGTCATGGCCAGTACCCAGTTCAGTGGCAGAAGTTCGCAGCTTTCTTGGATTGGCCGGCTACTACCGGCGGTTCGTCTCTGATTTTGCGAGGATTTCAGCGCCGATGACCCAGTTGACCCGCAAGGATGTGCCGTTCGTTTGGACAGCAGAATGTCAGGAATCATTTGAGAAGTTGAAGCGAGGTTTGATAACGGCTCCCATTCTCACCCTTCCAGATGGGACCGGAGGATTCACAGTTTATTGCGACGCTTCAGGCAGAGGATTGGGATGTGTTTTGATGCAGCATGGGAAGGTAATTGCTTATGCGTCACGTCAACTCCGTGATCATGAGAAGAATTACCCGACCCACGACTTGGAGCTAGCAGCAGTAGTGTTTGCACTTAAGTTGTGGAGGCACTACTTGTACGGAGACAGAGTGGAGATATTTACTGATCATAAGAGCCTGAAGTATGTTTTCACCCAGAAGGATCTTAATATGCGGCAGAGAAGATGGCTCGAGCTACTGGTGGACTATGATGTGGACTTGCAGTATCATCCAGGGAAAGCCAATGTTGTAGCAGATGCGTTTTGCCGGAGAGCCGGAGTCTACCTTCTAACGGCGCAACCAGAGCTATTGGCAGATCTTCAGAAGATGGGAATTGAAGTGATTCTCCCTTCCAATGTGGCCTTGATGGCCAGCCTACAGATACAGTCCACCATAGTTGAGAGGATCCGGACAGCACAGTTAACAGATTCCAAGATTCAGCGGCTCAGAGCAGAGTGCGAGGCAGGGAGAAGGCCAGAGTTATGTATTCATGAGGATGGTACACTTCGACACGGCACGCGTCTTTGTGTACCCAGTGGAGATATCAGACAGGAAGTCATGGCAGAGGCTCACAGTTCGCAGTATTCCATTCACCCAGGCGGCACGAAGATGTACAGAGATATTCGTCAGCACTTTTGGTGGAATGGTATGAAGAGGGAGATAGCCCGGTATGTCTCCCGATGTTTGGTTTGCCAACAAGTCAAGGCTGAACATCAGAGGCCAGCTGGACTTCTTCAACCTTTACCGATCCCAGAATGGAAATGGGAACACATAACCATGGATTTCGTGACTGGGTTACCCAGATCTCCGGCAGGCAGAGATGCTATTTGGGTCATTGTGAACAGGCTTACCAAGGTGGCACACTTTCTTCCCTTTAGAGTTGGACAGTCGACGGCACAGCTAGCAGAGATGTATCTCGGGCAGATCGTCCGACTTCACGGAGTGCCAGTCAGCATAGTATCAGACAGGGATACGAGATTCACATCACACTTCTGGCACAGTCTTCATCAAAGTTTGGGGACTCGTCTCAAGTTCAGCTCAGCGTATCATCCGCAGACAGATGGGCAGTCAGAGCGTACTATACAAACTCTCGAAGATATGTTGCGGTCGTGTACCCTTGACTTCGGAGGTTCGTGGGAGGATCACCTGCACCTGGTGGAATTCTCGTACAACAATAGTTTCCAGGCCAGTATCCAGATGGCACCCTTCGAGGCTCTGTATGGCAGGAAATGCAGATCCCCGTTAGCATGGGACGATATCGGAGAGAGGCAGATGCTCGGTCCAGAACTGATTTCTCAGACGGTTGAAGTGGTCAGGAAAGTCAGAGATCACATCCGAGTTGCTCAGGACCGCCAGCGCCATTGGGCCGATGCTCATCGGCGTCCGTTAGAATTTGCCGTCGGCGACCATGTATTCCTTAGGATCTCGTCTACCCGCGGCGTCATTCGTTTTGGCGTACGGGGAAAGCTTAGTCCTAGGTATATAGGGCCGTTTGATATTCTGGAGCGAGTAGGCGATGTGTCCTATCGTCTCGCTCTTCCGCCGTCACTAAGTGAGGTACATGATGTATTCCATGTATCCCAATTAAGACGGTACATTCCGGACCCGAGCCATATCCTAGATCATTCGGAATTGGTTGTTGGTACCAACCTTTCGTATGAGGAGAGGCCCGTGTCTATATTGGACCGGAGAGAAAAGACGCTCAAGAACAAGACTATTAACTTAGTCCGTGTTGCTTGGGGTCATCACTCTCTAGGTGAGTCAACGTGGGAGCGTGAGGACGACATCCGATCGCGATATCCCTACCTGTTTGACTCGTGAGGTATAATGTCTTTCTTATGCCTTACGCTTTCCCTTCCTTGCTTGCATTGTATGGTTGTATGATTGAACTGCTTAGTGTAGCTTGTCTGTGCTTAGTATAGCTTGTTGTGGCAATCTCTAGCTCCTTGATTAAATTCCGAGGACGGAATTCTTTGAAGGTGGGTAGAGTTGTCACCCTCATTTCCCGTATTTCGTATTTATACTCGTAGATTGGATTTTTGGCTTGTATTTTTTTATTTTCTCGACTTGCAGAATTTTGGGTTTTCTCGTATTTCGGGTTTTGGTTCGGCTCGGTTTTAATTGGTTTGGTTTGGTTATTTTGCATTGGAACCCCTTAACCTACTCTACACCCTCAAGAACACCACAACCACCCTCATTATATCCCACCTAACTTTTCTCTCTCCTCTTTATTTTCATTTACTTCTCCATCTTCTTCTTCTTCCTTCTTCCACACAACTCCTCAACCCATAGGCAAGTGCTTTTTGGCCACCACATGAGAACCCCTTTTATTTGTCCATTAGATAGATTAGTTCACCATGAACAACATTAGAACTTGGAGTTTCTGGATTTGAAGCATGGATCTCCTTAGATCTGAACTTTCATGGATCTCAGTTTTCCTCGAATTTATTTCATAAACTTTGATTTTTGGCGTCTTTGAGGTTTCCATGTTGAGGAGAATCAAGTTTTACACAACTTTGGTTTTTGCAAAACCTGATTTCGTTTTCAATTGAAAGAGTTATGGATTTTTGCAAGTTTTTGGGGTGGGTGTTCTTCCTCTCGGACAGAGGTAGGAGAAGAACACAGCCTTTCCCTCCTGTTGGCCACGCGGCTCCCGCGTACGGCCTTTGCGTAGAGCTCATGCGTAGTGTTGCTTGCGTAGAGCCCTTGCTTAGGGTCTTCTGCGTATTGCACCCTGCGTATTGCACTCTGCGTAGCCTCCCCTGCGTAGTGCCCCTCTACGCAGCCAGCACGTGGCCTCCTCTCCCTTGTCCCCATCATGAGCCTTTGAGCCCCTACACGCACGCCCACGCGCGTGGGGCCCGCTGTTTTGGTTTTCGTGCAAACATAGCCCCTGCGTATAGCCCCTGCGTATGCTGGCCTGCGTACTGTGCATTGCGTATGCTGGCTTGCGTACTGCTCCCTTGCGTATGGCCTGCGTATAGCCCCTGCGTATGCTGGCCTGCGTACTGTGCATTGCGTATGGCTTGCGTACTGCTCCCTTGCGTATGGCCTGCGTATAGCCCCTGCGTATGCTGGCCTGCGTACTGTGCATTGCGTATGCTGGCTTGCGTACTGCTCCCTTGCGTATGGCCTGCGTATAGCCCTGCGTATGCTGGCCTGCGTACAGGACCTCTGGTGCCCGTTTGACCATCAATAGCCCTCTCGTTTTATTATGAATTGGAGCTTCTGATATTTTGTAACTCACAACACTACCTGGCCCGACTTGATACACTTTGGACACAACTTGGAGTTGATTTCCGTATTAATGGTCTTGGCTTATTTCTGGCTGGTTCCTTATGAATTGCAGATTTTAGCTTATCTTTTATAACTACCACCTGTAACCTGTAGTTCATCTTGCAATCTAGTAATCCTTAATATTAGTAACTTGTAACTTGTAACCTGTTAATCTTCAACCTGTATTTGTAACTGGATATTTGTAGCTTGCACTTGTATTTTCATACTGTATCCGCATACGAACCAACCAGACCTGGGCATGAAGTTCCCTTGACTTGACTTGATCATGGCCCGTAGCGGTGCACTCCCGACTTGGCATGACTTGATAACTTAACTTGACTTGACTTGGTATGACTTGGCTTCACTTGATAGTGGCCCGTGGCGGCGCACTCTTGACTCGACTTGACTTATCTTGACACCGTGGGTGTACTACCTGTTGCTCTGTGCAAATCACTTGTCTTGTCTTGCATCATGTCTAAGGGGTGACTCCCTGGGTACCACGGCCAGGGACTCACACTAAAATTGGACTAGGTAATGAGTAGGCCAAATTAGAACATGGAGAATTCCCGGTCACAGGCAGTCTCGTTATCTGGAGGCATTAATGGACTTGTAGCTTGCCGACGAGTAGAGCACATTTCCAGCACACTGTCATGTGTTGCACCCTCTAAGTCACCTAAGGGTACATTTGTCTCCCGGGCGATGTACCCACCTATAACTCTCAACCCGCGGAAGGATAACTGGATGGTCTGCAGGGCTTGGGACTGGGAGTTTCTCACTTGCATCTTGTTAGTAATTAGGCTTGTGATAACCCTAGTTAGTTAAAGTAGTAAGCCGTAGTACTTGCTTGGCCGATTGTGAATGAATGGTGTCCAGCCCTGTCTAGAGTCTTGTCTAGCCCCTGTACCTGGAACCCTTGATCATGATTGTTTTACTTATCTCTAACGATAAATGGGTAGAGACAGTGAGCTATTCAGGCGAAGGGGTACAATCCCGGTCCTTGTTTGGTTTAAGGATTGTAACCTGGCTCCCGGAATGGTTCCACGTCCCTAGTCGTTTATCGCTCTGTGTACTTTTATTTTACTTGTACTTTCCTTTTATTCTTTATGTTTTGATATGCTGGCTTTTGTTCTTATTTGTGGCCTCCTTTGTGGCACTTGCTCTTTCTGGGGTTTGACCCAGCTGGTTTTGTATGGCCAGATTTCGGAGCGGCTTCCGAGGATCTACCAAGCTTCCAGCCCAATGGTGACAACTAGACGGAACCCGGGCCAAGAGTGGGTTTTCCCTTTTTGTTTCACCCACTTATATGTAAATTTATTCTTTTGAGGCGTTTAGCCGACGAGCACCTGTTAGCTCGATGCACATTTACTTACTGTCTGCCTACGGGCTGTAAACATGATTAACAAATCCTAGGGTTGATCATGTATGACTGAACTCTTGCTAGTCCTATCATTTTGTACGACTAGCTTCATGATCATCCAATATGTAATATTTGGGACGCCTTATATATATATATTTGATGCTCTAAACATCTTGTAACTCTGTTAATTGCTGGAGATTGAGACAATAGGCTCGACCTTAAGAGACTGCTGGCTTGTAGTAAACCCTCATATCTAGACAGCCGTGACCGTATAGTTGAGATATATTCTATTTTCAATATACGTAGCTGGCTGTGTCTGCCCCCGCTCTCCAGTATTCTGGTTCTGGGGCGTGACAGGTATACTCATACTGGCCATAACGAGTCCGAAATGCAGTCTTCGGAATGTCATCTCGCTTCACCTTCAGCTGATGGTACCCGGTACACAAATTGATCTTCGAGAACACCCTCGTGCCACTCAACTGGTCGAACAAGTCATCAATCCTTGGCAAAGGATACTTGTTCTTGATAGTAAGGTTGTTGAGCGCCCTGTAATCAATGTACATACGTACCGTACCATCCTTCTTCGGGATGAAAAGAACTGGCGCACCCCAAGGTGAAGAACTAGATCGGATAAAGTCCTTGTCCTGCAGCTCGTCGACCTGTTTCTTCAGCTCTGCTAACTCACTGTTGTTGATTCTATAGACGTGCTGTGAGATAGGCTCAGCGCCCGGCACTAAATCTATAGAGAACTCAATATCATGATCTGGCGGCATCCGAGGCAACTCCTCGAGAAAAACATCCAAGAACTCAGCAATAAGTGGATGTGGCAACATCGGCCCCGCCAACAAAGCTCCGCAGAATCCATCTCTTGGCTCCGCTGTACTTCGGGTGAACTCAACTCTGGCTCTCCCGGCGGCCTGAACAGAATCCTGCCTCCTCTACAGTCTATGCTAGCATGGTGCATGCTCAACCAGCCCATACCGAGTACCACATCGTAACTCGGAAGTGGCATTACAAGCAAATACGCACTCAGCTCTCGGCCTCTCAAAGAAACTCTCCGTCCCTTGCAAACATTATTAACCAGGATGATGCCATTCCCAGTCATAATTTTGCAAGTCCTACCAAGATACTCAGCAATGATATTGTGCCTAAGAGCAAAAGAAACAGACACAAAACTGTGCGTAGCACCAGAATCAAACAAGGCTAGAGCAGGAAAAGAATCGAGCAGAACAGAACCTGCGATAACATCTGCTATAGGCTCCATATCCTCGGCTGCAAGGGCAAAAGCTCTACCATGAATACCCTTCTGCTGGCGGTGCTTGACAAACTGCTGCTGCTGGGTCGGAAGTGGATCCCGCTGCTGAACTACAGGCACACTAGCTGGTGCCCTCGGAACAGGTGCCCTCTGAGCTGCTCCAGCAACACGGGAGTTCTTAGGACACTCCCGTATCTGATGCCCAACGGCACCGCAAAAGAGGCACAACCCCAGCCTCCTTCTGCAGAACTCAAAGAGGTGACCGGGCTTCTTGCAGTAGTGGCACGGAGGATCATCCTGCCCCTGACGCTGCTGAACCCTCTGGACAGGTGCCCTGGCCTACACCTGCTGCTGATGATGCTGGAACGGCTGATGCTGAAGCTAAGGGCGCTTAGCAGCCCCCGCGTTGCTACTGGCCCCTGAAAACAAATCACGATCCCGCTTGGGCTTCAAGCCCCACTCTCTCTTCACCTTCCGAGCCTCCGTATAGACCTCTACATATGTCGCATAGAAGGAAGGGATCGGGATCTTGATATCCAATGTCAATCCCTCCCGGAAGCGCTCTGCTCGGATCACTGGGTCGCTCACCATGTACTCTGCGTATCGGCTCAGCCGGCCGAACTCCGTCGCATACTCTTCCACAGTCATACTGCCCTGCTGCAGGTTCTGAAACAGCCACACTAGACCGATCTTGTCTGTGGAGGAAAAGAACTTCTCTCTGAACAGGACCCAAAACTCAGCCCAAGTGTGGCCCTCTCCTGCAAGAGCAGGCTCGTTCCGGAACCATGTCCGGGCAACATCTAATAATTGCATGCCAACCGCCTCGACCTTCAGGTCGTCTGCCAGACGGGAGGCCCTCATCTGACGCTCGATATCCTCGAGCCAGTCATCAGCATATACAATGCCCTCGGTCCCTCTGAAATCCCTCGGACCCATCTTCTTGAAAGCCTGGATGTCTCCGGGCTTCTGCTGCTGCATCTCTCGCTGTGGAGCCCCACGCTCCACCGTAGCCAGGGCCAACCTATGGACATCCTCCATGCCCTGGCGCATTGCCTCAGTCTGTCTCATCTGTGCCTCGTGCTGGGCCTGCTGGGACTCCAGCACCTGCTGAAAGAATACGAGCATCTGCACCATGTCTGTAGGCAGAGGAGGCAACGGAGGAATAGCTCCCACCACCAACTGAGGAGTCCCCTGCTGAGGAGGAGGAGGAACGCCCCCGACAGCTCCTGTCGTAGCCCTCGGCACTGCAGGAAGAGCACCCGCAGTGACCCCAGGGATAGTCATCGAGAGTGCTGGAGGAGTACCCCCGAGAGCCCCTACTAAAGTCCCAACTGCAGGGGAAGTGACTGGAGCTTGTCCGCCAGAGGTAGCAGACCTCTCCGTCTCCCCGTGCTCCTCACCGGGAGAATGTGTCATAACCATCATAGAGGCAGATTGAAAAGAAGATATTAATATGGCACAAGAAGGACTATATCAAAGGAGGACAGCTAGAATACATTAAATCGATATCAAAGACGGTACGCAAGATAAGCAAGGAAAGATTCTACTGTGATTGAGTACTCTTAGCCTACCACCTCCTATATGTAACACAGGCTCGTAGTCAACACTCTAAGACGAGTGCTGCTACGACATCGTACTAATTGCGACTTCAGGACCTACATGGGCCATCACTAAAAACGTGTCACGACCCGCACCCGCTGTAAGGGCACGTGTGCGTAACAACGCCCAGCCCTTACCATGAAAACGGCGTGAAACGCTGTAGGTTTACTACTCTAACAACAGTTTATATAATATCAAAACCTGTCGAGAATATGGTCAACTCCGAACGGAGGACAAGCAATGATAATATATGAGTACTCAATCACAACTCTAAGATGATAAAGTAAATACTGAAAGATAAAGACAACACGACAATAAAATATAACATGTCAAGTCCAAACACAAAGAATATACAAGTCCAAGTCCAAAGTCTCTAATACTAGCCAAAATAATAACAGTTCCAAGAGTAACTGGAGACAAGGTCCAGTGCAAAAACCTACTCTATCTACAGGATAGGCGGTATCTCGCCCTGCGGTACTGCACCCTGCTGATCTAGGGTATCTGTCTCTAAACCTACTACGTTCGGTGGGTCGTAGTAAGTGCAGTAATAGTCCTCCTCTGCATCTGAAAATATTGTCAATATATCCGGTCAGGATGGAACGAGTACATAAATCTCATAACAGATCTCAAGATAGAATAAAAGCCATAAGACTGTAAATAGAGCATATACAATAAAATCATGGAGTGTACATATATGTATCATGGCATGGTAAGCTGTAGAGCTAGAGCTAGAACAGGAAGTAGAACTGATCATGGTATGTACACAAAACAGGATAAGCCATCTATCCAATGTGTGTGAGTAGTAGTTTTAACTTGTGATTGGCTTGGGCACCTGTAAGTAACTGGCCTGGCTAGTCATAAGTGTGGTATATGACTAACACTGTTCGGGAATGCGGGATGGATTTGATCACAGGCATACGTGTCACGACCCGCACCCACTGTTAGGGTACGAGAACGTAACAACGCCCAGCCTACGCCGCAGTGTCGGCGGTAGAACGCTGTCCTAGGTCAATCATCTATCAATATCAAGTACCTGTACAGTTTATACTCTCCGAACGGAGGTGACATAACAATATACATCTCAATCACATCTAGGGTAGAAGAGCGAAAGACAGACAGATAGATAGATAGATAGTAACTCAAGAGAACAGTATCATAGATGAATAAGTCTAAGTGTCTAGTACAACACAATATCCAGAACTGACAACTCATAATACAAAAAGTCTAAGAGTCTATACATCTCCACATCTCAAAATACAACACAGAAAGTGAGACAAAATGTAAATATAGAAAGACTGCCTAGACTAAACTGGTCTAGACTACTGGAACAACTTCCTCAGCTGCAGGTGGAACCTGCTGAGGGTCCACAACATAAGTATCATCTAGTCCTGCTCCATAATAGGTAGACACCAGGGCCTCATCCTCATCCTCTGTAATATTTTCAACAGGTCCAATCAGGACGGGAACGAGCACAAAACATCTCACACAGTGCATATCATGTTAGGAAATACGATACAGGCAATAGAGTAAGATACATGAACTGCTGAAAGGAAATATACGCTGTAAAAGAGATAGCTGTAATGAAATATCTACTATAAATAGAGAAACTAACAGTGGCTAGTGAGTCAGAGTACGAGATAGCACATGTGAACGGACGGATTTGTACATGATCGAGTTTGCACATGAATACACTACTTTGGAATTGTTCACACGACTACTAGCACTCCCCCGTATCCCCAATCAATACACAAGGATCTGTACAGGTTACGTTATTGTACATGATATCACATGGGGCCCATGAAAGGGTGCACATGATAGTATACATGAGAGCTCTGTGAGCATGAGAGTACATGATCACATGAGTGCACATGAATGATGAAAGCATAGGTGTACATGATGATAGTGAAACACACATAACATGAAGTACCCGATGCTCCCGAGGGGGATAACATCTCATGTAAAGATCCATATAGTACCAATCCGTGTTACAAATGTGACAGCAACAAGTAAAGTAATCTAGAGCAAGAAGTAAAGCCTGAACAAGTATGAAACGGTCAGAGAATGTACTCGCCTGCTGTATGAATATCTGTAGAGAATATGCAGTCTGAGGAGAGGTGTCTGGCTCCTAGTCAGAGCAATACAAGTCACAAAGTATCCACAATGATAAAAATAAAGTATACAATGCATACTACATGATTCTAGGTCAAACTGGTCAAAAGTCAACTCTTGGTCAACTCTAATAGTCAAACTAAGTCACATGAAGTCATACTAAGTCAAATAAGGTCAAACAAGATCAAACAAGGTCAAACAAGTTTAATCTAGGTTGAAGTCAACTCTTGGTCAACACTCTAATCAAACTAGTCAAATACTAGTCAATATGGTCAAGCTAGGTCAATCTAGACTATCTAAGGTACTACACCACAAGGTTAAGGCATAACCAATACCTATACAAGTATACCACATATAAATACATATATATATAATACCAACCTTAATCCTATATTCAAGCTAATCCCATATTCCAATCTCAAGTCATGACTCAACTCTAAGTATCTAACTTAACCCCATACATATCTTATCTACATAGGTCTTCCACAAAACCCAAGTCACAATAATATACTTATATATAGGTCAAACCTAAACCAACTAGTTAATAGCCTAGGGTTTAGTCAAATCTTAGTCAATAAGTCCTTCTATGTTCATCCAAGCCATTTCTAGGTAAATTTGGTCATGGTTGACCCATAGTTGACTTTGGTCAACAATGGTCAATTATCTAGTCAAGGCTAGGTCAATACTAGTTAAACTAGTTAGGGTTTTAGTCAAACTAGTCAAACTAGTTATTTTAGGTCATTCCTAGTCATTTCTAGGTTAACTAGGTCACTTTTGACCAAATGTTGACTTTGGTCAACCCTTAGTCAACAAGGGTTTTCTAGCAGGGTTTTGGGTCATTAGGGCTAGTCCAAACCATAGGCTAGTGATCCTGGCCATAGGCCAATAGTCTAGGTTTTCTCATAAACCTATAACTAGAGGTTATACATATGTATATCTATATACCCAAAATCCATATATGCATAACATATATAATACAACCCTTATACTTATATTTATAATACACTGTCTATACATAATAAACCTAATACCACTATACATATATATATCATGTATATATATATACAATACATATATATATATATAACTACATATATATTACATATAATATATAGAGAGAGAGACAAGGGGATGAGAGAGAGAGTGAGACAGTGAGTGTGAGAGAGAGAGACTGTGAGTGAGAGTGAGAGAGACAGTGAGACAGTGAGAGAGAGGGAGACTGAATGAATCAGGGGGGGGGTTCCAGGAATTCCTGAACCCAAACCCATCCAAAACACACACACACATAATACATATATACACACATATGTATATATATATATATAACTTAACACACACACACCCAAATCACCCCAAAATCGACCCACACTCTCACATACACATATACTACATATATACACATTAAAATACATTAATATAATACATAAATCATTAGCAAAATCGAATCAAAATTCGATTTTGCAAAAACTGTAATTTTCAGAAAATAAGAAATTGCACTGTGAAAACCTAACTTGGGTTAGCTCAAACATCAATCAAAACGACCTAAGATGACCCAAACTTGGTTGGTAACTAAAGCCCCTAGGTTAGGCTAGGTCCCTAGCAGCCTGACACTGTGTCACGACACGACACGACGTGTCCACAAGGATTTAAAGTCACACGGGTAAACCAGTGTACACTGTTACAGTGTAAATTCAAAATTAGTCTAGGACACGACACAAAGCGACACAGGCCTCGTGCTCGTGCCCGAAGGTGCGCCTAGGGTTGGGCTTCGTGTCCATGGGCCTGATACATGTCCACGTGTCGTGTAGAGGGGACACGACACACGTATCAGAAGCCCCAATTTACGTGTTTCAGACTGTGTCGTCGTGTTTTCGCGTGTCTCGTGCTCGCGACACGGGACACGTGACACCACGTGGTTGTGTCCAATGTGTTCGCCTACATACAGGCTTCGTGTCCATGTCAGTACCAAGTGTCCACGTGTCGTGTACAGTGGACACGACACGTTCAAAGTACAGTGTCTGTGCGTGTGTACACAGTGTTTAGAACGACCCTTGCGGGGTCGATTCCGTGTCCGACACGACACGAGGTCATCCCAAACTTTGGGGATGACCTGTCAGTCATTGCCCCGTGCTCCGTGCCAATTTTGGCGTGTCCACGTGGCTTCTACAGTGCGTGGGGACACTGTGGCAGCAGGACACAATTCCTGTGTACTGCCCTGTGTCCCGAGAGCTTGTGTGTCCAAATTTGGACACGACACAAGTCGAATTGTGTCCAGTGACATAGGATTAGGGTTAGGGTTAGTTAGGCTAGGTTTTTGTTCAAAGAGTTTGGAAAAACAGTGATCAAAATACACAATGACAGTGCTCAAACAGTGAGTAAAATTAGGGTTCTAGACTAGTAGGATACGTGTCCAACACGACACCAAAACACATCAAAATCCTACCAAACTTTACCCACAATATTGTTACCCCTATATGAATGCATCTATGAAAGAAAAATAGGAATTTGACTAGGTTTGTGGAAATTTACCTATTGGTGAATTTCAAGGAAATTCAATGAAAAGGGGGTGTTGTGATTTTGAACTCGACGATGCCCAAGCTCCCAAATTCTAGATTTCTTGCTTCCCTTAGCTCCCTAGATGTTGTAGGGTTCCAATGCAAAAGACTAGAGTCAATTTGGATCACAAATGACCAAGTTATGAAGGTTTGAGTAAAAAGGGAATTTTTTGGAATAAAATTCATGCAATTTATTCATGATTTAATCCAAGGGGTATTTATCAAAGTGTAGGCTGCCATGGGGGTCTTCTTTGGCCGGCCAAGCATGGGGGGGGGGGGGTGTCTTTGTCTTCCTTAATAGCTAAGTCAAGGACTTTTTGGAAAAGGGTTTGATATTTTGCATAATTTGTGCAAAATATCCATAAAGCAAATATCTAGATATTTTAACCCTTTAACCCCATGACCAAATCATCACTCTAATGGTTCTAGGTTAGTGGCTAACTACTAGTTTAGGGTAGGATAGGTTAGGAACTAATCATGAGACCTACCAAGTATTAAATAATATTAAAATCACATAATCACAAATTAAATCTAGAAAATTACCAAAATACCCTTTTGGTCAAAAACCCCAAATTTGATATTCTAAGCCTATGGCTAAGCTACCATGGTCATGGCAACTTCTAGGTTAGAGAAAACTAGAGTTTGCACTAAGTTATACTAACCAAAATCACGAAGTCATAAGTCATGACTTAGCATGACTTAGAAAATGGTTTAATCTAACTAAAATCACCAGAAAATCATACCATGACTAAAATACCACTAATAAATAATAAAAATAATAAATTTTCAAAAATCCCCAATTTCAGAAAACAGGGTGTTACAATACGCTACTACTCCTCCACCCCCAACTGGTAGAATGGATCCAAACATGACACGTCGCTGCACGGAATTCTATGAGAAGGGAGCAAGTCTTCTCTAGAATTGGTGACCATATATTGTACAAGAGCTACAAGGGAGCTTGCACATTATATCCCAAGCTAACAAGGAGTAACATCTCTCGTCGAGATCCAGGAATACCAATCCGTGAGAACCATGTGCCAGGAATAAGTATATCTACACTAAGTACATGAATCATAACAGTTATCATAAATTGGGAAAAAGTTATCAGAGAATGTACTCGCCTGTGATATGATATAATATGTCAACTGGATCCAATGCAGCGCCTCGAGGACCTATAGATAACAAGACGTATCAATACTATGTTTAGAAAGTAAAGTCAAATCAAATTTAAATCCTATTAAGTCATTCTAGGTCAAGACACGTCAAACTAGATTGTACAGGGTCAACCTAAGTCATATTAGGCCTAACCAGGTCAAATTGGGTTAATGCAAGTCAAACGGAATTAAATTAGGTCGATTTAAGTCAACCGTTGACTTACAGTTGAATTTTGGTCAACTGGTCAACTCTGGTCAACCCTAGGTCAACTCTAGGTCAACTTTAGGTCAATGGTGACTAACAGTTGACTTTTGGTCAACTGTTCAACTCTAATAGAATTTGGGACTAAATTGGGTAAAGTGTTGACCCATGGTTGACTTTTGGTCTAAAAAGTCAACCAAGGTCAAGACTAGGTCTAGGCGACTATTTTTAACCATTACCAACCCTTACAACCCATATCCAAATCCATCTTGAACTCCGAAACCCATATCTTGGCCGTAGGCCAATACCTTAAATTTACTCTTTACAAGGGTAAATTTCTAACCTAGTCCAATACCAAGTTAGCCTACCTACGCTTGGTATTTCGATCCGTGCTTCCTAGGGTAGTAGGATACTAGCCTACACTATCCAAGCTTCCTAGGTAGAGTGGACATCCAGTCCATCTTACGGCGTATGTTGCCGATCACCGATTATCTTGAGTATCGCGAGATACTCAATGATACCGTGCGATACCATCCTCCTAATCCCAAGTGAAACCCCGATTTCAACTCGGAAGCCTACCCACAAAATCCAATTCACATAATCTAAGTCTCATCCAATTTTGGACGCGTTCCGACACTCGGAACTCAATTTTCCCCATTTCACTAATTTCTGACTCACTCACACACACTCTCTCTAACTCACTCTACACACACACTCATAGGACAATTTGGGAGATTATTTGGGAGTATATTAGGGAGTATATATGTATATATATACTCACAAACACACATATATATATATATATATATATATATATATATATATATATATATATATATATGGACACACACACACACACTCAAACACTCTCATGACACCACCACCACCACCACTCTCCTCTACACACACACAAATACATACATACATATATATATATATATATATATATATATTTTATATATATATATATATATATATATATATATATATATATATATATATATATATATATATATATATATATATATATATTCCTCTCTAAAAAAAAAAATCCCTAATAAATCCTTAAACTAGTTTTAGGGAAACCTACAAAAGCTATGGTCAATAGGTAGAGAATGGTCTCCTCTACATTTATTGTGAAGGAATAAATAAAAAAGAGGAATTTATGGGGGTTAAATGAACATACCCAAAGTTGATCTTCTTGAAGAAGAAGGAGCTCCAAAAAAAAATGAAATGAAGAGAGAGAGAGAGTTTACTTAGGAGTGAAGTAAAGGGAGGGAGAGTGGCCTATGTCTGGCCGGTCATGGGGGGTCATAATGGGTTTGGGTGGAGACCCATTAGGCCTCCACACCCATTAGACTTGGTTTGGGTTGGTTTGGATTTGGTTTGGTTCGGTTTGGTTTGGTTTAACTTCAAAATGACTAATTAAGCCTCTAAATGACTAGTTAAGCCATAGGAGTATGGTTTATGGTTTCTAGCCTAGTTAGGATGGCATGTGGGCCAAGTCCAGCTAATATGTGGGTCCCACTAGCGTCCAGACTACCCGGGTCTCCAACTTAAGTCCAAATTGGATAAAATTCAAACTCAAGCAACCAAATCCCTAAAAATCCTATAAAATCAAATAAAATTTCCAAAAATTATAAAACTTGAAAAATGACGAAAATATTCCTAATTCGAAAACTGGGGGTGACATCGGGGATGACCGGCGGAGGGAGGAGGGGGGAGGGGGGTGGTCCGGGTCGGGTCGCCGGCGGAGAGGGGGACGGAGGGCGGGGGAGGGGGTCGAGGGGCGGGTTGCCGATGGAGGGAGGAGGGGGGGTCGGGGTCGGGTCGCCGGCGGAGAGGGGGACGGAGGGCGGGGGAGGGGGGGGAGGGGTAGGGAAGGAGGGCTGGTAGGGAAGGATGGAGGGTAGTTTAGGTAGTTTTTATTTTTTTTATTATTTTTTTTAAGTCTTAACGGCCATTTTAACGGCCATTTAACGGATAAGGGCCATTCTAAACAAAACAGATTTTTTGGGAGGTGCAAACTGCTTAAGTTTTCTAAAATGTCTTATTTTGCAAACGAGACAACTCTAGAGAGGGTTTAAATGCACTTTACCCTGAATTAAAATAGTCAACTGAATAAACCAAATGTATAAAAATTTAAAACCGAAATCAAATTGAACCGATAATCGATTTGTTTTAATCAATTGAGCTATTTTTATTGTTTAATCGGGACAAAGCTAAAATTGTAGTTAAAAAATTAAATTTTATATATTGGTGTATTTCAAATTTGGACCGAAAATTTGACTTGTTATTAAATTATCAAAGTTGAGTTTTAATATACATGCATAGAATTATTATTTTCAAAATATAAAAAAATATACATTTTAATTACAAAATTAAGAGTAGTTATATTATTGTGTATGTTTTATTCAATTTTTAATTTTGGACCAAAATCAAAATCAAATAAAAATAATAATATTTATAAAATTGAAACCGAGTCAATTTTTTTTTTTTTTTAAAGCGAACCGACTCGCTTATTCGGTTTGATTCGTTTTTTGTAATAAAAAAATTAAAAAATAAAATAGAAAATCGAATAATGCTCACCACTATCCATATAAAGTGCACAAACCAAGTTAGCCAGGGTTGGCAGGAGTAATTATAGTAGTGATGACTGTTGCACCATGATTCTTGTTTGTGGGTCTTGTTTGGTGCTTGCCAGTGGGGTGGATTGGGTAGAGTGGGTGCCAAATGTAGAGAGGCTGGCTGACGTGAGATGAGAGGAGTGAGTGATACTAATTGGACCATACGCGCTTCCCTCTCTCTACCTACAGTAGTTAACAAGACCAGGTCAGATGGTGACTGCTCCTCGTCCTCCATTACCATTCCTAACTCACCCCAACAAAAATGGCTTGGAGGATCCTAATTGTTGGTGGTCTATGCAGAGCCGGCTCCAAAGTCTACACGAATTAGACATGTTCCAGGCCTCCAAGTTTACGAATGCCCCCCATTCTATTCAAAATTTGCAAAGGGGTTTCAATTTGACCGCGTTTATCCAAAACGAGGGAGGGACCGTAGTTTAAATCGCTGTACCACGTGTTTTTTTTCATTGATCGAAAATGAACAGTCCATACTGAACGTGTGGGCTCTGGTCCCAACCAATAAGAGGGGATATGTGGCACCGTGGTTTAAACTGCGTTCTTTCTCTCGATCTGAGAAAACTTTTTCTTACAATTTAGTGTAGAAAAGTGAATGAATAAATTGACTTAGAAAATATAGTTTCACATGGAATAGAACCAAATAGTTCTCTTTGTATATGTATAGAAAGTTTGATTTGGGATTGGACTCCAATGAACATACAAATTCTGTAGAATTAGATGATGACTTAACCAAATGTGCAACACGCGCGCTGTGTCTGACCGGCCCACCTTGGCTTGGATGGATGGTTGGTTCTAAAGAATTTTTTTTTAACTTCCAAAATATTTTCATTTGTTGTTTCTATTGGAAAGAGTGTCTCTTCCAAACATAGTGCATCTTAAACCTTTTGTCTCTTTATCATTTATAAAATTACTGTCATGTCAGTGTTTGAGTTACTCATTTGCACATTCAATTCAAGTTCTCAGCTCCAGATAAAAAAAAAAAACCATTGATTGCTTCATCCAATTTACTGTGGTTTGAAATGTAGCTACCAGAAGAGGAGTTCTGTTGTATTATGGAAAACTAAATCGTCATTCAGTCGTAACCATCTGTGCAGGACGAATATTGTCTTTGACATTAAACTAAGTTCAAGTATCGGTCTCGATCAAATTTTATAATTTTTAATTTCTAGATACATGTTGAATAACATATAGAACAGTCCAAAATTTACATAAAAGTTTTAATCGTTTGAATCTATCCAAATTTTGCGTAAGGGTATTCCTTAGTATTTTAAGATTGATAAATAATGGGCCAAGCCGTATCTTCGCCTTTATGTGTATATCAAACTAAAACCAACTATGAGGTGATGTTTGGTTTAAGAAATCAGTATTTTGGAAAAGAAAAATCATTCATTTTTTGTATTTTGATGACAAAGAAAAGTAGCAGGAAAGAAAAAAATTCAAAGGAAAAAAAATTGTTCTCCCCTCTATTCCAAGGATATACTTTTTACTTCCAATTTTTCTGACATTCTAAACACCACAGGAGAAAAGTATAATATAAATTATATTTTAGAAAACAAAGAATATATTTTCTTTCATTTCTGCGAACCAATTTCTACCTAAGGGTGTTGGTCAAAGATGAGAATTATGCGACTTTATAAATGATTTTGTGGTCGGAATGGGTTTCTTTATTAGACAAACTCGTAGCTACCTATCAGTTATTCTTCTTTGGAATACTTTCGAAATATAAGGCCAGGTTTGGTTAGCGGAATAAATGGCTTGAAGAAAGAAAGTCTTTTTTTTTTTGTGTATGCTAAAGAAAATAAACAGAAATGAATTGATTTCCAAATATATATATACTAGCATGTGTGCACGTGCCTTGCACGTATTTTAATATATTTTTAGTTAATTTAGGAAAACTCTTTAGGAAGATCAAGGGCAGGGGCGGACCCAGCTTGGGTCAAGTGGGGTCACGTGACCCCACTCGATTTCAAAAAAATAAAAATAAAAAATAAAAAAATAAAGCAAATGAATGCACACAGCCAGCAAGGTTGCAGCAGAGCCAGCAGCTCTGGCGGTGACCCCACTCAATTCCAAAAAGAACAAAAAAGAATAAAAGAAAATACTCTCAGCCACTCATGACTCACGCAAGGTTGCAGCAAAGCTAGCAGCTCTGGCCTGTGAGAAGTGAGAAGAAAATAAGAAAAGGAAGTCTTCCAAAGAAGAAGAAAATGAGAAAAAGAAGAAGAAAAACATCCAACAAAGAAGAAGAAGAAGAAGAAGAAGAAGAAGAAAAAGAGGAGGAGGGAGAGGTACATCTCTGACTCACTTCCCACTCTCTTTATCTTATTCTTTCACTCTCAAATTAAAATCCCTAAACTTAGTATTTTTAAGTTTTAGCAAAAATCTGGGTAAGAAACCACATTTTTTAAGAAATTTTAGGGCAAAAATTAGGGTAAGTTTTAGCAAAAATCAGGAAAAAAATCAGTGCAAAAATTAGGGCACTTAAAAATTAGGTTATTGATTTTCAATGTAAAAATCAGTGTAAAAACCAGTGCAAAACATCGATTATTAATTTATTTACTCCAGGATGCAAAGATTATTGATTATCAGTGCAAAAAATCAGTGTAAAAATCAGTGCAAAAATCAGGGTTAGTACATTTAGATGTGAGAATCAGTACAAAAATCAGGGTTAGTGCTAAAGCAAAAATTAGTTCAAAAATCATCTGAGATTAGTTATCTTGTGTTTTGTAAGACATTATTCAATGAACACATGTATGTGTTTTGAAAATTATCTTGTGTTTTTTAGAATAAGATTTTATTTTTACACTCTTTATGTTTAACACCGACCCCCCTCTCTTGAATTCCTGCGTCCGCCCCTGATCAAGGGGTAGTCTTCATAATTATTAAGTTGTCCTTATTAAAATTAATGAACCATTTTTAATTAGTATAGACATGCAAGGATATTTTTGGAACTCAAAAGTTTCACCATCAAGTTTTCCTATTATATAGTAGAATATATATATATATATATATATATATATATATATATATATATATATATATATATATATATATATATATATATATATATATATTTTTTATTATTATTTTTTTTTGAAGCAATTGGTAGTTGTGGTGAACTCGCCTCCACTGGAGCTCGAACTCCCGACCACTTGGGCCGCATGCATCTCTCTTAACCACTAGGCCAGAGGTCATTTGCTATATATATATATATATATATATATATATATATATATATATATATATATATATATATATATATATATATATATATATATGAATGTACTTTATATATATAAATGGTTTCCTCTACCCATTTAAGAATGTACTTTTTTTTACAATTTTTTTGACTTTTTCAACTACCGAAAGAAATGGATCGAAATAGAAATTTTTTTTAAAAAAGAAAAGAGTAAAGAATCGATTTTATTTATTTTCCGCAAATGAAACGAGGCCTAAGCTCACAGGAGAGGGCGACGAATTCATTGGTCATTAGAATTAGAAAATATTGCAGAAAATAGATACGCTTCAAAAGAACCAGTGGTGAATAGTACCATGCTACAGTACAGACCCGGGTTTAATTCCCGGCTGGTTCAACGTTTTTTTCAGCTTGGTCGATAAAAGTTTCATTTGCTAGACATAGTCATTTAATGAATAGCGAAACTTGAAACCGAAGTTCAACAAGCACCAGTGGTCTAGTGGTAGAATAGTACCCTGCTACGGTACAGACCCGGGTTCGATTCCCGGCTGGTGCAATGCATTCTCTCATTTTTGCTAAACTGGCAAACAAACAAATATATTTGAAAAGGGCAAATGCTTGCTAAACCGGTGGTCGTTTGTCATTTGCCACCTGAGATGGTATTCAAATGTAAGCAATGGGAAATACCTCAACCCAATTAACAATCTCCCCACTTGTGGTTACAAGTCCCTGGCTGAGTGGCAGAAGATTTCCATCAAATTAAAATAGTCAAAATTAAATAAATCTGAACTTCTAAATATTCAAAGTTGAAACCGTGGCAAAATTAGCCATAATCGAAATCAAATCAAATTGATAATCTATTCGGTTTATGGAGTTAAACTATTTTATCGTTTAATGGACTGAACCTAAAGTTAGAATTATGTTTAAAATAATATTTAAAAATGTACTTTTTATACGTATATTTTTTGTATTTTAAAATTGGGTTCAAAGTTGTACTAGTTATTAAATTATCAACATTTGAACTTTAAAACACATACATAAAATTACAATTTAAAAAATATACACATTTTTAATTATAAGTTGTGCATAAAATTGAGAAAATATATAATTGTGTAAGTCTTATTCGATTTCTAATTTTGGACAGAAATTGAAAAGAAAACCCAAACTAAAACAGAACAGGGAATTTTAGTATTTCAAGTCGAACCAAATCTCTTATTTTGTTCGATTTAATTCGGTATTGTTATCAGTCCAAAACCTAATAATTTTCACCCCTAGCTGATGAAGAATGACACAAAAATCTTGTGTTATAAGTCATAACCAGTCCAAAAAGAATACTTAGTTACTCCTTTTATACAAAATTCTAATGCATATACTGTACTAATTAACTATATTCAGTAATCCCTAACATGATTATCGAGACACTACAATTCATGACTAAAAATTCCTGTAAACATGCATCCGGATTCTCTCCTTCCAACCCCTCTTCTTTCTTTTATATATATATATATATGGTAATGCTATAGAACTACTCGGATGGTTTCATATTATAAAATTATCCCGTGTTGCAGGGATCGGATTGGAATTAAGTGGATGAGATTAAAGGTAGTGGGGTCTACACATTTTAATCTCAACCACCAAATTCAAATCCAACTCATATAACATAGTGTGGTTCTATAATATAAAACCACATAGTGTGGTTCTATAATATAAAACCACATAGTGTGGTTCTATAATATAAAACCACCCGGATGGTTGGTTTTAGAACATTTCTGTATATATATATATATATATATATATATATATATATATATATATATATATGGAAAATTCTACAATACATTCCGTGGAAAAAGTTGTATCGATACATCCCAAATCTGAACCATTGGATGTTGATCCAATGGTTCAATTAATGGATTGAGATTCACTATATACTATAGTTTGAAGGTTTGATATATATTATGATAATCACAAATTAGACATGTCCTTGTATAAGAATTAATGGATGTTATATATATATGGCATTGAATATGTAAGTTCAATTAATGGATTGAGATTCACTATATACTATAGTTTGAAGGTTTGATATATATTATGATAATCACAAATTAGACATGTCCTTGTATAAGAATTTTTTTTCTTTCCAATTATGATTAGAAGTAGCTTTTAGTAGGATGAAATCAATTTATGTGTGTGTGTGTAAAATGAGCAGTCCAAGCCGTATGTATATCATCCACCATTTATTTTATTAAAAAAATTATAGAATAAAAAACATACTTTTTCTCTTTTTACGTATATATATATATATATATATATATATATATATATATATATATGTGTGTGTGTGTGTGTGTGTGTGTGTGTGTGTGTGTGTGTGAAATGAGCAGTCCAAGCCGTATGTATATCATCCACCATTTATTTTATTAAAAAATATATAGAATAAAAAACATACTTTTTCTCTTTTTACGTGTATATATATATGAATTAAATTTAAAAAGGTTAAAAAACTAAATTTAAATTTTAATTTGAGGTAAAAAAAATATCAAAAAAAATAAATTGTTTTAAAAAATCTATATTTAAATATTTTAACTATTTTAACTATAACATAAATAAACTATTTTGTGTGCAACATACGTGAATTACTTGGTATAGGATATGGCTTGTTCTTTGATAGTGTGCTGAGGAGGGGTTGTTATATGCCTTGTTATTTTTAGTCCTGGTAGTTTTTACAATATTTTGTTTACTCAAACCAATTGAGTCTATATGAACAGCTAGGAACCACGGAAACTCTAGATTTTCATTATCATGTCGTCTAGGATCGGACACGTTTTAGACACAACAAGATAGTACACTTAGGACACATTACAATTTACAACACACCAACATCGGTGTCAAATCCACACCATTGTGTTGAAATTGTGTCATATAATAAGTTTTGCCCAGGACCAAGGGCGGATCCAATCTTAGCTTGGGATGGGCTCAAGTCCACCAAAAAAAATAATTTACTTCTTTTTTCCATATAAGTTTTATAGACTTATTTATATAGATTAATCCACTTCTAGGCCACCCCAGTTATAGTTTCTGGATCCGCTCCTACCCAGGACAAAATCCAATATAATGCCCCTCTAAATAAAAATATTGTTTCTCGTAAAAAAAATATAAGAAAATGAAAAGGCAATATATACTCGCCAAGAAATCCTTTTTTTCATTATCATGTCTTTTTTTTCATTATCATGTCATCTCAAACTGGGGTGTTTCTGTCTCTCCTATTTCTCCTATTTCTATGGTAGATTTTTTTTAGAAGAAACTTCTATTAACAGTGATTTCTATACCAGTTTCCATGCTACATGACGTGTAATATGATGGAGAATTTCTATGATAGGTTTCTACATGTATAAACCATGATAGATTATCCATCTCTTATAGAAATTAATATTGAGCCCTATTTTTCAACTAATCATTAAATTGATCATTTCAATTTCTGTCACGTAAGACAGAAATTAAGAACTATTAGACCATCTCCAATGGGGATTTGTATCTTCCCTATTTCTATGGAAGAAATTCATTTTAGAAAAAACTTCTCCCAATGGTGATTTCTATCACCATTTCTATCCTAGGTGGCAATGATATAGGGTGAAAACTTTCTAGGAGGATTTCTACATGTAGAAACTCTCATAGAAATTCTCCTATCTCTCATGACAATTATTATTGGGCCCCACACCATTAAATTGTTCTTTTTACTATGTGACACATAGGATAGAAATGGAGAACCATTGGACAACATTTTTCTATGTCTATAATTTCTATGTAGAAACTTTTCCAACTAGGATAGAAATCTGCTTAAAGTACAATGCCAAGTAATGTTTTTTACGGTGCAATTTCTATGTAAAAATTCTACCAACTAAGATAAAAATGTATTATAGTACAAAATCAAGTACGATAGAAACTCAAGTTTAAAAATTCTCATTGGAGATAGCCTTAAGTATCATCATTAGGGGAAAAGTCAATTCTTTAGTCAATTGAGCTCTCTACAAGCAGAGAGACGCATGTGTCCATATATATACCAAGGCCACATAAGAAATGTGGGGATGAGAACTGCTCGTAACTTTATTTTCTCTCTGATGGTCAAATTTGCATCTGAGGGAAATGTAGGAAACGAGCAGATAATTTTATGAGACATCAAACTCACAAGGATGACAACTGTTACGAAATTTGGCTTGTAATAGAATCAGCAGTCTCTCTCCAGGAAATTGTCAATTTTTCTTCAATAAAAAAAAAAAGAACTTTCTACATATCGTAAATCACTCAAACAACACTGAATGCCGACTGTATCGTGGAAGAGAAACGTGATGCAATGGTCTGGGCTGCAAATTGCTGAATCTGTTTCTTAGCATCTGGAAAAGAACAAGAAACAGGAGAAACACAAAATATCAACATTGATCCGCATACGATTTTGTGATAAAAACGACCACCGCAAATACAAATAAGGCACAAGAAATCGGTCAACATATTCCGCTAACAAAATCTTTTGTTTATCGTAATGAAGAAATTCGTCCGCAATAAAGAAATTAAATCAGCACACAGACAGAGAGACAAATAGATACAAGCTAGGGTGGTGTTTGTTTGTGCCGATAGTATGAATGTATGCTATGTTGCAGGAACACATCAAAATGGTGTCAATATCTGAATCGTGTCCGTACCCGTGTCCATATTCATGCAACATAGGTAACTAGTATTGTACCTATTTGAAAATCCATGTATCATGTACGCATATCATGTTCATATATGTATCCGTGTCCGTATTCATGATGCATTTCGTGTTCATATTTGTATCCATGTCCCTATTCGTGCAGTGTCTGCATAGGTGCACAGGCATGCAGCTGCTAAATGCGTATGTGCAACAAGAATTTTGGGGAACAGATCCAATGGGGCAACGCAGAACAAAAGCAATTAAGAAAGAAGTTTATATTGTCAAGTTTTTCCACTTCCTTTATATTTTTCCCTTGATAACCATTTTTGTTGTGTTGCAACTGAACATACATGCATGAGATGTAAGAACTCATTATACAATTTCTTAAATCTCTTTGAGAATATTAATAGTTGAGTCTGTTGAGATGAAAAATAGATTAAAATAAAATAGTTGAGATGAAATATCCATGCAGAGGAGAATAGTCAAGAAATGCTGTGAAGACAAGCATCCATAATAATAAATGCCTAATAGGATAGGCATGTACTAATTACAACAAGCATATCAAAAGAAGATAGCCAACACCCCAGGTTTGGGTTAGCTACATGAATTAGCCGTTGTAAACTTCAGCTTCTAAGAAAAGCTAAGATTTACTCAACAATTTTGTGTTTGGAAGAACTAATGCTATCATAATTTCATGGTTTAGGAAAGATGTACAACAGTCACATGGCTAGTTGGGTTTTATCTAAAATAATTGTGACATAGAGTTTCTCTTGATTTAATCACTTTTGTCTTAGCATTGCAAGATATTTGCCTCATTAGGATGAAGGCCCCTCTCTTTTGGGCAGAGAGACTCCCAAAGTCATCCCTAGTTATACATTATCAATTTAATCATTCTTATTTCTTGTAATAGAATCCTTTCAAGTCTCCATCTGTTCTGGTGGTTTATCTAAAAAATACAGTCCAGCAACATGAAATCCATTTCCTCCATTCAGACTTAAGAAGGCACGCTATTGTAAACAATATATACATGTTATTAACCAAAAAAATAATCATTTATAAACTCAGTGTACTATAAGCATCAGATTGTTACTGAAAAGGAAATAATCAACGTAACACTTACCTTTGCGACACTTAGTGAAACCAACAATATTTGCAATGCTGAGGGTCAAACAAACTCCAACCACTAGCAGATAATCAGCTTGGAACCTTATAAGTGAAAATATCCCAAGGAATATCCATGCAACAGCCTGCGTCATGAGAGAAATGTTGGATAACTATCTGTACAACATTGAAAATCAATGCCTACATCAAGACTGAGCTTAGCGCAACTGAGTAGCTGTTTAAAAAATATTAGAAATGTGCACAAGTTTCACTTCAGCTTGTTTAATATAAGAGAACTTATTAAACAAAGCCAAGATGCTCGAATATTACCAAGCCAAGCTTCAATCCCCTTTCTGCACATACACGCTTGAGCTTATTATGGATAGCTTTAACTTTAATAGGGGGAAATCCCCGTAATTAGTGGACAGGATATGTATTTATTGGAATCATTGTGAACTGGGCGAACTTGTTTTCAATGTTAGAGAAACAGGTTGGGTACCGGTAAAGGTTGATTTTCAAAATATCATAAATTGTATTCTATAAGCATACCCTTCCATCAGCAGGACAATGAAGATACTCTTCCAGTGTAGAAAGTGTCGTATTAAAAGTGCTTACTCCCATCAGAATAGATTATTCCTGCTATTGGAAATTACTTTAAAGTCGGAGGGAGACTACCGAAGACTTCCTATGGGAAAGATTGCATCTGGTATAGCGTGTTCGCTTTATCCTATAATATACCACTTACAGTCAACAATCATTAAGTAAATTGATTCTGAGCAATTTACCAATGATGGATCATATGTTAGAAGGTAAGTGTATTAGAGCAGAGGGATAAATTTGTTGATAACCTTGGTGAGTGTATCACCAATGCATAGGGTCCTAAATTACACCGAGACAGACAAGACATGATGCTAAACTAACATGGAAACAAGGAGGCAACACTGATTATAGTGTGATCTATCGTATTCTGGAGCTTCCAATCTTTTCCTGTTGTTTTGTTACATATGAAATGTTACCGAACATACCTATTTTGGAGTTTCTCATTCTTAGAATTAAGGTCAGACAACCGTAGAAGTAAAGCCCACTAATTTTAAGTAACCTTAGTGTACGTCTAGGAGTGAAGTTGAAGACTCTAATGGATGGAATTGTATAACCTTTTAGTCTTCTCTGCTCATTGTTTGAGAAATCGGAAATATCGCGTCGTTTTGAGGCTAAAATGACATATATCAGCCATAATCGGTTATGTATCGTTGTGACAAAAATCTGCCGATATATTCATTTGTAAATGAATCGTGTGTACTAAAGTGACTTGATGGATTTAAAATTTTGTTTGATCATTGACGATTAATCATAAAATTTAAACTGAATTGGTCGTAGATTAGGACACGCCTTAGAAATTTAGCACATTTAAGTATTGGAATATATGTAAAACGAGCTTTTGATACATTTTAGTATGATTTGCTTAATGTGTAGAACTGAACCGAACCGCAACCATAGGTTCAGACGTTCCGATCCCTTAATTTTAGAGAACAAAAAATGATGGTCCGGGGTTGACCTAAAACCAAGGTTCGCAGTATCGGTTCAAATCGGTATAGGACCCATCCTATGAGTATCGAGATAGGCGATATTGGCAATATCGACGGTTTCGGATCGGAGTACCAGATTTTTTGGTATCGGAAAATAATTTATTATTAGTAAATCATTAAAATTTTAGAAAATATATTTAGGCATAATTTTAAGTATTTTATGTGTTGTTACTTAGTAATTTTGTAATTAAATGAAATAATAATCACTCTTGCCAATTGGTTTACATGCGATAGATAATTTATTTTTCTTTTACATGTTTTTACAACCTTACTATACTTTTATGCCTTTGCTGATAGGTCTTTTTCGTTCAATTTTTTTTTTACCGAATTAACTTAAAAAGAGACGTCCGAAGTCGACGTCAGTCAGTATCGGATCGGGACGTAACAAACCGTATATCGTTGATACTGCAAACTATGCCGAAAACCCAAACCAAACCGACTATGCTCACCCCAAGAACTAAGAAGAAGAAACATAAGCAGGTAAGTGCTCTCGTTTTTTTTATAAATTTTGTTTGATTTTGTTGTTGTTTTTGAATTTTTGTGTTTCTTTAATATGCTGCTGCTTTTTTCTCTCTTGTAGAATCTCCTTCTCTTGGTTGTTTTTGCATCTTCTATTGTTGGCTTCTTCTTTTGCTGCTGCTGCTGCTGCAAATTTCTGAGTTCATCACTTTATTGTTCTCTATTCTTCTTTTGCTCTGGCATTGTTTGCCGCCATTGAGGTTAGATTGATATCAACCAGTGATCTTATCTGGATCTATTTTGTGGCCTCGTTTCATGATTTTATCGTAATTTTCAGAGATTGTAAATTGTCTGATGGGTCTCTTTTGGTACATTGTGTCTATTGTTTAGTGCATTTATCTCTATTTTCTTTATGGATCTTCTTCTAGTCTGTCGCTAATAATTCCATTTTTCTTTATTTTATGGATGTATTGATAGTACATTTAG
Organism: Iris pallida; assembly: GCA_029216955.1. NCBI lineage: Eukaryota > Viridiplantae > Streptophyta > Magnoliopsida > Asparagales > Iridaceae > Iris > Iris pallida. Next base: position 12,618,222 of record JANAVB010028196.1, read on the forward strand.
TGTATATAATATATAAAGTATTAAATATTATATTTATTGATATCCTATATTTCAATATATCTTGATATGGATATGTCAAAATCCAAACTGGTATGAACCCTGTTTTGGACAGAAGTGAGGGAAAGGAAAGGACACAAGAACAGGATAATATATAAGTGGTATCATGTCCTACAAGATCCGAGTCTGTTTCCTATTCTTTCCCCCACTTTCTTACCAATCAAGCATAACCTAAGGTTTGCAAGTGTTGAGGGATTCCTAGGTAATTACAGGAAAAACAATCTTAAAAGTATAGCAGATTTTCTAGCTATGTTGCACGGATACTGTTACGACATGATACGGTAAGGACACGGTGACAACACCTACTTTGGTGTGTCCTAGTGTATTTTGGAGTGTCCAGGTTATTTCCAATACATATTTGACACGTGCCAAATACAGCCTAGATTTTTGGAGTATCCGTGCTTCCTAGTTTCCTAGTGACGTTCTTAGCATTGCAAGAACAATACTACCTGCAAAGGAACTTATTCATATTCGGTTAGGGTACCACTATAATTTTGTTTCTGGTTTCTTATGATTGGATAACCTTACTTCTTTGTTTTCCTTTAGGTACATACGTGCAATCTTCTAGCCTTCACAAGTGAAGGCAGTTGGTTCTGTGTTGGTCTTCATTCAAGGTCACGTCTACTTGTATAGCCATCCACTTGTCTCTGAAAGTTTATGTTGCATCTCTATCCACCTCATTTCTCTTCCCTTTGGATGCAGGGCCGGCCCTGGCCCAGGGCGACAGGCCAGGGCCCCATGGAATATGAGGGCCCAATATATATATATATATATATATATATATATATATATATATATATATATATATATATATATATACTTGTATCTAAAATAAAACTAATATATAACATGGCCCTCTTTTAACACAAAACAATTGTGGTGTAGTGGTTATTATGTTATACTTGCACACTAGAGGTTTTAGGTTCAATTCTTGGTTTTAACATTTTTTTAATTTACTTTTAATTTATTTTTATTATATATGGGCCCCAAGTTTGCCTAGGCATCCATGAACTCAGGGCCGGCCATGTTTGGATGATCTATTATAGGCAATAGTTTTTTATTCCCACATGCATGAGATTATACAATTTCTTTATAAGCTCTCACAAATATTTCTATGTGAGAGGAAATGACCCTTAAGGCCTTAAAAGGGTTGTGTCTTTGTTTCTTCTATGATCTACTTCCACACATAAGCTCATCCCACATTGCTATAAACCAACTCTAAGGGATATCTACTTGTTCAAGTATTAAGTTAACCTGTGAAGGTTTGAAGTAAGGTCTGGTGAAGTATGGTTGATATGACTTGACAACAAGGGAAATCATTGTAGGGATCCTTTCACACAATAACATGCATTTTCAATTTAATGAGACTTAGCCTCCAATTAACTTGATTTCCTACAAAGGTGAGTACTTACCGTGAGATATATCGTCCACCAAAAGAGCCATGAATCTTTCTTGTTCATGCGAGCGAGAGACTGCACAAGAAGAAAACCAAAACAAGAGATACATGGTGTCCAATTATCAGCACATCATAAAGTATCCAGATATATACTCCAGAGAAATGAAAACAACAGAAACAATTACCAACCTCCTGATCAAGGCATTCAAATTTCCATACACTTTCCCCTTGCTCATTGATCTCATTCCACCACCTCAGACCAACCAATATCCTCCCGCTGACATTCTTGACGACCCAGAAATCAAGAGCAGCAAGCAGGACAGTGACCACAAAGATAATAACAAAGCTATTGAAGAACAGTGCCGACAAAATATAGAACGCTAATGCCGCAGCCTGTAATTGACACAAGCAAACTAAAGTTAGACTAAAGTGGGAACATGCATATCACAGAAAAGGAGAGAAATAAATCCAATACCGCACCTTGAAGAGAACATGAAAGAAACAGGTCTTCGGGTTTGCATAATTTTCCACTGGGGGCTGCATAAAGAACCAATTCATGTTTTCTAATAAGCTAGGAAGCACAAACACAGAATCGGAGCCGAGTGTACGTTCAGGCACTTATCATACACCCAAAAAATACACTAGGACACGCCAAAATCAATGTAATGTCGTGTCCGTCTCGCCTTCTGTGCCCATGGAGCATAGTAACAAAGGCAGCAAGTGTTAAATGATAAATCTTAAAAGATCCATCAAAGAATGCAACTACCGATTCCGAACATCAGTTCCGTGAGCATGTCGTGTACGTCATGTATCGAACACCCACAAAGACACTTCAAAATACACCAGTACGCATCAAAGTCAATGCCGTGTCTGTGTCGCCGTGTCCGGTGGCGTGTCATTCCGCTTCAAAGATCCACGAAGTTTGCAAGTTTGCGATTATTGGGCATCTTACAGTAAAGAAAATTCACATACTTTTGTACTGTTTGCACATCAAATTTCTTACTGGTGGTTGTTTATGAACAGAATGAACTATACAAATTAGCACATCAAATTGTCAGATCTGGCATTGAAATCACAATTGTTCCGGAGAAACTAGATCAAATTCACGATCACAATCAAATTATAGAACAATACCAAATGGATCATGACCTAGGATTCCAACACAACGTCGCCAAATTATTTTGCTGTTTGGGGAAAGAAACTGGTTGTAGGCGAAATGGGATCAGAATGAATAGTGCATTTTGAGGAAACCCTAACCCTAAATTGAAGTATTTGCAGTGGAATGAGAATTTGAACAAAAGAAAGAGAGAGGAGACTTTTAAAGAGATCTGGAGAAGAGTTTACCTGGATTTGATCCATTCTGAATGTGACGAGGGAAATGGAGGGGGAGTTGGGATTTGGGAGCTAAAATAGCAGTTTAGCATGGTTCGGTCGGGTTCGGTTGATCTGGACCGGTTTTTTTTATGAGTAATGCTACAGTTACAACCAAATGCTTACACCCATTTACTGACATGTAAATGGGTGAATGGTTGTAAGTGGGTTGTAAGCATTTGGTAGTAGACTTAGCATTATTGTTTTTTTATATTTGATCTTTGCTCCTAGAATTTTTTTTTTAGGGAAATGCTATACTTACAACCAATTTTGGTTGTAAGTTTTACAACCGTCTACATGGTATCCTTCGATTGGAGGAGAGGGAGGACCGGGTGGGACCGGATGGGACCATGTTAGCAGAGAATGGGTGAGGGTTGTAAGAAACTTGTAAATTTTTGGTAGTAAACTTAGCAATTTTCATTTTTGTTACTTATGATTAGGTTTAAAATAGCAGTTTAGCTTGGCTCGGTCTGGTTTGGTTGTTCTGGACCGAGTTTTTTTTATATTTGTTCTCTACTTCTAGAATTTTTTTACTATGGTTAAGTTAAGGGGCCTACAAAAATTTACAAGGGCAACACATTTTTTGACAATCGTGTGCATATTTAAGACTGTTAAAAACAAGTTACATTATTGTTATTTTAGGACTGTCAACCTGATACAAGACTGTTAAAAGTTTCGCAAGAACAGTCAAAAATGTGTCGTCGTGCCTAGGGGTGGCGATGGGTAGGATAGAGTAGGGTAAGGGCAGGAAGAGGGTAGGGCAGGGTACGGTATTGACATTTTTTTGATATCCTAGGGGAGTCATGAGGGTAGGGTAGGGTAGCCCTCTTCCAAAAAATCAATACCCATTACCCGTCCTTGCCCTTACAGGGTAGCTGAGGGTCAGGGTAGGGTGGGTAAGGGTATTACCCTTGCCATTTCAATTTTTTAACTTTGAAAATCATTTTTTTTTGCTAGTAAACACCTTGATACTTAAGATTTTTACAACATTCAAAAATCATAACAACTTAATAAAAAATAACAGGAGGAATATTTTTTTACTAAAGGCGTTGAACCCAGTTATATAATGGAGAGCTGTCTACATACCCAAGGAGGGGGCTAGACCTGACACCTTAGGATCAAGCACCATATAGTTCTCCTAATCCTAAGGACTAACTAATTACAAAAAAATACAAGTATGTAGTAGTAATACTATGGCAGTGAGAGTGTGGGTAATCAAGTTTGGGAGAAGGGTAGGGTCGAGGGTTTTAGAGGGTTAAGGGTAGTGGGTAGGGTAATGATTCAGGGTAGGGTAGGGCGGGTACCCGGGTAAGTGCACTAGGGTAACAAGATAAAACCCTTACCCTACCCTAATTCCAAGAGGGTAAGGGTAGGGCTTGTCCTCCTAGGGTAGAGGGTACCCGTGGGCACCTGAGGATGCAGGGTACCCGGCTCAGGTAGAGGGCACCAGGGCAAAATCGCCAGCCCTAGTCGTGCCCTAGGAATTTTTGGAGCGCTTTTAATATTTGTCTTAAAAAACAAAGGAAAATTCTACAATGACTATAAGTGCATGTACTTTTCTTGTAATTTCAATTTTTCTTGTTATTTCAGGTGTCGCATATTTCATAAGTTTCGGTTTGGATTGCAGCTGGGGCCTGGGAGGATAGACGTTTGAGCCCCCGAATGAGTAGGAGTGCTACCTGAACCACTATTCTATACAATTTTTTTTTTTCTTTTCTAAACGTAACGAAACATCTTGTCCCTCAACTTTGCAATCAACATTGTATCAAAAATTGTATCAAATAAATGAATGATGATGAGAAATATTACTATTGTATTTCTTCATAAAAACATTGAAGTACAAAATTGCCTTGTTTCGAATAAATTTAAATTCTCTCTTTCTATGCGAGAGTGAGAGTGAGAAGGACCATGCAGCTCATTGTGTCGAGAGAAGAGAATTTCAGAACAATTTTGGTCATTTCGACAATGCAATGTCATCCAAGTGCGCTAATCTCCATTGCGGACGTTTCTACATTCTCTCTCATTTAGAGCATCTCCAACGCTATTGTCTTATTTTGTGTTATAAATCCTATGTGGCATGAGACATAAGACAATGTCTTTCCTATGTGACAAGATGACATTCACACAAGACAATGAGATAAAAATATGTTCTTCAATGCAAAAGTTTGAGAAGACAATAAAATTACTTGACATAAAGTCATTGTGAAGTGCATTGTCTAGATCTAGACAACCAACTTCACATTCTTCTTGCCATGTCATTGTCATGTCAACTTCACACTCTATTTTACATTTGCATTGGAGAAGTACTTTTGAAAAAAAATACTTGTCATTTCTATGTGGCAACCATTTTTTTCAACCATTTTTTTCCAAACTCACAATAGGGTTGGAGATGCTCTTAGGGTCTGTTTGGTAAATGGGAAGTGGGCTGTGGATTTTGGATTCGGGTGGAAGTGATCCAAATCCTACAGATCCGGTGTTTGGCTAATAAAAGGGAACCTGTCGTTTGGTTTTCTCTCTCCTGTAAAATCATTTCTCTCACTTTCCCTCTCCATAGTTGAGGCGGAACTGGGGCTCCGGGAGAGGCTCCACAGATCGTTGGGTTCCTTCCCGCGCTGGAAGTGGTGTTGCAACTGTTTCTTTGTGGTCACCTCTTCCTCCATTCCCGCCACCCCCACTGTATGCTTGTCTATACCCCTTAAATCTCCATTTTTCCTACATATTTTGTAGATCTATGAATCTTTTCTCGGATTCTAGTGGAGATCTTGCAGATCTAGTACTTCTGTACAAATTTTTCCCATCTGGAATTTTTTCCACTTTCTTTTGTAGATGTACGATTTTTTGAAGGATTATAGTGTAGATCTTGTAGATCTATACATATATTTCCCCGATCTGAAAATTTTTACGTTTTTTTTGTAGATCCGTGAACAAAATTTACTTTTCCAGTGTGGATCTTGTGCATGAACACCATATTTTGTAGATCTATGAATCCTTTCTCGGATTTGAAATTTTTCCTACTTTCTTTTGTAGATCTACGAATTTTTAAAGGATTATAGTGTAGATCTTGTTGATCTATACATGCATTTACCCGATCTGTGGTATTTTACAAATTTTTACATACTTCTCTTGTCCGAACTTAATTTTTTTACGTTTTCTTTGTAGATCCGTGAACAAAATTTACTTTTCCAGTGTGGGTCTTGTGCATGAACACCATATTTTGTAGATCTATGAATCCTTTCTCGGATTTGAAATTTTTCCTACTTTCTTTTGTAGATCTACGAATTTTTAAAGGATTATAGTGTAGATCTTGTTGATCTATACATGCATTTCCCCGATCTGTGGTATTTTACAAATTTTTACATACTTCTCTTGTCCGAACTTAATTTTTTTACGTTTTCTTTGTAGATCCGTGAACAAAATTTACTTTTCCAGTGTGGATCTTGTGCATGAACACCATATTTTGTAGATCTATGAATCCTTTCTCGGATTTGAAATTTTTTCTACTTTCTTTTGTAGATCTACGAATTTTTAAAGGATTATAGTGTAGATCTTGTTGATCTATACATGCATTTTCCCGATCTGTGGTATTTTACAAATTTTTACATACTTCTCTTGTCCGAACTTAATTTTTTTACGTTTTCTTTGTAGATCCGTGAACAAAATTTACTTTTCCAGTGTGGATCTTGTGCATGAACACCATATTTTGTAGATCTATGAATCCTTTCTCGGATTTGAAATTTTTCCTACTTTCTTTTGTAGATCTACGAATTTTTGAAGGATTATAGTGTACATCTTGTTGATCTATACATGTATTTCCCCGATCTGTGGTATTTTACAATTTTTTACATACTTCTTGTGCATGTTTACCATATTTTGTAGATCTTTGGATATATTTGAACTACATGTTGTAGATCTACGAATATATTTCCTACAGATGTCGATCTGAATTTTTGTAGGTTTTTTTTTCCCAGATCTGTTGTTGTCAATGAGAGTAGATCTATGTAGATCATTTACAGATGTGTTCTTATTCTTTATTGTTCTTAACTTTTGATAATGAATAATTCTGGTTTTATGGCCTTCATTTTTTTCTACTGCCATCTTTAATTTTAGTAGGTTGTGATGATGGGAAAAATATGAGGGGTTTGGATGACCCTATGTTTAGTGACTTTTGCAGCAGTACCACATCTTCTGTGATGGGTTGAAGAGGCAAATACTGGTATGGTTGTTTTGCATTCCTCGTTACACTATGATTGTCGAAGAGGTAACAAAGGTGGTGATGTTGCCAATGGCTGCAATTTTTTCCTATATCTGAGCCATTATTATTACATATGTTGATATCTTTCTTTATTCTTATGAACTTATGAAATCGACTGATTTTGGTACTATGTACCCTATATTATTTTTATTGTACTCTTTTAATTATAGTAGGTTGTGATGAGGGGGAAAATATGAGGGGTTTGGATGACCCTATGTTTAGTGACTTTTGGAGCAGTTCCACATCTTCTGTGATGGGTTGAAGAGGCAAATACCTGGTATGGTTGTTTTGCATTCCTCATTACACTATGATTGTCGAAGAGGTAACAAAAGGTGGTGATGTTGCCAATGGCTGCAATTTTTCCCTATATCTGAGCCATTATTATTACATATGTTGATATCTTTCTTTATTCTTCTGAACTTATGAAATCGACTGATTTTGGTACTATGTACCCTATATTATTTTTATTGTACTCTTTTAATTATAGTAGGTTGTGATGAGGGGGAAAATATGAGGGGTTTGGATGACCCTATGTTTAGTGACTTTTGGAGCAGTTCCACATCTTCTGTGATGGGTTGAAGAGGCAAATACCTGGTATGGTTGTTTTGCATTCCTCATTACACTATGATTGTCGAAGAGGTAACAAAAGTTGCTAAATTCAAATGAGTTGAAATGTTTTTCCTAAATCTGAGCCTTTATTATTATATATTTATAGATGTTGTTCTTTAATTGTGGTTTCGATGGCCAAATGGGAATTTTCCATTTGTTCCTGATACTGTCAGTATCAGTGTTCATTCACTGTTAATGTCCAGCTTGATTTTAGTTAAATGATTAATATGATACACTTGATATTATTCAAACTTGTTTTAACTATGATAAGAGTCTTTAACCTGAGAATTTCTGTTGGTGGCATTTTCATAACTGAGTTGAACTGAGATTCATAGGTTAATTGGTTTGAATTGGTTTTTCCTGTGTACACTAATGTCCAGTATCCAGTTTCTTTTTCCAGTTTTCAAGCATGAACTTTGCCATCTTTTTAAACCTGTTTAAATACTGTTAATGATTAATTGCAGTCCCTAAATTGATTATCCTAGTTGTGATCTAACCATGGGGTGAACACAGGAACATATCCAGTTTCTTTTTCCAGTTTTCAAGCATGAACTTTCCCATTTTCCTTAACTATTAACTGATAAGGGTGGACTGTTTTGTTATGGCTAAACCTGAGATTACATGACATTGTCTGCATTTATCTTGAAGGTTAGGATGGATTTCATGTTCTTCCTGACATTGTCTGCATTGTCCTTCCTTTTTGTCTTCTTAGTACTCTAGCAGTGGTTTTTGGCTGTGGACACACCATAATTTTCCCCTTTGTAGGTTAGGATGGATTTTGAGGATCCGTATGATCCCATGATACTAGCAGCTGTTGCTAGTACACTGAGTGTGATTAGTGTCGTTCTTTGTTTGCTGGATGATGAGGAAAATGAAAGAACGGGCATTGCTCGAGAGCCGTCTGAGATCAGACAACAGTGGAGAGATGCCCACATGTATCGAATTTTATGGGGAGGGAGGGACAAATGTGTATCCTACCTTAGGATGAGCACGGCCTCCTTCTACACCTTAGTTCGTACGCTGAGGGGCAATGGGGCCCTTCGAGATAGTCGTTGGGTCTGTGTGGAAGAACAGGTTGCAATATTTTTGTACATGTTAGGGCACAAGTCCAAAAACAGAGTATGCAATGTTGACTTTGTGCGGTCGGGTGAAACGATTTCAAGATATTTTCATCTTGTTCTAAGAGCTATATTTACCCTACGTGACACGGTCATGAAGCAGCCTGGTCCTGAAACGGCGATTGAAATTAGGGAAAATTGTGAATGGTTTCCTTATTTTCAGGTATTTATTACCTTACGGCTGTGTAACATCATATTTGTTCGTGACATTAAATTGGTTAACTAACATAACTAAGAAAATTGTAGGATTGTATTGGGTTGATAGATGGAACCCATATCCAAGCCACATTGCCTTCATCAGATGCCCCTCGTTTTCGTGGTAGGAAGGATACACTTACACAAAATGTATTAGCTGCTGCCACCCCGAATAAGAAGTTCTCCTATGTGTTAGCTGGTTGGGAGGGGTCTGCTAGTGATATGACAGTTTTGAAGGATGCTCTCTCTAGGCCCCCCCCTAGCGGACTAAAAACTATTGAAGGTATTAAATAGTAAATCCTGCAGATGAGTAGTAACTAGGAGGTCGTTATGTCTTAACTTATAAGTGTGTTGTACATATCATTGTAGGCAAGTACTATCTAGTGGATGCTGGTTATACAACTATGCCTGGTTTCATAGCTCCCTACCGTGGTGTGAGGTACCATCTATCTCAGACCAAAGGACGTGAACCTAGGAATGCAAAGGAGCTCTTCAATTGGAGGCATTCGAAACTGCGAAGTAAAATAGAATGTGCCTTCGGTACACTTAAGAATCGGTTTTGCATTCTAGGATCCCAAAAATTTCACTCATTCTCTACCCAAGTTGACCTTGTGATTGTTTGTTGTATTTTGCATAATTTTATAATGGGAGTAGACCCTAATGATGGACTCAATGTCCTCGAAGTTGACAAAGATGCATCCACAGTGTCTGAAAATGAGAGCGTATACCAATTCGAGTAATTCACGCAAAACAATTCACAAGCTGAACAAAGAACTATGAAGAAGGCGTGGGAGGATTTTCGTGACACTATAGCAGCTGAAATGTGGCATAATTACTGCCAGGGAAAGGGTACATGAACATGTCCCTAATCTTTTGTTTTTGCAAAGTGTACATTTGTTTCTTTTTGGTACACTTTTGTCAGTCTGCCTGCGATCTGTAATTGACAGGAAAACTCATATTTTGTTTCTTGTGGCACCACTATGGGGGAGTCAGACTACTGTCAGTCTATTTAGTTATAGACAATTAAGTTCTTTAGACTATTTGCACTTTACTTTCCATGCTATGTTAATTACTGTGCTCCCTATTCAGTCTCCCTGATCAGAGATTAATCGGGCAGCTAGTTATTTTCTGTGCAGTTTTCTCATTCAGTCCCCATATACCTTAATCTTTAATCGTATGTGTGGCAGGTGAAATGTCTGATAATTTCGGAAAACATGCTAATAGCCCCTTTGCTCCTCCTAAGCTAAGGCGTGCTTCTTTTGGGAAAGAAACAACAAGTCTTTCCCAAACAGGCTCCCCTGCAATCTCACCTAGTAACTCCTTGCCAAATGTTAACTGGGGTAGATCGGTAGATCCATATATGGATTCGTATTCATATATCCAAAGTGAAGGGTCTAATCCTGATAGGGAGAACAATGAGGTGGTTGCCACGTCCCCCGATAAGAAGAATAGTTCCAAAAAGGGAGGTCAGAGCAACAAACGCTGGCATCAATCCCATACAGACTTGCTTCTAACCGTTCTTTCTGATGAAGCAAATACGTGTGGTAAGCCCGACAAAAACTTCAAAAAATCTTCTTTACAAAAAGGGGCTGGTGTCGTCAATGAAACGTTTGGTGAGAGTTATACTTGGATCAACGTCCAAAATCACCTACGAGTGCAAAAGGGTAAATGGATGGACATTTTGAAGGCAAAGGACATATCTGGAGCGGGATGGGATGAAGAAAGTAAAACTGTAATTTTGGACGACGAAACCTATAATGATCTTGATAAGGTAATATGTAGAACTAAGCTACCGATTAGATATTAGTTTCGTAGATTATGCTACTGAAGTTTTCTTACTAATAGCTTCTACTAATGTGTCTTTTCACTTTTTGTATAGGCTAAATCAAAGTTGTGTCTATACATCAACAAACCTATACGAAACTATGAGTTGTTGAGGGTGGTATGTGGGGATGACCAGGCTACTGGCAGTCATACTAGATCATGCTATGATCAATATTGTGGTATTGAGAAGGAGGTTGTTAATTTGGATGATGTGAATGAGGAGCCTATAGGTCAAAACACGGAAACTAGCAAGTCTGCTATCCCAACCAAGCTACCAAGTAAATCAAAAAGCTCACAATCATCTGGTGTTAAGCGTCGTAGAGAGATGGTCGATGAGTACATGCCTAATTTGGTAAAAAGTTTAACAGTAATTGGCCATGCTCTAGAGACCGGGTTTGGGAGTGTTCATGTTTCCAAGTTGGGTAGTAAGGTATGGGATCTAGTGGACTGTTATGAAGAAGCTGTCCTGAATGCGGCTTATGATTATCTTATTCAAAACAGTGATGATGGTAAAAGGTTTGTAGGTTTGCCCTTGGCACAACGCAGCAAATGGGTGGAAAGTTTCAAGGCCAGGATGTTTCCCCCATCAGATCAGGAATAGTCTTACTGATGCAGTTGGTGTCCCCGTTATTTTGTGGTTAGTGCAGATTAGTATAGCTACACTTTTGTGTGAAAATTTGTGTTGCAAGTCTGGAGTGTGATTGAATCAAGATCTATGTAATATTTGTGTGGAAGAACACTTGAACTATTTGCTGCCTGTAAAACATTGGGCAGCTAATTGCCCTAAAATATGTAATATTTAGGGTTAAGACTAGGATTTCATCCTCTTTATTAGTGTTTGTGAATTTATTCATATATTTCCTACTTTCATTACAACTTTGGATATATTGCAGCCATAGACAACACCATGGCTTACTATGTTGTCCTGAAGGGAAGAAATCCGGGTGTTTATACCAAGTGGGCCCAATGCTATTATCAAGTCCATGGGTACAAAGGTGCTTGCTATTTCAAATGTCAAGATAGGGAAGAAGCTTTTGGATACTTCCAAAAGCCGATATATGCAGAACCGCATACTCCCACACCTCAAGTTGCCCCTACGCAGACCACTAGAACGTATGATGTTTGGGTTTTGGGAGTAATTTGTGTTTTTATTATCCTGTTGTATAAATTAATCTTCTAGAAGCAACAGTCACCAGTGAACTAGTACTGAACTTTTGTAATATCTGCACTTTCATTTTGTTTGCAGGTTTCAACCCTGTTGTGGGGTTTTGCATTTAAGTTCTTTGAAGATATTTTGTATCTAAGTTTCCTATTGGTATTATATTTTATTTGCAGGTTTCTTTTAAGCTCTTCATTGTTATTTTGGGTGCAGTTTCCCTCATGATATTTTCTCATTAAGCTCTTCATTGTTCTTTTGGGTGCAGTTCCTCTCATTAAGCTCTTCATTGTTCTTTGTGTTTTGCATTTACTGTTTTTTCTGTGGAAGCATTTTCTTAATTGGCAGGTTTCAAATTGTTTTCTATGATAACATTACATGTCTCATGACTTTTCTAACAACAGTGCTGCCAATTGTGTGGGCAATCATTTAACTATTTTCTTTTATTTTATTTGATCTTGTACTTTGCTAATAGGCTGTGATGATGGGGCAATTATGAGATAGTTCATAACTACATTACTAGTGAGATTGGTGGCATTCCCTTGGGAGTGTGATGGGTGGAAGAGGTACTTTGTTGCATTCCCCATCACATGATATACAAAGGTTGAAGAGGTAACCATATTCGCTAGTTTTCAATGAGGAATCTGCTGTACTCTGAGCCTATATATTATTTTTCATATTTTCCTATTTTTCACATGTTACTCTTCAATTTTCTTATCTGCCTGCTATCTGTTTTTCTTACTATGCTTCTGTACTTGAATACAGAACTGGCAATTTTCTTATCTGCCTGCTATGTTTCAAATTGTTTTCCTAATTTTTAACATGTTACTCTTCAATTTTCTTATCTGCCTGCTATCTTTTTTCTTACTATGCATCTGTACTTGAATACAGAACTGGCAATTGGTTTGTCATTCATTATTAAAACTTCTTTCAAATGGTTTTCTATACTACTGTCCAATGGCTGTGAGGATGCGTCAATTATGAGATATTTCATAACTACATTACTAGTGAGATTGGTGGCATTCCCTTGGGAGTGTGATGGGTGGAAGAGGTACTTTGTTGCATTCCCCATCGCATGGTATACAAGGGTTGAAGAGGTAACCATATTCGCTATGAGGAATCTGCTGTACTCTGAGCCTGTATTATATAGCTTCTTGTTTCTTTGTTGATACCGGTTTTGATCTACAAATGATGGCTTTACTTGCCACTGTCACCTGGATTGTCTTTTACTGGATTTGTTCTTTAAGAAATCACATGTAATCTTCATATTTTCTATCTAATCTTGTTACTACACTTCTTGGACTTGAGTACAGTTCTGCCAATCGTGTGGCCAACTATGGGGGCCAGCTGCTGCTCTCAATGTTGAGTACAATTTTTTCAGTTGTATGATAATATTGTCTAATAATTTTGTCTGATAATATTGTATCATAGTAGGCTGTGATGACGGAGCCAGGATCTTCACATGATGTAGGAAGGTTGAAGAGCACCATCTATGTTCGTTTTGTAATGGTTCCGAAAGCTGAGCCTATTGTTATTTATTTTTTGGTTTCGTGAACACTTTGGTTTTACAAATGATGGTTGGTGTTGCCAGATGGGCCCTGGAATGATGGAATTATTTTGTGCACTTCAATTAACTTTTTGTGAAAGTGGCAGTATCAATATCTTCAATCTCTGTTGGATATTCTTGTATTAAATTTTTATCTTTTCATGTTCTATTTTTCTGGAAAAATATTTACTTTCTAAATTTTGGCTGCTCAGATTATCTATCAGTGGCAAGTGGTAAGATGACCACTTTCATATGTGGTAAGCCTAACCAATATCAAAGTTTGCAAGCCAAACAATGGATTTGGTTGAAGTGTAGTTCCTAGCCATTTTCATGTTGGCTATCCAAACAATGGATTTGGGTTTGTACAGGATTCAATACCAAAATCCTACTTACCAAACAAGAAATCTGAATTTTCAATTCCATGATTCCAGCTGGAATTCAAGTCTGGATTTATAATTCCAAATCCACAATTACTTCCCACCCACTTCCCATTTACCAAACAGACCCTTACGAGTTCTGTGGAGGAGAGGATTTAAATTGGTTCAGGAAGAAGTAATGTCATCCACGTGCACCCTTTTGACATGGGTCCATAAGTGCGCATGGTGCAGATATTTATTGGTACTGTATGTGCAAAGGGTTGTGTGTTCTCCTCCATTTCTCCTGAGTTCTTAGGAATTGCCAGGGGGGATGCTTGATACAATTTGAAGTAGACAAGATCAACAAGACGAAACAGACGGCTATGTTTCGTGCAACATCCTGAATCAGCAGTACAATGGCATGGGCTCTGCAAAGGCTCCAGGTAAAGGAGAGAAACATGGAAAGCGATGAATCAATTGTGTGTATGTTAGAATTTTGCAGGTACACTGTCATGACTCAAGTGTCTGACAATGAATTGAGGCCTAGGTCAAGAAGATTTATAATGTTTGTCGGACAATTTGGGTTATTTAGTAATAGGATCTCATATAATATGTGATACTAGGATTTGGATTTCCAAGTTATCCGGCATTAGAGTTTGGTCTCCATGGAGCTCAAAATTAATGTGAACATTAAAAATGAAACCCAAATTCTAACATCGAACAATTTAGAGATCCAAACCATAATATCACATATTATATGAGACCCTATTACTAAATCAATTCTGTACCTATCAGTAAAAAAATAGTATGAGAGATTGATGTAATGTTGTGTAAAAACAAGTATCTACAATATCTGCCAAATTGAGATCGATGTAATGTTATGTGAAACGAAGGATCTGCCAAATTGAGATTGATGTAATGTTATGTGAAAAGAAGGATCGCCACCTTGACGCTAGTATGGAAGAATTTTTATTTCCACTTATCCATGGTTGTGGAGTTCGAAAAATAAATATTTTCCATAGTAGTGTCAGAACGGGGAAAGTTTCAGGGCTCACAAGGTAGCCAGGTGCAAAAGCAAGTTAAAAGTTAACTTGTACATAAGAGCATCATTAGTAGTTGGGACTCTCCAATGCAATTTGGAGCCCAAAATTTTAAAGAAAAGATAAATGTAAAATGGGTTGGGAGTGACGGTTCCAAAAATTGTGTGGTCAAAAATTAATGTAGAAAAAAAATAATATAAAATTTAGAATCTAGAAAGTTGGACTCCAAATTGGAACTTACTATTCTACAAAACGAGTTTCTACAATCTAGAATCTAGAAATTGGGAGGCCCAACCCTTGGCACCCATGGATGGGTTGGGACCGAAATTGTAGAAATTGGGACTAGGGATGAGACTTATTATTCTACAAAATGAGCTCCTACATTCTAAATCTAGAATCTAGAAAATGGGATGGGCCTTACTAATGATCTCTAAGAATAACTATCTATATATCAGATCCTTCTTTTAACATAACAATACATCAATCTCAATTTGGCAGCAGAAAGACCGCATAATACATGGGGTGGAAATAAGTACAATAATTACTACTTCTCATACTACTACTTTTTACAGATAGGTACAAAATAACTAAATTGACATTACAATTTCTGGTCCATGTTAACACCTCCCATAACAGAAGCATTCTCCACACTTAATTGCTTTTCCACAGACTGCTACCATACAATATCGGAATAGCTGCAGTAGACGGCATCATAACACAGGCCACATAGACGAATCAAAAAGCCGCAAGAAATAAAGAAAAAATAACCAAAAAAAACAAGTCGACAACCACAATAATAGAAATGGCAACATAGTGAACGTAAGCTCAGGTTACATGATTACGACTTGTTGTTTTGGTTTCAGTATAACTATTCTGCAAGTCTCTTCATTGCTTGTAAAACAATGTCGACCATCAGATGTGGTAGTATGTCAAAACGCTTTTCTGCGAGCAAATTCCTCTTCCTCTCCATTTCCCTTAGGGTAGACACCCTGATTAACTATTTACACCAGGGAGGATCTTCCTCTGGAATATGACTACGAGAGCAGCAACTAGGAGAATAAAAGTTACACTTGCATCCTTTGCTGAAGGGCTTTCCAAAACTGGGCAAGTCCACCAAGAGGAAACTTAAACTCCCCTTGAACCAAGACCTAACCCACTCTGCAGAAGTATATTCAATCAGTCTTTTTGAGATTAAGGTGACATTCTAGATATTTCATGTGATTGTAACTTGAGCAACTCAGATTGCACACTCTTTGGTTTTCAAGTGTAATCAACAGGTAACAAACAGGTGAGGTTCAATATATCAGATATTGAACTCATATTGTATTAGGGTTTGGCATCTTGGATAGTATTGGGCAATATATCAGCAACATGTAAATATTTGGCGCAATATATATAACATCGACGAAAGTAGTCTGCATGTAGAACCCCTGATATTATTCGATCTAGTAAGGTAATTATATGGCATCTATATTATCAATTTATCTTATTACACAGAGGTAGGATACGTATATGGCAAAAATTAAACCACAGTAAAATGATTTACTCATCTACGCAGTACTTATATACACGTTAAGATAAAAAGAAATAAAAGCTACCCATATCTATTCGGCATAGTTACCTAGGGCCAGTGCACTTCAGTTCCGAGTGCCCATCAGTAATAGAGGATTAGGAGAAGAACAGTTAAAGAAATGGGAGATGGAGGGTAAAAATGTAGGTCAGTCAGACTGAACTCGTTTACCTAACACCAATGTCTAGCAACCATGAAGAAAAAGATAATAAATTAATATTTATGTTTCGATAAAAGAAAAAAGAGACTGCTGCATCAATGGGTTTAGGAGGCAGCAAGTACCTCGGACTGATATTTTAGTATCATGGAACTGGCCATTTCCTCTACCTGAGATATCCGCTGCTTAAAGATCTCGGCCATTTCGTCTGCCTGAAAGGTATAAAACCGTAACAACAATGTCCAGTGCCAACCTGACATCATCAAGAAAGTGACTTATCCTGACAGTATACCTTTTCAAAAACAAGCTTCGGATTGTGAATCATATCTCCAGGCGTCGGCTCCAACTTTTTGGTACTGAGATTCACACGGTTTCTTTCACAGTCATGGCTCATTACCATTACCTTTTCAATAAGGAAACACCCACTATAAGAATCTCAAGAATCGGTAAAATATTAAACAGGAAAGGAGCGTAAAGATCAAGTAATACCTTTAGAGTGTCACCGGGCTGTAGGATTGAAGCAATGTCTGAGATCCTCTCGTGGCTGATCTGGCTAATATGGAGAAGCCCAGTAAAACCACCCATGTCGATTAAGGCACCATATGATTTCACACTAAGAACATTTCCTAAGACGACTGATCCAATTACAAGCTGATCATGACCATCCATCATGGCTGTGCGATTACTGAGAACTAGCTGAGACTGCTCCTTATCCACTTCCACAAATTTAAGAGGAAGATCCTTATTAAGGAATCCTGTCGTCGATGTCTATACATCATGTTTTAAAAAACTCAATTACTCTCCAACAGCGGCAGTTAAACAATCAAGGAAAATTAGACGGTCCATATACATCATTAAGGCTAGGAAACGGTTAACCAAAGTTACATCCCCCGTGTATCACAATATGTAGGCAGGTGTTTGATACATGTCCTTGGTACACAGTTAAGTTATAGACCACATATCAGAAAGTGAAAGATGTTAATTCCACATGGTAGATGATACGAGATTCTCCTCCCAAGAAAAAAGAAAAGAAAAGGAGAGTACAACTGATTTGAGAATTCACTAACTTTTTCTCCAGGTCGCCTATAAGTGGGTCCGTATTAACCATCCACTTTCTCCCCTATGACTGACTGATACACAGTTTGGCAAATTGTGTATAGGAAACCTATTTGTATGACACAAGACATATCATGTATTGCAAGTTCCTGTCTGATAAAACCAAGGTGCTTCTTGGGACAGGAGAGTAAATTTGCCCAAACATCTAACTTATGATAAAAAAAATTGACCACTGATAAAATGTTAGCAAGCCCAAGCTCTTAATTTTGCTGTACAATGATCCATATCTGGACCATAACACTGGTCAACCATCTCACTGATAAAAATGTTCCCGAGCTAGGATAACAAACCAACCTTTGAAATTTGTGAAGATGGCACAAATCCGTGAAGGCCCTCCACAATAACAGTGAGACCTCCTTTGTTCTCACCAACAACCTGCGATCCAATGTCTAATATTATCAGAATGCCAGAGTGGAAGTAAAAAAATGTTTCAAATAGGTCAAAGTTCATCATAGTTTATATATGACTGCGCTTTAGCGTCTGTTTGCTAAGATATGATCTCAACAAAGTGAAGTGCACATGTAGTTAGACTTGACTTAAATCAACTTAGTAACTAAAATTACCATACAACTTTAATACATATTACAAAATATGATGGATCGGGTTGCAAATAATACCCCGGGTCTTTACCTAGGGTCTGTTTGGCAATGATGTTTCCAGCGGTTTTGAAAGGTTTTAGTCGACTGTTTATGGTGTTTAAAAAATCCGTTTTTTTTAGCCACTAGCTTTAGTCGGTTCAAAAATTCCCCAAAATAATTTTGGATGTCTTTATAAACTCCTCAAATCGGTGGATTTTGAGGATTTCTATTATTTTCTTCCATTAATACAGTCATCAACAAAACATAATTACAACTCCTACCTAAAATAGTCTAATATCCTATTTCCTATTTCTCGCCTTTGCTCATGGAGTACTCATGGAATGTTGTACCCTCCAATTTTCAAATCAATTACGAATCGCTCGTGCTTAATTTGTGACGGTTAATAATTTTTATTTGTTATTATTTGTTTCCAACTAACTGATTTTTTTGTTGTTGCTATGCTTGCGGTTGTGTATGCTATTTCTAAAATTTAGGATTTCGTTTATATATGAGCATATAGGTAATTTTATTATTTTAAAAAAAATTCTGAACCACTCGCTAATGAATTACCAAGCATGAATTGGATTGGTTTAAAATCTACTACTTAAAAGTATCCAAAACCGGACCCCTCGTAACCGTACTTCAAAAACACTATATAACCACTACCCAACAATTGTTAATTTGGTTCGTGCTTCTGAACCAATTGTTTGTTTTGTTATAGCCCGCAAGCAACAATCATCAATCTTCATGTGAAATAATAAGCTTCGGCATCCTAGGCAAGGGTCATGCTAATTATCAGGGCATCACAAAAGCGACAGAACAGTGACAGACAAGCAGCACTATAATCTCACATTGCCATGGACGACGACATCTTCAGCCTTGAGCTGCCGACACCTCTCCCACGCGAGATCGTGCTGAACCGACCGCAAGCTCAGGACGAGGCTTCCATCTTCAGCATTCTCCCCGATAATAACAAACTCTTCTTGCGATCCAGGACGCAAGCCTGCCTCCGTGACGTGCTTGATCTTGTGGAGACACGCTTCCCGTAGGGGCAAGAACGCCGAAGATTTCGCAGGGACGTCGACGTACGCGCCGTCGGCGTCCGTTGCGACGATCGTCCCTCTGACCTGGAAAAAAAAGGGATAAGATTTTGACAGCTGAGACAAATGTGCAAACCCTAAATTTTGGAGGAATTAATTGTGTCCCGGACCTTGGCGCCGACGTCGCAGGCGGGGGAGGGGGAGCGGTCGAGCGCGCTGTGGAAGTCGTCGAGAGTGAAGGGGACCCCCTCCGTGGGGTCGAGGTGGCACCGCCTCCGCGCCTCCGCGAAGAGCCGCTTCAGCTTCTCCCGGTCCCGTGTCTCCGAATTAGACACGGACACGGCTGCGGACACAATTCTACTCCGAGAAGAGGAGGAGGAAGAAGAAGAAGAGTATGTTCTTCTGTGGAGTGGACGGGGAGGAGGATAAGAGGGTTTGGAGAGTGGATTTGTCAGGGCAGTCATAGTGCGGATGGTAGCAGAGAAGGAACGAATGGAATGGGACTACTGAAGGAAAAGGGGGAAAATAAACTTATTATTTTTTAGATAAATTTTGAGCTGTAGCGATAGAAATTTATAGTAAATTGTTTTGGTTTATGTAGGATTTTGAGCATTTGTGAGTTGTTTTGGTTTATGTTGGTTTGGTTTTTATTTTGTTTGGTTTACTAAGTAACTTTTAGTTTCTTTTATTTTTGTTTGTTTCATAGTAACTAGTGTGGTTTATTTTATTAGATTTAGTTTTTTTAGTTATTTGGTTTGTGTTGATTTTTTTTGTTGAGTCTAACGGCTAGTCCAACGTTCCAATTCCAATTCCAACGTTCATTTGCAATGACTATTTCATATTATCTATAAATTGAGGCTGTATCAAATGAAACAATATATTTCTTTCTCAAATTTTTTTATTCTCTTCATAATATAAACAATCTCTTTCTCTGTCAAATCTTTTCATTCTCTTCATACTACAAAATAAAATTGTAGTGAAAGAAAGTTTAGTGAAAGAAAGTAGACTTTTATATAAAATTTCATTTATAATACACTAGTACAGAAAGAAAGTTTAATGACGGAGCCATACGTCACTAAGCTTTTGTCGTATAATTTTGGTGCCTCCACACCTAGATATTCCATGATCACAGTCTCAGCGGAGAATGATTCATCAAATATTATAGGTTCACCCATAATAGGTAGTCCTAAAATATTTGCCACATATGCCAGAACAATAGTCATTTCACCAAATGGTAGCTGGAAGGTTTTTCGTCCAGGCCACCAACGCTCAACTAGACTGAGGATCAAGTCTCTGTCGTGACGTAGAAAACGTATTTGGTCAATGTACTGAAAAATCAAATACATGCAACATGGCCTCTTGGTCGCTAGTCAACTTCCAATACCCAAGATTGCTCTCATAACGTCATGTGACATGCTTTCGACATCGCACTTTCGTATCATATCACATAGCTATATATAAAATACATAGACTATGTTACTAATAAACGTATAACAAAATGTAAATTATAATTATTAACACAATTAAATTTTAGTATACCTTTACAGAAAATATTAGGCTAGATATGTGCGACAAGTGCTGCTGAATAATCAAGTCTGTAATGGGCCCCCTGGTATACGACCATCGTTTTGACGATCCATCTGTAAAAGGATGGTTGTCAAAACGTATATTAGAATCATAGTCATGGTTAGGCTAGGTAAAGATTAATTCTAGTATTAGTATTAGTGTTAGGGTTAGGTTAAGATTAACCCTAGGGTCAGGATTAGGGTTAGTACTATTGTTAGTGTCAATGTTAGGGTTAGGATTAGGGTTATGATTAGGATTAGTCTTATGGTTAGGGTTATGGTACGAATTAGGTTTAGGGTTAGGGTTAGTACTAGTGTTAGTGTCAATGTTAGGGTGATTAGGGTACGAATTAGGTTTAGGTTTAGGGTTAGGGTTAGTACTAGTGTTAGTGTCAATGTTAGGGTGATTAGGGTACGAATTAGGGTTAGGGTTATGGTTAGGATTAGGGTACGAATTAGGTTTAGATTTAGGGTTAGGGTTAGTACTAGTGTTTGTGTCATGATTAGGGTTAGTGGAATTATGGTTAGGGTTAGGGTATGGATTAGGGTTAGGGTTATGGTATATGATACTTTTATTGATACTCCTAGAATATCATCATGCACTTATCTTTAATTTTCTATCATTCAAAATTCAAATGTACTCCTGCATTAATTTGACATTAATCTATGCATACATAGAGGGAGGAGTGCATTATGACATTTTAGAAGTGCCAATAATGTTAATGCATAAACATATTTGAAATTTGAATAAAAAAAAAATTAAAAATGAGTGCATGATAACATTTTATGAGTGCCAATAACGGCATCCATTGTATATCATTTTAATTATTATAAATTTTATTTGACTATAAAATTAACTTATTATTATTATTTTTATTTCTAATGTTAGCATAACATTTGACATTTTTAGGGATCCCATAGTTACTGTCTTGTTTGGCAATTGAAAGTTTTTAATAGTTTACACTGTGTTCAATAATAGCATTGCCTTTCATAAACATGATTTTCTACAATAATATGTTTTATAGTCCATATTTCATATGTTAGTTATTTGAATTATCTTAGTCGTGGAATTATTAATAACCTTGAAGGCAATATAGAGATGTTTGAGGAAATAGAGCACACATTAACAAGGATTCAATATAAGTTCATGTACGATTTTGTAACGAACGTTAAGAACTTAAAATAGCAAAATATGTAAATATAGGCATATTTTGTATCTTATTTCATTGGCAATATAGAGATGTTTGAGGAAATAGAGCACACATTAACAAGGATTCAATATAAGTTCATGTACGATTTTGTAAGGAACGTTAAGAACTTAAAATAGCAAAATATGTAAATATAGGCATATTTTGTATCTTATTTCATTGGCACACAAACAAATACATGCATACAAAGTTAGGAGAGTTGGTGGTTTAAAAAAGGTTGAAACTACCGGAGGTGATGTTTGGTTTCTTGAAAGTAGTAATTAATTAAAGTGAACTTTGAATATTTTGTAAAAAATTGATTGAAAGTGGACTTACAATATCATTAAGTTTTTCATATTAATTTTTTAGAGTACCAATGATTTTACATTTTGAAGTGACGCATCTATAAATCATTTTAAGATCTATCCAACGGTTTCTAAATTTATACCTGTAGACAAAAGTACATGGTACCACGTCCTCTCTCTACTTTTTGTTTTTTAACTGGTGGACCCAACAGATACGGACCGGTAGACAAGTGCATTTCGCTAAAAATAACAACGATGAATTAATTTCATACAACCGTGCTACTTTGCACGCGCTTGTGCTCGCATTTGTGCAGGCACATAACAACAGAGCGGCCGAGCGCGGATAAGGTGGGTGGGACGGACGGCGCCGCCTTGCCTGCACGCACGTAAGCAAAAGCGCTTGCCAAACATCTTTTTTAGATTTTATATATGGGGACGGATCAAAAGATCCGCCTCCGGAGCCCCGCATGAGCTCCGTCATCCTCGACTGTTAGATCGAGCGGACTACATAGGACCCGCGCATGTCCGCTCGATCTAACGGTCAAGGATGATGGGACTCCTGCAGAACTCCGTGGATGGGACTTCCGATCCGTCCAATTTCTGCCAGATCGTCTGTCGAAAAGTTCTCCTATTAGTAATTTCTTAAAACTTGTTACCCTACGTCACTCGTGCAATTTTTTCAAACTTCATTACTCTACAGTGAATTTTCTGTTATTGGAATGGGTGGATTGCACCATGTAGTTGTAAACTTTTTATATTATTGGCCCTTACAATCACGGGCTCGTTGGTGTCGGCCCTAAAAACTGAACTAATCAGAATAAACTTCAGTTGAAGCTTCGCCATCTTCTCTATCATTCGATTCCTTTTCTCCTCTTCCTTTTCTCTCGCAGAGGAAGGAACAAAACCCTAACCTTAGATTCCATCCTCTCCTTCTCTCAGCAGAAGCAAAGAAAGAAATGGTTATCATAGAGCAAGAACCGGAAGAGGAGTCGCCGCCATCATCACCATCGACGTCTTCTGTGCAGAACCCTAGGGAATCATCTAGGGTTCCCGATGAATCGGAAGATGGCGGCGCAGGCGGCGGCAGCGACGAGGATTCCTTCGAGGATGCCCTAACCCAGGATCAGCTCAACGAGGTTCGATCTCTTTCCTTTTTCTATAATTTCATTCAATTCTTTTTTTAGCTGATCTGTAGAAAATTTCTTTATATATATATATACCCTTAAAGTATGAACTATTCCACGTAGCAATGACGCTCTAGAAGATTGTTTCCGTGTCCGTGTCGTCGTGCCCATAGCTGTGCCCAGTATTAACGTTTGGAACTTATATTCTTGGGAATTCTTTCACCAAGACATGTCAGTCGAGTGGCACTTCAAATGTCTTTAATTCTTTCCTCCACACAACGGATCGGTAATAGTTTCAACGAATTATTGAGCCATCAGTATTGCGCATCACCTCTACAGTTTTGGCTAATTTGCACTTAAGTACCCTGAACTATACCTACTTTTACACTTAAATATACTGAATTATTTTTATAGACACTTAAATACACTGAACTATCACCAGTTTTGCAACTTAATATCCTTTGTTAGTCTACCGATTCACTTAACAGTCGTGTGCATAGCACATGACTACATGGGACAGTTCCCCCCTTTTTTACTTTTAACTTCATCTTCTTCCTTAAGATTTGAACCTGAATCTAAACCCTAACCTTAACTATCCCTCACAGCCTCCATCCCACTCCTTTTCGCTCTCTCTCGGCCACCGTTGAGGCCACATGCAGCCGCAGGTGTCCCTCGCAGGCCGCACGAACCTTCGAGAGGGTGTAGGCTTAGTGAAGTATGGCGGTGGTTGTTCTGTTGTTGGCCGCGGCGATTGGAGTGTCCATGAAGGAGAGGCAGCGACCAAGTATGTGCCTGTGATCTGGTCGG
This sequence comes from Iris pallida, assembly GCA_029216955.1. Lineage (NCBI taxonomy): Eukaryota > Viridiplantae > Streptophyta > Magnoliopsida > Asparagales > Iridaceae > Iris > Iris pallida. Next base: position 12,642,591 of record JANAVB010028196.1, read on the forward strand.
CAGTTAAGACTTAAGACCACGTTTGTGGTGAAAGGCTTGGTGCAGATGTGTCGACTGTGACCGCCACGGTTGTTAGCTTGTGGACAACAACCTTGAAGAAGAGTTCTTAATTGAGGGCGCATTGATGATCCTGAGCATGTTGGTCTTGCCACCTTCAACATGCAGCTTGAATCCATTTGTTTTCCAATCTTAAGAGCTTGAATTTTAATGTTGTCAATACATGAGAATATATAATGTAGCAGTTTCTTATAATTTTAATTTTCATCACTTTGTGATGTAACACAAGTGGACATTGGTGCAGGCTGGCCCGTTGATCGTTTGCACATGAGATGGCGCAATGCTTTGATTTCAGTGCCTTGTGAATCGTGACTTCGATATCTAATTTCCACCATTCTCCTACAATTATAAAGAAATGAAATTAAAGTTTTGCACTTACAAGAAAAGGTGAAGATAGATATAGGATTGAGAGACTATGATTTTTCAACTAGGGAAGAAAGAAGATGAAAATTTTGTCAAAATTGCCTTTAGTTTCTAACTGCAAAAGTATGATAGTATAGGGTACTTAAGTGCAAAATAAAAGCTCGGGGTATTTAAGTGCCTATTAAAATACTATATGATATTTATGTATAGTTCAGGTATTTAAGTACAAATTAGCCACATTTTTTTACATATAAATAACATTAAGAAAACTAACTTTTAGCCCTTTTATCTTTGAAATAGTTCCTTCATTTTAATTGCTAATAATCCTAACCATTATCATATTTCTCTCAACCAATACTTGTTCCATTAGATCATAAGGCTCACTTCTCTCTGAAATATGATCGTGTAGACTTTTGTAATTGATAGGGCATTAAAGTTGAACTCATTGCCCATGGTGATTGAGAAGTCACTTTTCATGATACTTTAAAGAGTCAAACATTCACGTCCTTTACGGCTCCCTATGTTGCATGAATATGGACACGGATAAGGACAATACGGATAGGGGCTATGGACTTTTTCAGATTGGTACAATAAGTAGTCATCTATATTGTACCAATACTGACAGATATACATGTACGGACAAGATACGGATATGGACACAATTTTCCTATGTCCGTGCAATATAGACGGCTCCTTTATACCCTCTATGACATGTCTTCATTAATACTGAGCACTATTGTGGAACTCAAATTTGTGCTTCTTGAGGATACAAATGGATTCGGTAGGTTACTTTTTTGTCCTTGCTACCGGGTCAACTGTTTTGGTGATAATTGCATCGAGGGCTCTCAACTAGAATATAATTGGATTGATATTGCTAGACAGCTCATGGTGATTTTTCTTTCATAATCCTAGATTGATAAATGATTATTTGTGTTATGCAATTCTCTAGTGGTAGAAGTCATTCAGCTCTACTTATTTTTATTGGTCATCTAGTGCGATCTTTCTTTTATGCTTATAGATGATGGGTTCCTTGGTACTGGATTCCTTATAGGTATATTACCCTTCAAAATTTTCCTTTACACACTTGAGTTGAAGAATGCTACCCTGTATTAGCTAACATCAAGGCTTGTATCAGCATCTTGGGTTCTTTCTTTGAATTACTCCTTACTGTCTTCTCAATGCTTGAGCAACTTATCCTTTCTAACTTGTTCACCGGTATGCTGTCCTGGTTCACATTGTCTTCAATTCCTCCCTACTGTACTGATTATATCTTCATTTATGCTCAATGATTCATAGTCACTTATCCATCTACTTTGCACTTTGGATGTTTGCTACTTCATCTTGTCTACTTGAAGAATTAGCTTTCAGCAATCAACATCAACATAGCACATAACTTTCTCAGTCCAATTTGTTAGCTTTCCTTGATGCGCCATGTAACATGACGTCCAAAAAACCTCTGCCTCCAACTAATTTTCAATTTCCCAATTTTTTTCTGAAGTAGGAAAGCCAATTGCATTGTGCTATCACTTGGCTATAATCCATATTTTTGTTGTCTTCTGCGAGAACTTTATGTGGTTCTATGTAAGTGTTTAACCATGCCATCGTCATCAATTACCACTATATCTTATGCAAAGATAGTAAACTACCACATCTCTCTTGGTATTTCTCATAATGAATAAATCCACACAATTTAAGTAGGCGTCGCTGTTTTAGCGAACCTAGGTGCATTCATAATATCCCTCGCTTTAACTTCTTTGAAGCTTATCATAGCTCCATCATACCTGACCTAACAATTTATTCATTTCCTCTATGTAAACCCCAAATTTTTATACGTTTTATCACCCCCTTTCTCCAAAATGCTAAAGAAACATGCTATTAACCCTCATTTGGTTCATGTACATGCAATAGGATGTAATGAATCCCATGTTCCCATGAATATTACCACAAGCATGATGCAAGAAAATCTTAGGGATAATTTAGTTCATTCTTGTGTGTAATCATGAATATTGTTAAACATGTGAATGAAATGTAATAGAGAAGTCTAGAAGTGGAAATTAGTCTCTGGACATGTTTCTTGACGTGGGCACAATCATTTTGACCATTTCTTTGACATAGTGGTTAGAGAGCCATTCTTATGATTAATTGCACAGACATACTTATATGTACTATAGCTGGCGTGTAAGACTCAAAAAGTCCCATGGGGGACATTTCTGGATTCGTGAATACATTACACCCGTGTCAAGATTCCAAGTAACACTAAAGAAATAGACTGGGGGAGTGAAGAATGTAATTGCACGACACATAGGATTTATCCTTATTCCCTTTTATGAAGATATGAAGAAAGAAGTCACTCGCAAAGATATAATGCCCCTTGTTTGTTATTTTTTTAGAGAGCGTTGAGGAAACACATAAAACAACCGATGTTTCTCCAATTTATGTTGATAACATTGTAAGTTCCACTTTATTTCTTGTCAAGTGGCATATACTTATTTCCTTCACTCTTTGGTGTAATGTGTCATAGAGATGAATACAATTTCCTATAGAAAATTGTATATCTTACCTCTTCGTGTGTACTATTTATAGTATTAGGGGAACTTGGAGGTTGCTCATTGGTTGCATGAAGCTTAAATTGCAATCCAAAACGTAGGTCTACCTACCTGCCAAGTGACCACCTAGGTTTTATGGCATGACCGTCTAATGCTCATAGCTACCTTAGTTTGGAATTTGGCACCAACATAGTGGTTGAAGCCAGGCCAACATCCGGTCATAAAATTTTGTCAAATCTTGTATAGAGCTTTCCTATGCTCCAAAGTCAAATCTTGTATGGAGCTTTCTTATGCTCCAAAGTCGACCCCATTCCGATGGAAGAAGGCTTGGAGGATGATGATGAACGGTAGTATACACCACACTCTATTGTTGTTTTTACTATAGTGACAAAGTTACTAAGTTAAGCAGCAAATTAAAGATATGTGGAACATGTTCGCTAGACACCAGCTGATTTCACACTGAATGCACTTCTCTTATCATATCATAAATTGTGTGCTGTAGTGACTACCTAAAGCTTCTAAGCAGAAAATTTAATGCTTTTGTTATCCTCTTAATCAGAGAGCTCTGAATCAAGCAAATGATGCAAAAGCAGATGGCAATAGACTCTTTGGGGCTGGACAGTATAATGATGCTCTATTACAATACGAACTTGCTCTGCAAATTGCCTCTGAGGTGCCTTCATCTGAAGAAGTTCGTTCCATGTGCCATGCAAATCGTGCTGTATGTTTCTTGAAATTGGTAGGTGATTATTTTCCTGAAATAGAGACACTATACTGTACAATTTTTAGCTATGTTTTTCGTTACTGAAAATTCTGTAGAATTTCTGCCACAACACAAGAGGCTGCTTTAGGGTGGTCTGATGATCTTTAGGAACAGCCAATTTGTTCATTTATAATGGTGTCATCTTTATGGGAATGTGCTAGCATTAAGCCCTAATTATATTCATTGTTTAACACCTTATCCTATTCAATCTGAAAAGCTTTGACTCTTTCCCCATTCATGAGTGTCATACCTTATCCAAATTAACAGATAAGTTGGTATTGCTACTTATTATCTTTCATAATACATATCCTTCCTTCGATGGACCAGTTTCAACTTTTTATCAGTTAGCTTTGTCCTCAACCTTTATTAATAATATTTTTTGGATCTCACTGGTTCTTACACTAGTGTGCTATTCTTCCTTGCATGCAAGGAGGTATTAAAACCAGAATTACACACTTCAAAATTTTACGTGCAAAAACCGTAGCTTCAAATGCATGACCAGCGAAGTAGAGTTTCCTACCGACAAACTAGACTACTAAGGTTCCTGGCAAGTCCTGATTTTCCATAATTTCTGTGGCTAAGAATTTGGCATGATTTTGCGGGTTGACAATGATTTCTCATCAATATTTCACTTGAATCTTCGTCAGTTTGATGGGTGGAGTCTTTGATGGTGTTCAAAAATTCCATTTAGTGCTTTATTTGAGCAAACATGTTAGGGTTTGTCGAGCTGTTTTGTTATTGAAGTAAATGTATGACATTCAAATGTATTTTACTTTGTGTTTGATATATTTGAGTTGGTTTCAGAACCAACCTGTATGACAAAAATCCATGGTGGAGAAAGATTCAAACTTGTGGACAATCATAATTTTCCATCAATTAACCAATCATTCATTTGTTAACTACGGCGTGTGGTTCTCTCCTTGAATATGTATTGGAGTAGCAACATAATTGTTTTATCAATAAGACCCTCAAATAGTAATTCATCACAACTTACATGAAGCCATGTATAGATCCTAATAAAGACATTGACAAGAAAAGAAGAGTTTAAAACTGATTAAAAGTGTGTAAAGCTAATTATACCAGCTAAAGTTCAATCAAACAAGTCGCAAACTTAAAAAACATTAGTGCATTGACTGGCCTCCATCAATATGTACCATGCAATTATTTCAACTTTTATCTTTAATTTAAAAATTGATTAAGTTGGAATAGCCGTTCTCAAGGTAACTTGTTCAATTTTGTAGTATTGATGTCTTAAGGAATATCCTAATGTCCTAATTGAAGGATAAACTTTCCCTGTGTCCTGAGTAAGGCTCCTATTATATTACCATTTCCTAGGATAAACTTTCCCTGTGTCGTGAGTAAGTTTCCTATTATATTCCATTTCCAGTTTTTCACATCTCGGCACCACTCACGATCATCATTCATGGTTCGTTGATCAAGTTGTGTCTCCTCATCTTTACTGTCTGGAATGAAGTATTGTGGAACGATAAAAAATTATCTGTTTCCTGAATTTTGAACCTCTCTTGTTCTTGATTTCTTGGAGGACATTTCTACTTGGAAGAATTCAGTTGCAGCGGAAGTAGTCCATCATATATTATATATACTTTCAGGAAGTGTTCTTTATTGTAATATCTTCGTGTTGTGGATCATATAGGCTTGCAAGATTTGGATGTATAATAAGATATTCCATCGTGTATGCTTGGAAGAATTCTGATGTGATTTTCCATTGGATTCTCTACTTGGAAGAATTCTGATGTGATTTTCAATCAGGATTCTCTCCGATGAAACTACGAGTTAAACCTCTTTTGTCCAAAATAAAGAGACTTGTGAATGATATTAAGTGTTTATCCTAATATGAATTTGAGGAGTTATGGTCTGTAATGAACGTATACTTGTATGAAACGGTAAATGAAGAGAGGAAAAGGAAGGAGTTTCTCTTTCTAATATTACAGAACAGAAACCTAACAATTAAAAAAAATCTTTTATGTGAGAACTAAACCTGTTCTGATCCATCACTAGATTTGTGGTGTGGCACTTCTTTTCTCATTAAGAATAATAATTTCATACAGGGGAGATACGATGATGCCATTAGAGAATGCTCAAAAGCATTGGAGCTGAACCCTTCATATGTAAAAGCACTGCTTAGAAGAGGAGAGGCACAGGAAAAGCTTGAACACTATGAAGAGGCTATCGGCGGTATGCTTTAGATATTTACCACCATAATCGTTGCCTTTCACCATGCCAGCTTTTTTTAAATCTTGTACTGGTAAGCTCTAGTCAGAATTGCCTAATAATATCTTAATTCAACCAAAATTTTCTTGCAGATATGAAAAGGATCATTGAGATTGATCCTTCAAATGACCAAGCAAGAAGGACGATAATGCGGTTAGAACCATTGGCAGCAGAGAAGCGAGAAAAGATGAAAGAAGAGATGATTGGTAAGCTTATGTTGGGGTCATCTTTTTGTTCTTTTCCACTTCAATTTACTAATATGTTTCCCATGTTATTACCCATCTAGTTGTATATGAAGAAGCTTTCCCTGCAGAAAGTTTTAGTTCTAATACATTGCTTTTTTGTTATACTATACATTTGATAATGAACAGAATAAACCACTGGCTAAAGTATGTTGACAAGTTGCCATGGTTCATTTTTCCTTCTCTCTCAGAGTACGTGCAACCATTTTAATGTTGCTTGGGATAATTTAAACTACATCCAATAAACATTACTGGAGAACAAGATCTAAGTGCCCCGAGATTTTGAATAACTGTCACATACACTACCACATCAACAGACGAGCTTTATCAGCTGAAGCTTTTATTTCTTTTCAAGAGTTTGTATGTCACTGCATTATTAATATTAGTTAGTCAGCTATTAAGTATATTTTCTGTTTTAGTTTCGTGCTGAATATCTGTGGTATTTTCATAATATTTGACATTTTTAGGGGCACATTTAGAGAGTAACAAATTTCTAGTCTTCTTATCGATTGAAGGGTCTCACTGCCAACTAATACATTCCACCATAGATTTCGCCATTCATGCTCATTTTGTGTTGATGGAGATATATGCTGTTTAAGAGATCAGAAACACTCTGTACCATCTCACATCTTGCTGGAATCAGCCACCTCTAAAACTAATGCCCTACTTTTTGGAAGTAACTAACACATTGAACTCCATGCAGGGAAGTTGAAGGAGATGGGGAACTCTGTGTTGGGGCGTTTCGGAATGAGTGTTGATAACTTCAAAGCAGTCAAGGATCCAAACACCGGATCCTATTCCATATCGTTCCAACGCTGATGAGAAAAGAAACATATACAGCAAGTGCAGAAAAGAGGATATTTTCATAGTCTCGTTGCAGGACACCTTGTTGATCTGTCAGAAATACGATCCTTTTTTTTCGCACGGTGTAGTTCAGACCTGTTCCTGTTCTTCTATCTATATATCTATTAGTACATGTCCTTTTGGTTCTTTGCAAATATTAGAACATGATTGAATTTATGAACTAAAGCATCATATTTTGGGCCTCGTGTAGTAGATAAGGCTTGTTGGTCCCAGATATGCACGATTGAAGGTCCTCCCTGGCTTTCATTCCTTAAGTTTCCTGTTCGGGGCTGGATCATTTCCTTTGAGCATGGACTTTGTAGATAGCGTCGCAACTAGTAAATTACGCACGCAATTTTTTATATTATTGAAAAATAGTTTATATATATATATATATAGAGAGAGAGAGAGAGAGAGAGAGAGATGAGGTGGCTATATGTCACATTCCATGCTATTATTATGCACTTGTACATTTTTTTGTGCATGATGATAGGGGGGGGGGGGGGGGGGGGGGGGGGGGGTTTGACACAACCACCACCCATAAGAGCATTTCCAACCCTATTGTCTTATTTAGTGTTGTGAGTCCTATGTGGCATGAGACACAAGACAATGTCTTTCTTAGGTGGCAAGATTATATTCACAATGCACAATGAGTTTGAAAAGTCCTATGTGGCATGAGACACAAGACAATGTCTTTCATAGGATCTAGACAACCAACTTCACATTGTCCTTGCCACGTCAACTTCATTATTTACTCTACATTTGTATTGGAGAAAGATTTTTGAAATGGAAGCTTGTCATTCCTATGTGGCAACCATTTTTGCTAAACTCACAATAGGGTTGGAGATGCTCTAAAGATGGCACCTCACCTCCCTTATTCTCTCTCTCTCTCTCTATATATATATATATATATATATATATATATAAAATTTGTTATGGATATATGTGAATAAAATTGAGGGTTTTCGGTTATGCAAACAGGGAAAGTTAGTTTTAGAATTATTATTTCACTTATTTTTTTTCTTCTAATAGTTGATGGAGAATTTACACGGTTTATTCGGCTCAATTTTGAGCGGTTTTCAAGCCTCCCTATCAAAAAATAAAAAATAAAGTAGAGATGGGCACCAAGGAATATGAGCATATTTCCTGACGACTTCCAATGGGTGTTTTATCAAGGCTAGAGCAGGCAACCCCAAACCCCACTCTCTCCTTAGGGCAGTCTTTCATATCCAGCGTGACCTGCAACAGATTAGGTCGCGGATGATATTTCAGGGCATAATAAAAAAACAGGGTCAGGAAACAACCAAAATTAGTTTCGGCTAGGCCAATCTCACCTTCTATGCCGGCCTTGGCTTTATGTTACCACCTCTGCCTGTATACTATTGACTATAGTTTTTGTTCTCTCTGGTTTTGGTCCTTCTGTGGCATCAAAAATTGAGTTGTTCGTTGCTAGTGTTCTGCAGCGAACTAAGAGATCCAAGCATTGGTCTGTTGGATCCTAAAGCAAATTGCATCTGCAGCGAACTAAGAGATCCAAACATTGGTCTGTTGGATCCTAAAGCAAATTGCATCAATTCCTGTTGCACTAGTCTACCTCGTCTTGATCACAGTCATTGTTGCAATAAATTTGTCCAATTCTTCTTTTCAAGGGAGGATCTGTGGATGTCCCTATTCCATGTATCGCCCGCCTACATCTCCTTCTCACTTTTTCCATCAATGATTCAATGGCGTTATGCGTACCACCAGCTAACCATTACTCACTGCCAAACTTGGTTTCACATGCTAGTCCTTGTAAATTTCTAAAATTGCCTATATAAGAGTATATTTTTGGAGGTCTTGTTTTAATTTCGGACCATTGATGTCTAACTTTGAAGTTCGTGAACCTTGTAGAGAATGACCGTTCCAACTTCCACAATAGCTACATCTCCAATCCTATTGTGAGTTTAAAAAAATGGTTGCCACATAGGAATGATAAATTTTCATTCCAAAAATTCTCCAATGCAAATGTAGAATAAAACATAAAGTTGACATGGCAATGACATGGCAAGAATAATATGAAGTTGGTTGTCTAGATCTAGATAATGTATTTCACAATGACTTTGTCTCCACATCATCAATTATGAATATAAATATTTATAAAAAATTGAAGAAGTTGAGGAGTTGTCTTGGAAGTTGAAAAAAATACTTTTTATTGTCTCCTCAATACTTTTGCATTGGAGAGAGTTTTTCTATTTCATTGTCTTTTGAGATATAATTTTGCCACATAAACAAAACATTGTCTTGTGGCTCATGCCATATAGAGCCACCTAAGACTCACAACACTTAACAAGACAATAGGGTTGGAGATGCTCTAAGAGCATCTCCAACCCTATTGTCTTGTTTTGTGTTGTGAATCCTATGTGGCATGGGACACAAGACAATGTCTTGTATAGGTGGCAAAAATATATTCACAAATGACAATGAGTTTAAAAGGTCATCTCCAATGCAAAAGTATTGAGAAGACAATACAAATTAATTTTTTACAACTTCCAAGACAACTTTTACTCTTCTACTTCTTTTTATAAATATTTTTATTCACAAATGATGATGTGGACACAAAGACATTGTGAAGTGCATTGTCTAGATCTAGACAACCAACTTCACATTGTCTTTGCCATGTCATTGCCATGTCAACTCCACATTTTTTTCACATTTGCATTGGAGAAGTACTTTTGGAAAAAATGATTGTCATTCCTATGTGGCAACCATTTTTTTCAAACTCACAATAGGGTTGGAGATGCTCTAACCTGGCCCTTTCATCAGTGGGACCCACCCAATTCACTTCGTGGCAGAATATTCACCATTATGTTATGTCTTCCTTGAAAGTGAAAATGACTGCATTATTTTTCTACATCAAACGATTTTAATTAGTTCTACACAGACCGAGGAAAAGGACCGAAAGAAACAAATCTGTCCGTGTCAAGTGTCCTTTCTTCATTGATCGGACTTTTGGTGGCTAACGCTAGCAAGAGGGAGGGTTGATGTCTGCGGGATAGATTCCGATCGTTTTCCATCTGATCCAACAAGCATTGAACAGTACCATCAATCTATATATATAGTTCACGTCACATTCCCACCATTTATTAGGTTGCAAGTGTCTTTTACAGATAAGTCCCCATAAATTTATAATTATTTTCTTAATACCTTATTAAGGTCAACAATGCATGCAAATACTGATTTTGCATTCCTTGCAACTATTGCCCATATTGTACAAACACAAACAAAGAATCTATATTTTTATTGCAAAGTCTAGTATCTAGCGTGCGTAGGACTTCCCTAATAACTCGCCAATTTTAACTATTGGGCCACCTCTTGGTGGCTGAATACGATTATCACATGCATGCGAATATTTTTTAACTACATACAATAATATGCACCTATATTGCATAAATACAAATATAGATACAAAACACATGCATAGAACCAGGACCATGACGGGTCGACATGGAAAGGGGGTGCTTAAGTGCAGGACCGTTCAGAGGTAAGCCAGACAAGACTTCGAACTTAAACAACCCCCATCTGTTTAGGGCAATCCCCAGACTCAGTGTGATTCCGATAGAGGTTGGGGTCACGGGTGACCCTCCATGATCGACCTACAATAAGGGTCAGAGGGCAGCCAAAACTAGCTCTGGATAGGGCAACCCAACCTCCTGGGCCGGTCCTGCTTAAGTGTAATGTTTCGATCCTGCATGACCGAAAATCGTCATTGGACATCATATCGTACAAGCCCAAATCATACTTGTACAAGGTAAGCACCAAACACAATCGATTAAAATATCTCAAAGATAAGTCATCGCAGCAGAAATAAACAGAAAAGTCGAATAGACACAAGATATACAAAATGATTATCTTTATTGATAATATTGTAGCGGGATATATATATATATATATATATATATATATATATATATATAACTCAAAATATATATGCTTACAACTCAAAATTATACAAACAATGATGTTCCATATACTGTGTTCTTTATAATCGAAATCACATCTTTGCATGACAAACTCCACCTCGCTCCAACAAACTCTTCAATGTCTCATAACCGATAAAGCTACTCCCCGTGTATGCATCAACTGGGGGGAGGTTAGTACATTGTCGTATACCTAGCCAACTCAAATCAAACCAACACGTGTATTAAGTGAGTGCAAGCAAATAATATGTAGTCTTTCTAATAATACCTTAGGATTAGTTATATTACATGGCAAGTATGTGTCTATAAGCATTGATCTACTTATCATCTTTCTTGTCAATATAACGATATCATTCATAATATATATGCCATAATGCGTGTCTCTGAATAAGACATATGTTAGCCTTCAAAAATATATAACATAGCAAGTGTCCGTTCCTGCGTCTTACTTAGGTCTGCAAGCATATGATATTAGCATGTAGCCTAACTATATGACGATCACTGGCACCACAAACCATCATGGACTTCTAGTGAGATCATGATCCTTCCAGCCATGATAGTTAGTCTCACTAAAGGTCATGAATCACCATGTGTTAGTACCTCAGCATCGATTCCTCTAAGCTGAATCGGTTTCGATGTCCCGACAATCTTTCGAGAAACAAAACATTGTACACAAGTTGTTCATGAACATGCAAATGCGTGAACAATTGAACTCTAATACATATGCATGGTACAAAAATTGAAATAACTATACATCACATCTCTCTATTCAACATAAACCACATCACATCTCTTCTTGTATTGCCACATTTCCTCGAGTCATCGCTCTCATCATACTTTACAGTACATGGATTCTACCTTGATGACCAACGGTCCCAAACATTTCCATATGTTTAATATCTGAAACAACAGTATGACAATCATCATGTTCATAACGGCAGTATAATATTTTATATTATGAGATAAAAACAATTCTACGCTACATAAGCCTATAACAATATTTTAATTATTCCATGAATTTATCTATAACATGTTAACATAAATGAGATTACTCTCTTTGTATATCTTTGTTCCTGTTGTAACTCATGGCTTTTCACCTTTCATCTCCTTGTAACTTACACATGACCTTTGACCCTTCATTTCTTCATAACCCCTAACCTCTCTCCCTATATAAAAAGAGGTTGGGATAGCTTGTATGTGGCACTTGAGTGATTTATATTATAGGAGTATACTTCGTCACATCTCTGGCGTGTTTGAGTTTTTGCCTTACAACACGTTATCAGCACTTTGCTCGTGCAACGCTGGAGACCCGACGTACCGTTCATTTTTTTTACCTTCTTCCACCGTACGGTAAGAAAGGTAATTTTTTAAACTGGCATTTTCATCCTAAATAACTAAATAAGGTACTTATTTTTGTCATATACTCGTATATAAGAGTATATGTTATGCATTATCTAGTACTTGTGTCAAATGAAGAAATTTTTTTTAAAAAAAAATTTTTGGACTAATTTTTTGGAAGAATATGTTTTATTAAAACAAGTAACTACAATAATATTGAAGAATATACTTTCTTTGTTACAGCAGACTATTTGATAAAAGAAAAAAGAGGAAAACAAAAGTTTTTTTTCTTTTGTCCAATTCTACATTACTTGCTAAACTTTGCTGTTTGTCTTTACTGTTTGTAATACTAATCTTGATTTCAAAAAAATATATATATACATATTTTGTCTCAAGTGGGTTTTTGAACCCAGGACCTATCGGACCAGAACCTTAAACTAGCCCTTTAGACCAACTTCCCCATTTTAGCTATTGTCACATTATTGCTCATTCCTTCTTGTTGTCTGGGATTTGGAGAGCTAACATTTAAATGCTAACATTTTTTTGGTAATGATGGATTTGAGCTCCTCAGTGGCAATTTTTTTTATGTTGCTCAGCGAATCATTGTAACAGATGAATAATAAAATTGTATTTTTTTGTCGTTATTTTTTGGACGTCGCTTCATTAGACGTCGGAAAAATAGTTGACATTTTATTGGTGCCGCTTGCTTAGGCACCAATTCTTTTGTGTGTTGTTGCTTGCTTATGTTGTACGTTTTTTTTGCGTAATTACGGAAAAAAAAATAAACTTGAAAAATTTGAAAAATGGTTTTGGCTACATAAACAAATTCTGGCACCGCCAAATTTGGGCCTTCCAAAATAACATTTTTGGCTAATTTATTTTCAAAAGCAACGCTTATTTTGAGCATGCACTAAATTGTCACCTATTTTGCACAGTTCGTAAATAGTGTGAATTTCTTGAAAAATCTTATTTATTCTTACATTTGATTTTTTTTTTACGAAGTCTTTCCGAGTAGGCTCACCTATTTGGGTATGATGTCAGAAAGAACTTGGGACTTGGTTTTTAAGCTGTCCCTGGTGACCCTCCTCCCTCATTTTTCTGCCTGGTCATATTCACGTAGAGCTACTGAAAGGGGCTGACCGAATATTATTTTTGCTCAAATTGTATTTATAATTATGCATTTTTGCAAGAAACTAATTGACCTATCTATATCGGCCCGTCGATCGATATAAGAGAATTTTTTTTAAAAAAACAAAAATTGTTTTAATTTATGATTGTTTGTTGTTGCTTATACAAATCAAATCCATATAAACCTGTCGTTTTATGTTGACTGATCAAGATTTTTTCTCCTGTTGTAGAAAAATGTCGATCAAGATTGATTTTTCCATCCTTGAAGCCTATGGCAAGAACTACTTGGATTGGACGCAAGACATCCAGAACCATCTAGATGCGCAGGGCCTCTTGGACGTCATCTATAACGAGGAAGAGCGCGAAGTGGAAGTCACTCGCTCAATGAATGCCAAAGCGATGATTCTATTCCGTAGGCATTTATCTGACGCCATGAAGGCGGAGTTCATTGAAATCTCCTCGTCGAAGACGCTATGGGACTCTCTGAAAGAGCGCTTCGACCACCAGAAGACCATATGGCTACCTGAAGCTCGCTATGACTGGTTGAACCTGCGCTTCCAAGACTTCAAGAGCGTAACTGATTATAACAATGAAGTCTGCAGGATTCAATCACTTCTCCAATACTGCGGTGAGATATTAACCGACAGTGATCTATTGGAGAAAACATACACCACATTTTCTTCCACAGACAACTTGCTCCAGAAGTAATACCGTCAGTCTAAGTTCACCAAGTTTCTCGAGCTCATCACCCAGCTTTTACTAGACGAGAAGAACAGTCTCATTTTAATGAGAAACAACAATTCTCGTCCTGCTGGAACAAAGACAATTCTAATGCCTGATGTAAACGCTCTCTGTGGACCAAATCTACGGTAGAAACGAGACAAGGGTCAGTCGTCCCAGCCAAGGAACAGAGGCGAGTTTAAGTCTCGTCACCTAAAGCGAGGTTCTAACAAGAACCAAGGACATTTGACTCCTAGACAGTCTCATGGTAAGAACCAACGGACCAGTCGTCCCAAAGCGAAAGTGGAAGGCCAAGCGCCTACTCTCTGCTACAAATATGGTGCTTATGGTCATATGCAACGGACTTGCAGGGCAACCCCCCAAGAAGTTGATAACTCTCTCAAGGGACGCCGGGCCGTAGCAAATCTGGTCAACGAGTGCGAAAATCTAAATCTTGAGACCCCCGATTTTGTAGCAAAAATGGAAGAATGAATCTCCATTTTCTCTCTATATTTGATTTAAGTCATGAAACTTTTGGTGGTTTGTATTTTCTATTTTTTCGATAAATTAAAGTTCTATTTCGAGCACTTTCCTCAAACGTGTGACAAACTTTAATTTTCTTTACTTATAGGCATGGACCACGGGACAGTAGATTGTCTGGTTGATAGTGGAACGACTCACACTATCTTGAGAGATAAATCATACTTTATCTCCAATACGCCTAAAGTAACCTCAGTGACAACCATTTCGGGACTCTCAACCCTTGTTCAAGGTTTTGGCAAAGCTCATTTTTCGTTGTCCAATGGTACTCCCGTTGAAGTATCAGAGACCTTATATTTTCCAAGGTCCAGTCGTACCTTACTGAGTTTTAAGGATATTCGAGAAAACGGATTTCATGTTGAAACTGCTCAAGAATATGGCTTCGAGTATCTTTTCATTACCTCCACTCAGTACGGCCAAAAGCGTATCATGGAGAAGTTGAAAAGTCTTTCAAGTGGTTTGTATCTCACTACGATACAATACATCGAGAGTAATCTCATCATTCGCCGAGCGCCAGTTGATGAGAGCATTTTTATGCTATGGCATGACCGGCTGGGTCATCCGGGTCAAAATACGATGCTTCGTACTATGAATGCATTGCATGGGCATCCACTTGGAGGAAAGAATTTCGTTATAAATCCGAAAAGCCTTTGCCAAGCTTGCTCGATTGGGAAGACGAATCTCAAGCCGCTCCATGTGAAACCTACGAGATTGGTTTCTCAATTCCTTGAAAGCATTCATGGAGATATTTGTGGACCAATCCAACCAACAAACGGACCATTTAAATACTTCATGATTTTGGTTGATGCATCGACTAGATGGTCACACGTAGTGTTGTTGTCCACCCGAAATGCAGTATTTCCTAAACTTCTCGCCTAGATCATTAAGTTAAGGGCTTACCATCTGGATTATCCGATAAAGTCTATTAGACTTGATAATGCCGTAGAGTTTACATCAAAGACTTTCGATGATAATTGTATGACTTTGGGAATAAATTTTGAACACCCTGTTGCGTATGTTCATACCTAAAATGGCCTAGCGGAAGCTTTTATAAAGCGACTGCAAGTGATAGCGCGGACCTTGGTTATGCGCACCAAACTCCTACTATCTGCATGGGGCTATACAATTTTGCACGCTACGAATTTGGTCCGTCTGAGGCCCATGGCCACCCAACCACTTTCTGCGTACCAGCTGGTTACTGGATGTGAGCCTGACGTCTCATATTTACGTGTGTTTGGTTTCCTAGTCAATGTTCCAATTGAGCCGATAAGGCGTTCAAAATTTGGAACTCAGAAGCGACGGAGAATATATGTCGGTTATAACTCCCCGTCCATCATTCGCTATTTAGAGCCCTTTACAGGCGATCTCTTTACCGCGAGACACGTAGATTGTGACTTTGATGAAGCAATCTTTCCGTCATTAGGGAGAGAAATGCACGCTAACGTTGATGAGGAACTACGTAAATTAGCATGACATGTGCCCGCTTTTGCTCATTATGATCCACCCTCTGCACATAGTGATAAGGAAGTGTATAGGATTCTAGGTCTGCAAGATATTACAAATCAAATGCCAGACGCATTTAGCGACCTAGCAAAAGTCACGAGATCAATTATACCTGCTGCAAATGTGCCTGCAAGGATAGACGTCCCTGAGAGACGCCATGTTCCTGTGAAACATGTTGCTCCGGTCGAACCCACCAAGCAAAGGACGCTGCCATCGGCCGTCCAGTCCGCCACTATTCCCAAGAAGAAGGGAAGACCGATTGGTTCCAAAGATATTCTTTCCCGGAAGCGGAGAAATCTTGTTGAAAGCGTTTTGCCACATGAGATCATTAAGGATCACGATGATGTATTAGAAGAGCACATTCCAGATGAAACGCCTATTCCTAATCATGTCGATAACCTCGAAATATCCGTCGAGTATGCTAGCTTAGACAATATTTTGAAGCAAAATGAAACTGTCATCGATGATGTGTTCATATACTCAGTGGCCACTGACATTATGAACAATGTTGACATGGAACCTCGCAGCGTTGTCGAGTGTCAACGACGAACGGACTGGCCACAATGGAAACAAGCAATCCAGACTGAATTAGATTCCTTAGCGAAAAGAAGCGTGTTTGGACCTATAGCTCCAACACCACCCAATGTTAAACCAGTTGGTCACAAATGGGTTTTTTCTAAGGAAGCGTAATGAGAGAAATGAGATTGTACGATACAAGGCTCGTCTTGTGGCGCAAGGCTTCTCACAACGTCCTGGAATTGATTACGAGGAGACGTATTCTTCCGTAATAGACGTCATAACGTTCCGCTACTTAATCAGTTTAGTAGTTTCCGAAAAACTGAATATGCAGCTCATGGATGTGGTCACAGACTATCTCTACGGGGATCTGGACACAGAGATATACATGAGAGTCCCTGAAGGACTAAAGATGCCTGAATCAAGTAGTTCCTGACCACGGAACGCGTTCTCGATTAGACTGAGGCGTTCACTATATGGATTGAAACAATCCGGGCGAATGTGGTATAACCGCCTAAGTGAATACTTGATCGGTTTGGGATACATTAATAACGAACTTTGCCCATGTGTGTTCATAAAAAAATCTATTTCAGGATACGCAATCATCGCAGTCTATGTAGATGAAATGAATCTCATAGGAACCGAAAAAGACTTGTCAGAAACTGCTGATATCCTGAAGAGGAAATTCGAGATGAAGGATCTTGGGAAGACACGATTTTGCCTCGGCCTACAGATCGAGCACCGTAAATATGGAATTCTTGTCCATCAAGCGAACTACACCCAAAAGGTGTTAAGACGCTTTAGTCATTTTGACGTTAAGCCGTCCGCTACTCCCATGATCGTCCACTCTCTAGACATTACTAAGGACCCATTCCATCCAAAGGAGGACGATGAAGAGATATTGAGTCCTGAGTGCTCTTATCTGGGTGCAATAGGTGCTTTATTGTACTTAGCCCAATGTACTAGACCGGACATCTCGTTTGTTGTGAATTGTCTAGCTTGACACAGCACCGCGCCAACACGTCGCCATTGGAATGGCATAAAAGACATTTTTTGCTACCTTAAGGGTACTATGGACTTGGGCTTATTCTATTCCTACGTGGTTTTGAGTGAGTCCAACGCTCTTGGCACTCGAAGCAATGCGACCCTTGTTGGCTACGCCGATGCGGGATACTTATCTGATCTGCATAAGGGGCATTCCCAATCTCGTTATGTATTTACCATTGGGAACACGACAATTTTTTGGAGGTCTCACAAACAGACCTTAGTGGCTACTTCAACGAACCACACTGAGCTACTCGCTCTCTATGAGGCGACTAGAGAGTGTGTATGGCTTCGAGCTGTTATTGGCCATATTTGAAGTACATGTGATCTTCCATATGACCCAGATGAACCTGTTGTTGTCTATGAGGACAATACCGCTGTTATTGATCAAGCGAAACATGGTTACTTCAAAGGAGATGCTACCAAGCACATATCGCCCAAGTTGTTCTTTATACTTGAACAAGGGCTTCAGAAGATTAAAGTGCAACACATTGGATCGGAGAATAACCGTGCAGACTTGTTCACCAAGTCACTGCCGAAACACACTCGTTCCAGAAACATGTCAGAGCAATTGGACTTAGAAAACTTTCAGAGTTAGCCTAAGTAAAACATGTTTCCTGCATCCTGTTGTGTGCATGTGAGGGGGAGCGCCCCAACGAGCGTCCCAACGAGCGCCTCCAAATGCCCTGTTGTGCGTATATCCCGCGCCCTGTCGAGTGCGAGTGAAAAGGGGAGCATCCTGATGTATGCTTGTGTACTCTTTTTTTCCCTTAGACCAAGTTTTTTCCTATTGGGTTTTCCTTGGCAAGGTTTTTTTTAATGAGACACAGTTCAAATCCCTTATTCACTAAGGATTATTATGATCAGAGGGAGTATACAGTTGTATACTTCTAAACCATCGTGTACTCTTTTGTCCTTCGATCAACGATTTTTTTCAATAGGTTTTTCCTGACAAGGTTTTGACGAGGCACCTTTGCAATGATTAGTTTACCCCCATCACACTGACCTGTGTGTACTCTTTTGTCCTTCGACCAAAGTTTTTTCTACTGGGTTTTCTTTGGCAAGGTTTTGACGAGGCACAAGTAGGTGGTCAAATTTGAAGGTGCAAGCTACAGACAGACGAAGAAATTCAGAGGTGTTTACAAAAAAAAATTTTTGGAGAGCCAAGGGGGAGTGTTGTAACTCATGGCTTTTCACTTTTTATCTCCTTGTAACTTACACATGATCTTTGGCCCTTCATTTCTTCATAACCCCAACCTCTTTTCCTATATAAAGAGAGGTTGTGATAGCTTGTATGTGGCACTTGAGTGATTTACATTATACGAGTATACTTCGTCACATCTCTGACGTGTTTGAGTTTTTGCCTTACAACAGTTTCTTTATTTTTATTAGCATGCAACAAATTTATTAGAACATGATTGAATTTAAGAACTAAATGTCACGCCCCGATTCCGTAGAATCGATAGTCGTCCCCCGGGCGTGATGCCGTGCGAACCTAAGTTGCGATCGCACAAGACATAGTCATAAGGTTATCCGAAACACAACATCAAGTTAGAGTACGCAGAGAAATTGATTGACACATTTGAAATAGAAGTAAATTTTTTCATTGATAATAAAACATCATTTACATTGACTTCTTTACATTCATTGCCGCGCGGGCTACAACAAGACTCGACTTACAAAATTGTCACGCCCCAGAACCAGAATACTGGACGGAGGCGGACACAGCCAGCTACGCAATCCCAAAGTACGTTAATACTCTGAAATCATGTATAAGCTGTCATGACATGGGGGTTACTCTACAAGCCATCAGTCAATCCTATGGTTTAACAATCCTAGGTATCTCAATCACAGACAATTATACAAGAGCAAGGAGTACGATCATCATACATACAATAGTAAGGCGTCCCGAACCATATATACATGAATGATCATGAAGCCAGTACCACAGATCTGAGGACTAGCTAGAGTATTAGTCGTACATGATAAGGACTAGCTATAGTCTAGAATACACATATCATGTTTATGCCCGTAGGCTACAATGTCAAGGAAAATACCAAAACACGAGCTAAACACGTGCTCGGGCTAAACGTTACACGAGGAGAATTTATATATCAGTGGGAGGATGAAGAAGAAACCCACTGAGGCACTCTGGTGCTCCGGCTGGTCACCGTCGAGTAAATGGTGCGGTAGATCCTTCGGGCTCTTCTATTAGAACCTGGCCATGCAAAACCAGTGGGGTCAGACCCCAAATAGCAAGTACCACAAAGGAGGCCGAACTATGAACTTAAAACCAGCAATCATTAGCAATCAATAAGCAGATAAGTAAGGGAGGATCGAGATTTGTGCAGTACCAATGCACTTGTCCCAAACATAGGAAGACAGTAAGTAAAGCATCATTGAGCATAAAGTAAACTGGAGAACATGTTAAATAAATAGAACTGGGAAGGTGATATACGATGAGATAGCCATGGGACTATTCAGATAACCAGGTTACAACCCGTAAACCAAACAAGGACCGGGGTTGTAACCCTTCGTCTGAACAGAACTTGGTTTCTCCCACCATTTATCGGCAAGATAAAATAAGAAATCAGGACATGTAACAATCATGTACAAGATCAAGACAAGACTAGACAGACTGAACTCCATCCAACATTCACGGCCAAGCAATAAGTACGGCTTGATACTTTAACTAACTAGGGTTATCACAGGCCTAGTTACTAGCAAGATGCAGCGAGATTCTTCCAAGTCCAATTATCCGTTTGTTACTACCTGAGTGACCCCAGCAAAGAAAAGGAAAAAGATAGCATGATATAGCAGACACACTGTAGTAAGATACATGTGTCCTAAGGTACCACACTCGACGGCGGGCTGGAAGTGCGCTCATCTCGACGGATAGCAACAAATCCCATGTATATATATATAAGGCCGGGGTCAAAGGGGCAACAGGTAACTGGGAAAGTCTCTCCATGAACTACTTGATCAATCTAGTCATTAACCTAGCCAGATTCAATATGAATCCCTGACCGTGGGAAATCAGAAATTCATGTCCTAGACATGATGCAAGACTTGACGGTAGCTTATACAAGCACATTCAATACAACACCTACGGTATCAGGATACTAATTAATTCTTGTCAGGAGTGCGCCACGACGGGCCACTATCATTATCATTATTACTTATCAAGAGTGCGCCGCGACGGGCCACTATCAAGCATTGTCAGGGTACTTATCAAGAGTGCACCACTATGGGTCACTGTCGTGTCATGCATAGCAGGTCAAGTTATCAGGTCAAGTTATCTTGTCAGGAGTGCACCACGGCGGGTCACTATCAAGTCATGCATTTTATCAAGGAGGGAAGAAACTTGCAAAATTAAATAATAATATATATATAATATATATATTCTTGAAGCCAAGGAGAAACTTTATAACTTTCATGTTGGGAGTGGAAAGAAATTCTGACCACAATCCAGGCAAATAAAATATTTAAACAATCAAAGTGGGACCCATGCGGTCCAAAAGTGGGAGAACAATTATGCGGTCATAGAGAGTGGGAGGCCACCCATGTGGCCAGAAAATAACAAAAAGGGGCCATGCGGCCAAGAATGGGTGGGAGGCCATGCGGCTCCAAAATTAAATGCCAGCAAGAAACATTTCCGCAATCAGAAAAAACAAAGAGAGTGGGACCCGTAATGAATGCAAGCTTCCACTTTGCAAGCAAAACAATGAAAAAAGGGGCATGTGGCCAAATAATAAAATGATGACTGCCAGTAAAAGAGTGGCTCACGTGGCCAAAATATTATATAGTGGGGGAAGGGAACCTATGCGGCTCACATTAGATTCCATGCAAAAATACAACATGCAAGAAATAATAATATTTAATGGCCAAAGGCTATGCGGCTCTGCATCAAGCAATTGCTAATGCTATAAATGTCCATGCGGCTCACCCTCACAATTGCTTGCATGAAAATACAAAAGGCAACAAATATTAAATAATTCCTTATGCGGCTCCACTTGATTCATGTATTAACGGCAGCAAAAGACCAAGCCTTATGCGGCTCTCTCCCCAGGAAAGTAAAGAAAAGGTACATTAGGAAAAGACAAGCATTGCTTAAAAAGGCATAAAGTGCATTGAATATAGGTTAAAATGCATAGAGTGTATTGTGTATGGACCATAATGCATATAATGCATGGAATAGGGGTGAGCATGCGGCTGGCATGCTCTTCATGCGGCTTCAAGGTTTTACATGCGGCTGAAATTGGAAGGTGCATTAAATGCATACTATTAAATATTAAGGACCAAAATGCAAAAAGGCATTTAAAGCAAATAAAACCTTATGCGGCTAGCCTTTCCAAGGGATGGCCTTAAATGCATAACTATTGAAAGTTAAGGGCCAAAATGCAAAAAGAAGCATTTAAAGCACATGAATCAATGCTTCCCATGCATCCTGGAGCAAGGCTTTAAATAATATGTTTACAAAGTGCATTAAATGAATCATGATGCAAAGCATTTATTTAATGCTTCTAATGATGTATGCGGCTGCAAAGCATTACATTTAATGCTTAAATGCTATACGGCTTGGACAAGTATTGAATTAATGCTTTACATGCGGCTGGTGTTCAACAATACATAAATTGCAAATTCTCATGCGGCTGGCTTATAAATGCTATCATGTCAGGAAGCAATTAATGCTGCCACGCCCATGCGGTTAAGCAAGATTCCTGCGGCCAAACAATTGTAAGCCAGCAACAATTTGTTGCCAACTGAGGAGGAGTTCATGGAAAATACCATGGCTTCTCCACACCACCCACTTTCCCACAGGAGTCCAAATTTGGACTTCCATAGGTCAAAATAGGGTAGAACAAAATTCTCTACAACATGGAACTGTCAGTTATAAAAAATATACAAGTTTAACAGATCAAAACTTATGAAAACTGAAAGTACCACAAAGTTAGATCTACCACAATCTAGCCATCAAAATGGAAAACTTCAAGTTCTAAACATGCTTAGAATTTAACAATAAAGAGAATGGAACAAACGAAATTGAAATCGTCCAACATTCGGTAAGGTGTACTTGCCTTGGGCTGGAGGAAGAAGATGAAGATAGAAATAAAAATAATGGAGGAGAGAGAGTGGTAGGTGGCTTATATAACAAGCTTAAGTTATCTCCACCATTCATTCCTCTCCACTCAATCTAATCCATACACCTCATCCATAAAGAACCAAACTAAACCAAACCAAGTCCAAGCCAAACCAAACCAAGTCAAAGTGGAACCGAACCAAATAAAACCAAATCCAAGTTAAACCAAGTCATGAAAATCCTACACTTAGGAAATTTTAAAATATTACACGAATCGAGAAATATGAAATACGGTTCAAATAAATACGTATCCGTATAAATACTGATACAGTGAGACGGGTCTCACAAAAATGAACGTCGATGAGATAGTCGTTCCATACATTACACCCTTTTATACAAGCAAAAACCATTACACATTTTTACCTGCGATCGAGGTGAGTCGAGCCGCCATCTTCTTTTGGACTGAGTGCGGGTCTTCTTCAAAAGGAATCCAGAACAAGCCTTTACACGGACGAGGCTTCAAAAGTGTCCACGCCGCCTTGAGATCTTTAGGTGGTACGCCTGTCACGACCCGCACCCAATATTTGGGCATGAACCGTGTACACGTCCAGCCTACGCCGCAGAGTCGGCGGTAGAACGCTGTAACAATATGATAAACAACCACGCAATAATATAATCCTCACATAGATCAACCACAACTCAAAGTCACAGCTCAATAACTAGAAAGTGAAATAAATATCCATCTCAAAGGAAAAGTATGATAATGAAATGATATCTCTACTACAAGTCTTAATGTCAACTCAAAATCCAATACAAGTCCCAGCTCTAACTAAAGGAACTAACCAAACGCAGCAGGGTCAGTCGCTGCGTACTCCTCCTGATAAGTAAAGTCTGCCTCAGCTAAGTCTCCCATGTATGGGCCATACTGGTCAGGGCACTCGATCTCCTCGCAATCACCTAAAATTTGTTTGGTTACCCAGTCAGGATGGAACGAGTACAATTCATCGAATACAGTTCCAAATATATGAAAATGACTATAAACAAAGGTTAGACTCCAATCATGAGTTTTGAAAATAATAATAAAGATAAAAGTAAAGAACGTAAATCGACAGTAAAATAAAATAAACAATACCTTCCCGACTGTTAGAAATACCTTGATATGTGATCGGTCTGGGACACTACACCGCACGGTCTACGATATCTACTTGCAGAATTTAAACAATGTCTACGAGATCTACTGCATAAAAGTAAACGATGTCTACGAGATCTACTGCATGAAAGTAAACAATGTCTACGAGATCTACTGCATAAAGTAAACAATGTCTACGAGATCTACTGCATAAAGTAAACAATGTCTACGAGATCTACAATGTCTACAATATCTACAATGTCTACAATATCTACAATGTCTACAATGTCTACAATATCTACAATGTCTATGGTCTGATCACATATCTTTGGTATTCCTTATTTCCGACTCTATGTTTTATAATAAAATAAAATCCACATAATTTGATGACTAATCGATGAGATATAGTGAAATTCAATATTGGAAACAGACAACAAACTGTACTCGCCTGGCGTCCTGAGCTGCTGGCACGGGTCAGTGTCCAAGTCGAGATCCAAATATCCTATTTAAAGAACCACAGAGTCATGATACAATTCAATATAAAGGTTTTGGGTTCTAACTACAATTTACTTTATTGATTCATTGGCTGCCCTATTTACCTATGTCATTAGTTGAAATTATACCCTAGGAAGGAACTAGTATCAAATTCTTCCTAATACTTGGTTATGAGTAAATGACAGTTGAATCATCTCTTATTCACAGGCACACTTTGTTTTATAAATGGTTCCTAACTGAAGGTGATCCCAAACTTACTATCTACATAGTCTAACTCATTACCCCAAGGCTAATGCCTATCCTGGTAGTCTATGTGTTTAAGGATTTTAACCCTCCTGGACTGGTACTCATAAAGTCACTTTGACTTATGCTCAATTCCCATGTGAGGAAACCAAACTTCTAGTGTTTGAACCCCTGTATCTCAGGAACAACTGCATTCCTGTAAACACCCTGAGGAGTATATGGCTGTTGTGCATTGACTCCCTTGTTGAAATAGTTGTTTACCAAGATGGTATAGGGATACCTACTGTGATCCATGCCATATATGAATTTCCATCTGAATATATATATATAACCATTGGAACATCGAGTAGTTGCGCTCGATACTCGTGGGGTACAGAATCTGGTTTGGCATTTACCCAAATAGGTACCAGTGCTGCCCTGGTAAACCAGTATCAGATTTGATACTGAAATTTGATATCTGAAATCGGGTGTTCGAGCCTACAGTGCATCCCTATTGTTCCTGATACCATATGCAATGGTGTCAGGTAAAAATCGTGAATTGGCCTTCCTTCGAATTTTAGGATCAATGGTTCCCATCTGTGCCTAAGATTCGTAGCAAGGATCGAACTTAGCACTCAGTTTACACGACAGGAGTATTCCTTTAGAATTTCCTGATATGGAAAATCGGGTTGACACCCATTGTATTCCCACATGGAACATGATCTCCAGGAATCAGTTATCACCCAACCCAATTTTCCTAGTTACTAATATTTATTGTGTTATTATAGGCCTTATCGCACTCTTAGGATCTGTGATTTCAACAAGGTTCAGAAAACTAAGAGAAGAAGCTTACCTCGTTGGCTTCTTCCTTCGTTCCCTGTTGTTCGTCTGGCTTAAGGCTCTCTCTCCAGGCTTCCTTTCTTTCTCCCTCTTGCTCGACTGAAAACTCAGGAACTCCCAATCGGTTTTTCTTTTATATGTATGGCTGCACAAGATAAGGGTTGCTGATTTAAAACCGATAGAGTACTACTCTGTTTCAAATTCCCTTATTTGAAAAGCAAATAAGATCCCATCTATCTACTATGTTTTAAACTGGGATTTAAACCCCTACATGGATTTGCATCCTAGTCAAAAATAGGGAATTGATTTGGGCTGATCTCTTTAGGTTTCCTCTTCTCTCTCTTGTTCGAAACAGGGAACAGGGATTTCTATTCGATCTTTATATCAGGTAATCGAGAGGGGGGGGGGGGGGAAAGGATAAGATCTGCTATATTTAAATGGATTTGCCATATCTATGTTGCTAGGAATATCTTGGTTCAATCTTAATTTGAAAAAAGTACTATCTAACTAGAGTATTAAAACTGGATTTGAATATTTTAGTTGGGGGTCGGTTAGCAGGGTCCTGGAAGGAAATTTAGAGTACTACTCAGATTTCTCATAACGCTTCTTAGGTCTGTGCCTTGGCAAACAGTGAAGTTCTTCTATTGAGACTGGTGCACTTAATCTAGAACAAGGGCTACCCATGAATAGGTGTTTGGAACTGTACCAGGATTAGGTGATTCCTTGATAGAATATTTAGGTGGAAAACTATCAATATGGTCCCAGTGAAATTCTTTCATTGCAAGTATTTCACCTGGTGAAATATCTATATTTACATATACATTAGTATAGGGAAAAACAAGTTTTCAATTCAAGGATGACAATTAAGCAAATACTGATTTAATAAATAAAATAATTAAATAAGAAAATTTTGCATGATTGAAATTTGATCAAGGGGTTTACAACGCCCTTCGTGGTTCGGGGTACCTGCGTGGAGAGCGAGGATCAGTACATTACACTTTGTACTGGTGCATGGCAAGTTAAGTTTCAAGCTCTCATTTGGTTGAATGAGTTTATATGACTTAGTTCGTGAATGTTTCTAACCATCCTAATAAATTTCAAGCGAGAAATGACAAGCATAATGTAATTCACGTTGGAACTTACCCACGGCGGGCCGCGCCGCGCCTTATGAGACTTACCATGTTCTTCCCTGTCAATTGTTATCATTTTTCATGCCAAGTGCAATATTACGTGTGATTGGTCACTGACACCACAAGCCATCCTGGACTTATAGCTTTGTTAGTCGGGGCCCTTGCAGCGCAAGTAGCGAGCCCCGCTGCAAGTCCCCGCTTAACCCGTGCTATCATCCAGCACAGCTATACCGTGTTTCCTCCTAGGCCGAGTCGATCCCGTGGCCCCTGGTTTTCGCTCGAGAAAACTTTCTCCATGTCGACAAGTTGTCCAATGACCGAGTTAAGATATTATCCAGTTATTAAGGCCTAGCCTACTTTTACTTTGAAACCTGATCATTTTACCGTGTTCGTGCCCTTGCTTTTATTCTTTCATCCGCAATAACACTATCGATTTACTTAAGAAGGGGGTCGAGAAGAGAAGGGTCAGCCACTCATCTTGAGTTCACTTCGGCGAGAGAACTTGTTGGTCGCGCTAGACGTCGCCTACGCGATTACCTGAAATCGCACAATCGACCGATTAGAACACTGCATTATTCAAGGAGTTCGATAGGAAATGCGAGTTCGAAATGCAAGCGATGAAAACCATCGAAAATATTCACGAAAATGCATTCAGAAAACAAAGCCAAAACCAACGCAAGCGGCGCGAAAAGCAGAGCAACGAGAGGTCTCTTCCGACTCAGCCGCAGAGCCAATCCTCGAGGCGCAACCCGCTGAATATGGGACTTGGTTCCGAAGAAGACATTCCATAATGAGGAATGGATCTTAATTCAACCGTTGCCGTTCGATCGACTCGGCCGATCCCGACCTATCGGTCCCGACCGAATCGATAGCGACAATGTTCCTTTCTTGCGCACCCCGTGGACAGAGTACGGGGTACGATGTAGGGACGGGGCACTATACCATAACCAACTAAGAAAAAGTTTTGTCCTCAAAACTTAAAATAGAACCTACCTCTACGAGAACAACGAAGGGAACTTCTCCTTCATTTCTGACTCAAGCTCCCACGTCGACTCCTCGACTGAATGGTTTCTCCAGAGGACGCGGACGAAGGGAATAGCACGGTTGCGGAGAAGTTTATCCTTGCGCTCTAAAATTTATACCGGCTCTTCGACATATGACAAGTCCGCCTTCAGGTCCAGCTTACCCAAATCTACAACATGGCTCGGATCATGCACGTACTTCCTCAATTGCGATACGTGGAAGACGTCATGTACCTCTGACAACGCAGGCGGCAAGGCGATTTGGTAAGCTACCGGGACGACTCGCTTCAATATTTCGAACGGGCCAACAAATCTTGGGCTCAATTTCCCCTTCGTACCGAACCTGGAAACTCCACGCATAGGCATCACCTTCAGGAATACATGGTCGCCTTCCGAGAACTCGAGGGGGCGTCGGTGCGTGTCGGCATAGCTTTTTTGTCGGCTTTGTGCTATCTTCAATCTTTCTCGTATCAACTTGACCTTCTGCACAGTCTGTTCCACCAGCTCCGGACCAAGTATCTGCCGTTCCCCGACTTCATCCCAGCAAATGGGCGATCTACACTTCCGGCCGTACAAAGCTTCATACGGCGCCATTTGGATGTTGGACTGATAGCTGTTATTGTATACAAACTCGGCCATCAGTAGATGGACGTCCCAACTTGACTTCAAGTCGATCGCACAGAGTCGTAACATGTCTTCAAGAATTTGGTTCACCCGCTCTGTTTGGCCGTCAGTCTGAGGATGATAAGCTGAGCTAAACTTCAACTTGGTCCCCAGTGCTGAATGAAGACTACTCCAGAAGCGCGCTACGAACCGTCCATCCCGATCCGAGACGATAGATACTGGGACCCCGTGCAGCCGAACTACTTCATCAAGATATATCTGAGCAAGGCGGTCGACGCTCCAAGTAACTTTGATGGCGAAAAAGTGCGCTGACTTGGTTAGTCGATCGACGATGACCCAGACGACGTCGTTTCCCCGCGGCGTCCTCGGCAAGCCAACAACGAAGTCCATAGTGATGTGATCCCACTTCCACTCTGGAATGGCGAGGTTCTGTATCTCTCCGCCCGGTCGCTGGTGCTCGGCTTTGACTTGCTGACAAGCCATACATTTTGACACAAAGAGCGCTACGTCCCTCTTCATGCCGTGCCACCAAAAGACAACGCGGAGGTCCTTATACATCTTGGTGCTGCCAGGATGCAAGGAATATTTTGCATAGTGCGCCTCCGTCATTATCTCCTTTCTAAGTTCTACGTCGTCCGGTACGCATAGCCGTCCCTTCACGCGCAACACTCCCGACTCGTCCTCTGTAAAGTCAGACGCTTTCCCTGTCGATATCAGCTTCTGTATTTTCTCCAGGTAGGGGTCGTCCTTCTGTGCAGACTTGATCCTCTCCAGTAGGCTCGGTTCCACCCGCAGTTGCGCCAGTTTCACGTCTCTGAAACGAACTCGGAGCTCGATGCCCATTCCTTCCAAGTCACGCAGCAGTCGATCGTTGATGCATAATGAATCTAAGTACTTCCGGCTCAGTGCATCTGCTACCACATTTCCCTTGCCCGGCGTGTAGTCGATTGATAAGTCATAGTCTTTGAGTAGTTCGAGCCATTGCCTCTGCCGCAAATTTAGTTCTTTCTGGGTGAAGAAATACTTGAGGCTTTTGTGGTCCGTATAAATCCTGCACGCCACACCATAGAGATAGTGACGCCACAGCTTCAACGCGAACACAATTGCCGCTAGTTCTAGGTCGTGTGTGGAGTAGTTCTTCTCGTGCGGCTTCAACTGCCGGGAAGCAAAAGATATCACCTATCCCGCTGCATGAGCACACACCCCAAGCCATGGCCAGAAGCATCGCTGAAGATTTGAAATCCCTCCGTCCCTTCAGGAAGAGCAAGTATCGGGGCCGAAACGAGCCGTTGTTTGAGCTCCTGGAAAGAAGCTTCACAGTCGTCTGACCACTTGAATGCGACTCCTTTCTGGGTGAGGCGAGTCAACGGCGATGCGATCTTCGCGAAGTCCTTCACGAAGCGTCGGTAGTATCCCGCCAAGCCTAGGAAGCTTCGAATTTTGCTAACTGATACGGACCGTTTCCAATCAGCAACTGCCTCGACTTTCTTCGAATCGACTGCGATGCCCGCGGCGGAGATGATGTGCCCAAGGAATGAGACGCTGTTCAGCCAGAACTCGCACTTGCTCATCTTCGCGTACAACTGATTCTCTCGAAGGGTTTGGAGTATCGTCCGCAGATGCTCTGTATGTTGCGCTCGATCCTTCGAGTAGACGAGGATGTCGTCGATGAAGACTACTACGAACTTGTCAACGAACGGACGGAACACCCGATTCATTAGATCCATGAAGACGGCAGGGGCGTTTGTCAGACCGAACGACATTACCAAAAACTCGTAGTGGCTATAACGAGTGCGGAAGGCAGACTTCGGCACGTCATCTGGCTTGACTTTGAGTTGGTGATAACCTGATCGTAGATCAATCTTCGAAAACACCGTTGCACCTTAGAGCTGGTCGAACAAGTTGTCGATGCGGGATATGGGGTATTTGTTTCGGACGGTGGCTTTGTTCAATTCCCGATAGTCGATGCAGAGTCGCATCGATCCATCCTTCTTCTTCACGAATAGCACGGGCGTACCCCACGGCGAGACACTCGGATGGATAAACCCTCTGTCGAGCAATTCCCGTAGTTGTGCCTTCAATTCTTTCAATTCTGCAGGGGCCATTCTGTATGGAGCCTTCGAGATCGGTCGGGTGTCGGCGAATGTGTCGATGGTGAACTCTATTTCTCGATCGGGCGACATGCCGGGTAGCTCATCCGGGAACACGTCTGAGAATTCTGCCACAACGTCGGTCTGACCCGCGTTTGCACCATCCTGTCGCATGTCTCGAACGGAAGCTAGATAGCCTTCGCACCCGGAATGCAGCATCCGTCAAGCAGATATTGCGGAGATCACCATGCAGGTCGGCGACGCCTCACCACACGAGTAGCAGAATTCAGGCACTCCAGGCATACAGAATGTGACCTTCTTTTCAGCGCAGTCTATGGTTGCTTTGTACGGCCCGAGCCAATCCATTCCCAGAATGATGTCAAAGTCCTTCATGTCTAGAACTATCACATCCAGACAGATCTTTTGACCGCCGATACAGATAATCCTGCCGGCGCAAGCTAAGTTTGTGAGAATTGTTGTGCCCGAAGGCGTGCTTATGCTAAGGTCGAAATCTAATGATATTACAGAGAATTTGTGCTCGGCGGCAAAGTTCGCCGATATAAAACTATGTGAAGCGCCTGAATCAAATAACACACGAGCAGGCACGTTATTGAATTTTAGTATACCTGACACTACTGTATCTGACGCCAGTGCTTCGTTTCGAGTCATGGCGTAGACGCGGCCCTGAGTGTTGGGGCGACGATCTTGGCCATTTTGTGGTGCAGGTTGAGTGCGCGGAGGAGGTCGGGGCGCCTGCCCTCGATTCTCTTGGCGGTATTGTTGTGGTGGTGCGTTGCGATTTTGTCTTCGAGCCCAGCAATCCGCCATTTGGTGCCCCCTTTTTTCGCAAAAGAAATATCCCCCTTCCAAGACCGCACAGTCCCTTTCAGTGTGCCTGTGGTGGTTGCACTTGGTGCAGGTTGGAGATGGGTTCTGCCCTTTATAGCCGCCGTTGTTTGAACGCTTTGA
This sequence comes from Iris pallida, assembly GCA_029216955.1. Classification (NCBI taxonomy): domain Eukaryota; kingdom Viridiplantae; phylum Streptophyta; class Magnoliopsida; order Asparagales; family Iridaceae; genus Iris; species Iris pallida. The sequence continues at coordinate 12,673,983 of JANAVB010028196.1, forward strand.
CGCGAAATTGTTGCCTCCCGTATAGCTAGGACGTTTGTGATTGGAGTGACGCACAACGTCGGCAGCACCGGAAGGATGCAGGCTCTCAAGGCGGAGAGCATGGTTCAGAGCCTCGTCCATGGTCTTGTACTTCAGGACCCCGACATGCGCACCGATAGAGTGTCGCAGATCCACTTCGAACCGTCGCACACGACACTCTTCAGTAGGCAGAAACTGGCCAGCAAACTTAGACAACTTGTTGAATTCTGCGACGTACTGTTCCACTGTCCTGCTCCCTTGCTTCAATTGTATGAATTCATTCTCCTTCGCTTGAAGAACGGCTGACGGAAGGTGCTGGACTTCGAAAGCTTTACGGAATGTGGCCCAAGAGATCGGCGCGGTGGTGTTGTCCGGTCAGATCGCTCGCTTGTGCACGGCCCACCAGTCGTGCGCGTTCAACCGTAGTTGAAGTTGTGCGCAGGCGACTTGCTTCGACTCTTCAATGTCGAGAAGCTCGAAGTGATCTTCCAACTCTTCCAACCAGTCGATCGCTATGGAAGGACCCTCGGTGCCGCTGAAGGAAGCGCGACACGCTTTCTTGAATTCTGACACTTCAAAGTTGTACTTTTTCAGTGTCGCTGGTTGACGCTCGGGCTCCGCCATGTCGACTTCAATGGGTTGGATCGTCGGCCCGGTGGTAGCAGGTGCGGTGACGGTAGGCGCAGTCGCAGAATTTTCGTTGGCCGCCATTGTCTGGATGATCTGCTGCAGGGTATCTAACTACTTTTGTTGAAGTTTGGCATGTGTGTCAAAGCGAGCTTCGAACTGGGCCTGTCGTTCCTCTACCTGTTGATGCCGGTTCTCGGACTGGTTTTGCTGCGCCTCCATCATGCGCAACATCCTTTCGATGGTACCGTTAGAAGGTCCGACCCGCGGACGATGCGAACTACTAGAGCCGCTTGAGGCGCTCTGTTCTTGCTCGGCCGTAGGTTCCGTCACTTCTGCGATACGAAGGCAAACGCATCAGTCACAAAATATTACAGACTCATTGTATGGAACAACTTATCTCATCGATGCGAGGTCAAAGGATGTAAAGCCGCGCTCTGATACCATTATGTCACGCCCCGATTTCGTAGAATCGATAGTCGTCCCCCGGGCGTGATGCCGTGCGAACCTAAGTTGCGATCGCACAAGGCATAGTCATAAGGTTATCCGAAACACAACATCAAGTTAGAGTACGCAGAGAAATTGATTGACACATTTGAAATAGAAGTAAACTTTTTTATTGATAATAAAACATCATTTACATTGACTTCTTTACATTCATTGCCGCACGGGCTACAACAAGACTCGACTTACAAAATGAATGCCGATGAGATAGTCGTTCCATACATTACACCCTTTTATACAAGCAAAAACTATTACACATTTCCACCTGCGATCGAGGCGAGTCGAGCCACCATCTTCTTTTGGACTGAGTGCGGGTCTTCTTCAAAAGGAATCCAGAACAAGCCTTTACACGGACGAGGCTTCAAAAGTGTCCACGCCGCCTTGAGATCTTTAGGTGGTACGCCCTTCGTGGTTCGGGGTACCTGCATGGAGAGCGAGGATCAGTACATTACACTTTGTACTTGTGCGTGGCAAGTTAAGTTCCAAGCTCTCATTTGGTTGAATGAGTTTATATGACTCTACAAGAAAAAACCACTTTTACAACGTTACAAAAATATCGTAAAAGATCTTTTACAACGTTTAATAGAAGGTTGTTATATCCAGGGTTGTAAAAGGGGGGGCATCTTCCACAATGGTTGTTTGAACGTTGTAAAAATATTGTAGATATTCTTACCACAATAATTTATAAACATTGTTAAAATTTATAAAATCTAACAAAAAAGTTTCCACGACATTTAGCCAGTATTGTAAAAGTATTTTTTAAAACATATTACAAGTGTTGTAAATATAATTTCAACAACGTTCTCCAACTGTGGTAAGAACTATATCTATCACATTCAGTAAACATTTTACATAGATATTCTACAACAGTGGAAAAACATTGTAAAAAAGTTTATACAACTTTTAACAAATATTGTATCTTTAATTTAATCATGTTTGCCAAACATTGTAATATGTATTTATATGTTTTAATTATAATATCAAAAATGATCTAAAAGTATTGTAAATAAATTTTACGATGTTTAGAAAGTTGTTATAATGTTTGCTTACAACAGTTTTGAAACGTTGTTGTTTATGTTTCCATTTAAAAAAATAAAATTTATAGATAAAAATATTGATTTCAATTATAATAAAAATACAAATATAAATACAAATTTAAATTCAAATTCAAATTCAAATTCAAATTCAAATACAAATACAAATACAAATACAAATACAAATACAAATATTTTAAAAATAAAATTTTGAACCACAAACTTGCATTCAACTATCAGTTAAACCATAAGCAACGTATCATGTTTAATAACATTTCAACCATTCCATATAACATTTGAAGAGCTATACCAGTATTGAATCATATCATTTCATCATATAATATTTGAGTAACAAGTTAGTAAAGCACATAATTTCTACAAGAAGTAATATACATTTTAATAACCAGTATTTGAATCATTTACCACAAACCATCCAATATTTCAAATTTATTTATCTGACAGGCTCTCTTGAGGAAGTTTATATGTTGCTAGAGGGAGCAAGACAAGGCTCTTTTGAGGAAGTGAGAAGCATATAGCCAGACCTCATAGGTGAGGAAAAATCCCACTAATTTTGAAAAAAGTAAGGAAAGAGAGAAGTAAGTCACTTCATTTGTTGGGCACAAAAAAAAGAGTATATGCAACACAAAATCTTAATCATGTATTTATATTTGAAGCTTGTATATATGGAAGTTCTTAAAGAAGTTAATGAAGATGAATTTTCTTAGTACCTGAATTCCAACATGTATTTGAGGTTAAGTCAAGAGTTCCAGTATTGAGACCCTGGACTACGAGATATAAGTACAAAGATAAATAAGTAGATTTTTGAAGTAAAAAATGCAAGTTTGGATATTTAGTTTCAGATGAAAAGAGAAGTTTGTATGCTTCCTATTTTAAGGTAGAAAAAGTAAATAAGCTGGTCACAAGCGGACATTCTCCGAGCTACATTTATAAGATAAAGCAGAAAAACTCAGGAAAAAAATCATGGAGCTGAAACACACTAATATATCTATAAACAAGTAATACATAAGTAAGAAAATCACATACTAATCTACTTCTAAGTTTTTATTATTTTGGCGTTCCTCCTAGAAACCGCCAAAGTTGTCGAAACCGTCAATATTTATGCTCATAAAAAGGGTCAGAAACATCTTCAGAGTTGTTCCAAAGTAACAAATTTTGTTCCACTTAAGCATCTGATGAAGCCTATCCTGAGTATTCATGTTTTATCCTGAGTATTCATGTTCTATAACAAGTGGCCTATCCTGAGTATTCATGTTCTATCCTTAGTATTCATGTTCTCTACGCTCCTAAGGAAAAAAAAAGAATGGAAAGCCAGACTAGTAAGTCAAAAAACTGCACCAAAAGCACAAGTTGTCGACAATCTAAGCTTAGGGTGTGTCATGTATGTGAGGATTTGATCATCTTCGTTCCAAGCTAAGACTCGGTTTCAGCCTGAGCCATGGTTGGTTATCCATTGCCTTGGCTAAGTCTGCAGGATAATCCTTTGAAGAGTCTTTCACTTGATATAGTGCCTCAGCATTGATGCTGGCAATGAAAAATATAAATATAATGAGATTAATGAACGACATTTACCCGACTAGAGTAACCTTATCGATCATTTCTCTTCTCAAGGAACCGATAGAGAGATGCTTTCCTCACCATGGGAAGATCTGTTATCAAATATACATAGAAACATATAGTTGTGTAATGATTGGTTGTTGTCCATATCATGTCCACTACATCTTACAGGATCAGAGCTTTCTAAAACATTAAGTTAGTAGCCGAGAAGCGATAGAAATTAGAACCAGATACCACAATTCCTGGTGTATAACCCTGCCGCAATGCACAAAAACACAAGACAAATATTAAATTCCAAAAATTCTAAAGTAAGTGCACAAATATATCACAAATTAAGAGATCTCAGAAAGGAGTTTTTTTCTTCTACTATGTGCTTTGAACATCAGTTTTGTTCAAGTGCATAGTGAGTCCAGTAACTTCCATTATTTGATTTGCCTATTCCTATTTCCCAATCCTATTTATATGACAAATATTTTCTTCAGTTTTAAGCAAAGATTCTTACAATATAACAACAACATGAAAGCCTTTATCCCAAACTTATGAGGAAAGATTCTTGCAACAAAGCAAAGCTCGAATGTATAAATACAACCCCCTCCCCAAACGATGATTTGGATTTTTATGTAGTGTCGACTATAATCTCTTATATAAAAACTAGTGTCATGGCACACGCATGCGTGTGCTACGCGTTTTACAATTGTTTATACCGTTTTATGTAGCAAAGATAACATAAAACCCATCTTATTTTAAAAAATTACTTTTTCCCGATTGTATATATTTTTATGTTATAAATATTGATTTCGTCTTATTAAACCAAAAAAACATACAAAAAAACATAACAAAAGGTAATGAACAGAATATCCACTTTAACTGTTGGAGATCACTCACTCAACAAAAATGCTATAATGCTAAATGCTATAACAAAAGGTAATATACGGGCCAGGACACACGCCATTGCGTGTGCAACATCGAGTTCCTTAGCACACCTATGAAAATCAACCAATAACAAAGATCACATTCACCAAACAAACACATCTAATCCAATATGATACCTGCTGATTAGTTGGAGTGCCTCCATAAGCAAAAAGCACCCTGACACCAGTCTGGTATGCAAACTTCTTTGCCTCCTCATCTATCTAACACCATAAATAAACATGTGTCAATAACCCATCCCAAACATTGATTAGGAAAGAGAATTGTTTGTCACTATTAGAGTTATGATCTTTCAGAATCTGGTGCATGCAATGACTAAAGCATTATATGAAGTAACGTTCATAATCTGGATATGAAAATTGGCAAAGAAAAATTCTAAAAGAGGGCAAGGCAAAATAATACATTATCAGTGTATGCTGGAACTCCAAATAAAACACAGGATAATTTGTGACTTTTTTTTTCAGAAACAAACTTTTTTGCTGTTAATTAAAAGCTAAAGCTAGTGGTAGCCGATCAAAAAATTGGAAAGGAAAAGAAATGTTCAATTCATATACGTTTAAAATATTACTGACATTGAAGAAGGAATCATGGTCTAATGGGATAGGGATCCAGCACCCGTCCCTTGTCGCAGTCTGGAATTTGGAACCGCTGCCGTTGTTCGGCCTCATATGGAGTTTCTATCCACCACCACGTCCGTGGTTGAGTCGGCCGGAGTCGCGCACGACACCACCGCTGCTGCCCTCGTGGGAGCTTCTTGGCTTGGCTTGGCGGGACGGGACGGGACGGGGCGAAAGAAGGAGGGGTGCATCAGCGGAACGGTTGCAAGGTTTTTTCCTCGAGAAAATTAGACTACAATTTGAGAATAATTAGGAGGAAAGAGGGGGAGAGAGAGAGTAAAACCGAACCCTTTAAGTTGTTCCTTTTTTCAATTCCTTCAGGATTATAATAATGGGCCTATGAAATGATGTTGTTATCCTTAAATCAATGTAATTTAACTACGTAACTATCTACTAGTTTATATAATCCAATACTGTCACGACCCGCTACCAAATTGTTGGGCCAGGCCGAGTCATGTCCAGCCTACGTTGAGATAAAATGTAGTAAGCTGTTCTAAAGACAACAGGATAAGACTAAATGTGCTAATATTTCTATAAGTGAAGAAGAATCATAAATGCTCCAAACACAAAAGTCGTCGTATATAGTAAAATATCCAAGTACAAGTAAACTGAAATGTAAAACTGGATACATGTCCAGTTACAAAATGATATAGTCTAATACATGTCTACTCTCAAAAGTCTAAGTAAACAAAAGACAACTAGGCGAGGTTCCCTGCAGGAACATCCTCGTAAAGCAGAGCCGGGTCCTCGGCAGTAATCCCATAATATGAGTCGCAGAGTAACTCCTCCTCAGTAAGGACACCTACAACGTTATCCTGTCAGGACGGGAGCAAGTACTAAATCTAGCAAACTAGCATATGAAACATGGAAATGAACATGAGAGGATTAACTGGAAAGCATGGCATCACATAGTCTATCATGGCAAGGACACATATGTCATAGAGACAGATGTATATGTAATGTTTAAAACTGTAGCAGGTACGTGATCGGTCAATAGATGTACAATGCGCTGTGGCACATAATGAAATGTACATACGTACAAGTAGACAAGCATAGGTGTACATCCGTACAGAAAATGCGGGATATTTACCTGCGGCAAGGTATGCATATAAAATGCGACCAAGCTCGCTACTATAGGGGGGTCGTGATCACGTACACTACTATCAGTTTTCCCATAACCCATATTCTAATCATGTGAGAGATACATCAAGACTGTTCTAAGCATGGTAGTAACTGGAAGTACAACATGTAGAGATCTAACTTGCTACCCCAAGGATCAGCATATAACATGGTGGGGTTTGCAGTTCATTTATGTGACAATATGTAAAGTTCGTAGAAAGTACTTGCCTCTAGCAAAGCAAAACAAAATAAGCTGCGATAACAATGCTATGGATGTCCAGTAACTCGTCGCTGTAGAAGTAAAATATAATAACTTAGTTTTACACTAAGCTAAAATACTAGGACACTAAATGGTGCGACACGACTTGTGACTGGGCACCTAGCCAAAATGATGACTTGGCATAGGAGACCAATGTGGGGTGACACACTATGTTAACTAACTTTCTAGGGTCTTTATACTAGTGAGGGATGGGGTTCAACACGACTAAAACTCCAAATAACACAAAAAGCTACAAGTCGTAATCAATCAATAAATAAATCAAAAGATCATTGTGTTCTAACAATTTTGAAGTAGACAAAAAGCCTAGTTTTCCTTAAAGTAAAGTACCAAGGTGATCCTTGTTAATCATAGAAATTTATTATAATTTTTCTGGAATTTATTAACCAGTACAAATATTTTATAAAAATCAGTTTTCCTAAGTATACAGAAAATGAGTTTTGGTTTCATATGCCAAACTAGTGGCAAAACAGTAAATTAAATACTACAAAAATTATACTAAATTAGCTAACTTAACATAGTATCTAAAAACTATTTTTCCATAATTTTAGCAATACTTTAAGTATTTTTAGAAAATCAAAAACAACATTGCACACAATAATTAATTATCTGCGTATTTTGTCCATGTATATAATTTGAACCAAAGTTCAAATACAGGACCCCAAGGCCATAAATCAAGTCCAATATGACTTGTACAGGTCTTGAATGTGTGAAAACACATTTGAGCCCAAATACCCATGCTAGGCTTGGACACCAAATGGTTGCAGTAATTTAAATACAATAAAAATATAATTTGGTGATAGTGCAAAATAAATATTATTATTTTAATAAGACTAATTTGTACAAAAGAATATATACATACCTATGCTAAAAGTATATATAGATATATAAGGAAAAATACTTAATTTATAGAGTATATATATATATTTACAAATATATATATATATACATAAGAAAACACTTAATAATATAGTGTATATATATAATATATATACGTATGAAAATATATATATTAACATATGTATATAGAATTTACTAACTATAAAATATATACATATATATTAAATACTGTTAAAATACAGTATATATATATATATACACTAATATATATATATATACATATATATATATATATATATATAAAACAAAAAAAAGAAAAGAAAACAGAAAAGAAAAGAAAAAGGAAACAGAAAGAAGAGGGGGGGCTCGAACCCGAGCCAGAGAAGCGGGGGGTTTAATCGGGTTGGGCTGGCCAGGGGGTCAGCCCGAGCTCAGTGTTAGGGTTAGAGTTTAGGTTAGTTTTATTAGGTTTAGGTTAGATTAATAATAAAAAAAAATATAATAACCATACTGTGTCCTGACAGTTAGGGACACAGGAGTCTAAGTGTCCGGGTTGATTATGACACGCATGACACGAGTTTGCCGTGTCCACACTCACCAATAGAGTCTTCGGGTGCTGGCGTGTCATATACGTGAAATCGAGACACAGTAGGACACAGGAGTCAAAGAGACACGTACGTGTCCAAGTCGAGCGTGCTTTCGTGGCGGCAACTGGGCGGAGGAGACGTCGTGGCGGTGGCGCGTGGGTGGCGCTGGGTTCGTCTCAGCGAGGCGCTTCGACTGGCGGTGGTTGGGGGCGGTGGCGACTGCTGTGGAGATGGCGGCGGGGTGTCGTCGAAACTAGGGTTCAGGCGAGTTTAAGTGGGGAAGACGGGGGCAGAGCTAGGCTAGGATAGGTCATGGTGGTGGTGGTTGGTCGAGGGAGGTGAGGGGGTTCTTTTATAGGGGAGCCAAGGCGGTGGATTGTCGGATTAGGGTTAGGGTTTCGGTTAGGGTCGCCGGAAAATTAGGGGGAAGGCGGTGATCGGGCTGGGGAGAGAGGGTAGTTTACACTTAGGTCCCTAGGGTTTTAGAAAATTAGGGTTAGGTCCCTCCCTAGGATAAATTTGCAAATAATATTTGCAAACCGACATTAAAATGAATTAAGTATTTGCAGAAACTAACTAAAACATTTGAAGTAATTACATATCTATATTAAAACAATTCTAAAAATTACAAATTGATATTAAAACATTTTTAGAAAATTACAACTTGATATTTTTGTATTAAAACTCATTAAAATATTAATTAAAAATTCTAGAAAAATTCCTAAAAATCCTAATAATTATTTTAAGGCTAAAATTAACATTAAAAATTAATTAACACCAATTTAACTAAAATTGAAAAACAGGGGCTGACAAATACCCCTGGTATTTGGATTATATAATAGTATAGATATGAAACAAAGAAATCATTAACCGTAAAAACGATAATTCTATAACAAAGAAACCATTAACCCTAAAAACAATCATTCTATAACAATAATCCTAATAACAAAGAAATTATTAACCCCTAAAAACAATAATTCTATAATAGATTTAAAAAGCAAAAAAAAAAATAGATAGAGCATAGAAGCAAACCCGCAGAAAAAATATTAAAAAAATTGAAAAATACATAAAAAAGGGGGTTAGGTTTTCAAACATACCGTGGCCGGCGGGTAGGATCTCTCCCCGGACGAAGGACTTGATAAGCAGCTGTAAAACAAAAACAAAATATTAGAGAAGAAAATAATTTGAAGAGAGGAGGGAATAAAAAATAGAGAAGTAGAAGAAGAAGGATAATCGCTGACCTAGATAACCGAGGAGGATAGCAGCCCTTTGACACCGAGAAGGAGAGGAGGAGAACGGCAGTAAACCGATGGAGGGTGAGGAGAAATTTTAGAGGGGGTGGGGGGAAATATTTTAGAGGTGGCGGGGGCTTTCGTTCATTTTATTAGTTGGGAGTAGGAAAAGTTTAGAAGGGGGGAAATATTTTAGAAGGAGGGAAAATATTTGGAGGTGAAAATATTTGGAGAGAAAAAAGTGGCATATAACAGAAAAAATTATACCTACTTTCTATTTCTGCTGACCAAGTCCAACAAATATTTATACTTATTAAATTATTATTATTTTATTAAATTTATTTAGTATAAAAATATTTTTTTATTAGTGACGGAAAAAAGGAGTACCAATTATTTATCTCAAAGCAACTAAAATATTTAGTACGTTTTTTATTTAATGATAAAAAATTCTAAATAATTTCTCATAAATTTGGAATCGCTATAAATCCTAAATAAAATAAAGAAATGAAGGCATGAGTAACCTCTAATCGAGACAGGGAACAGAAAAAGAAGAAAACGTGAGACAGAATACATACTAGTTGTATTCGGTTTCTAGATTCGGGTTTGGATTAGAATTAATACATACATGATCGTTCTCTATATTAAATACGGCTTAGAATGGTTAAAAATATTTTTTCCAAATAGTATATATATTTCACTTATTAATACATAAAAATTTAAAAAATAATTATTGTATAAGTTTTCTTCTTATGTAGTTGTTGAAAAAAAATTTAAAAATAACATAAAAATATAATAATATGTTCAACATTAAAACTATATTTAAACTAACTGCATCGTATTATCTAATTAAACATATAACAAAGATTCAAAAATATATTTATAATAAATCATAATTATAATATATTTAAATTATATTTAGAATATTATAATACAAATTAAATCTTTATCTTTTTATAAAATAATATATTTTATAAAATAATATGATAGATTATTTTTATACGTGCAATGTACCTAAACTAGATTAGTGTCAGTCTTTTTTTTATACTTTAGGTAAGTTATTATTTTGCTAGACGAAAAGAGATCATATCTGACAAAATTACAGTATGATCTTTTTCCTACCTTTCAGTCTTACTGGAGTTTATACAGAATATCACATGAAGAACAATGATAGCCTTTACTAACATAATGTATGTGTACTCATATGTTTTAGTTGCTTCAAAGCCAACTATCATCAATAGGTTTTAATTGTATCAGAGGGAAAGATGGTGGATTGGCAGCTGTCATTTGTTGAAATTACAAGAGGTAGCTACCAATGTCGAACTTTAAATTTTGAGTCCTGAGTACCATGTTTGGTATGCGGTATTTTTTTTATTTCCGAAAAAATTTAGGGTAAGAATCTATTACCATGTTTGTTTGGGCTATGAAAAATTTATTCCCGGGGGTTAAAAATACCCGGGTAAAAAGTTTAGCCATAAAACATGGGAATCCTATCCTTTAAGAATAGGTGGGTATTTTTCTTTTGCCCGGGCCAAAAAAAAATTTGTTTGAACTTTTTTCTACTTTTTGATCATTTTTTCGTTTTTTGCCCTTTTCTGCCCCTTTTTGTTGTTTTTGTCGCTTTTTGGTCATTTTTGTCAGTTTTTATCAATTTTTTTCGCTTTTTGTCATTTTTAGTCCTTTTTGTAATTTTTTATATATTTTTTGTCCTTTTTTCTCTTTTTGTCACTATTTCGTCGTTTTTACCGGTTTATGTCGTTTTGGCTTTTTTGTCGTTTTTAGTAGTTTTCTGTTTCTTTTTTGTTATTTTTTTGTCTCTTTTTTGTCGTTTGTTATCTTTGTTTGTTATCTTTTGTCGTTTTTATCCTTTTTCTCTTTTTACCGATTTTTGTCCTTTTTTGTCATTTTTGTTATTTTTTGTTTTTTGTCATTTTTTGTTGTTTTGGTCATTTTTTGTATTTTTTTGTTGATTTTGTCTTTTTTGTCTTTTTAAGTCGTTTTTGTCATTTTTTGTCATTTTGTTGCTTTTTCTCATTTTTTTTCTCTTTTTTGTTTGTTGTTTTTCGTCTCATTTTATTTTTTTTGTCGTTTTTTTAAAAAAATTGTCCTTTTTGTCATTTTTTTTTGTCTTTTGTTCTTTTGTGGTTTTTTTCATTTTTCTATTTTTGTTATTTTTTTGGTCTTTTTATCGTTTTTGTTGTTTTCTATCATTTTTGTCGCTTTCATTATTTTTTGGTTTTTTTTATCATTTTTTCGTTTTTTTTGGATTTTTGGTTCCTTTTTTTTATTTTGTCGTTTTAGTCTTTTTTTTTTGGCCTTTTTGTCTTTTTCTTTTTATATATTTTGGTCGAGTTTTTTTCGTTTTTAATCCTTTTTTTTTTTCTTTTTTTTCCTTTCCTTTTTTGATTTTTTTTCTTTCATTTTTTAGTTTTTTTTTATCATTTTTTTTTTCGGGAATGTTTATATAGTCACCAAACCCAAACATGGGAATGTAATTTTCTAGGAAATTTAATTCCTTGGAATTAAATTTGGAATATAGAATTTCCGTCTATATAATGTTCCGCGTACCAAACGCCCCCTAAAAGTTGTGCCCTCAAGACTTAATGCTCATACAAATTTTTTTATGGACAACAATAAAATAGTATTATCAACACAAAATTTAAGAAAAAATAATAAACAAATATAATATCCAAAATAATATCCAAAAACAAATATATTGTTTTAAAAAAAAACAAATATAATATCCAAAATAATATATTTTATAATGAAATACTAATAAAATTGAAGATATTCCAAGCAAAAAATTGATGTTCTAAACCAATAAATAACTAATAATGTTTCAAATAATTCTTATGAAAATAATAAAAAAAATAAAAAATTGTAACTTGTTTCTATTGTTCAATTAAATCCAACAGGACAACGAGAGAGAGAGAGAGAGAGAGTGAGAGGATGTTGACAACGACGGAAGGAAAAAAAAAAGGGATTGGCAGCGACTAAAGGGTATAAGAAGATTTGCAGCATCATAATGTTAGATCAGCAACAAAAGGGGAGAGGATTTAATTTTGACAGCGACTGCACTAATTTTTTTCTTCATTCTGACTAACTGATTTGTCTTTTGATAATATAAAATATGACATTTAAATATTCTAAAATTTTGGACCTGAGGCACCCGCTCCGACTACGGTAACTACCACATTTCAAAATTTTGAGTTGTTTTCAAACAAATTTCTAAACAAATTCATAATATTATTTAGTTGATGCACTTATAAGATCTTAAAGGGAACCCAAAAAGTAAATTGAGCAAACTGATAGAATTGAAATCTCCAATCCTTGTATACACTTTATGGGGAGTAGGATATTTTCATAGTAAGTTATACATATGCCAATATCAAAACATAATTCTTGAACCAACATGAGAAAATCAAGATTGGGACCAACAAGAATAATATAAAAATATTAAACAATTATCAAAGTTAATTGAACAAAAAAGACTAACAATCAAAGGTGTAAAAGCAAAGTAAGTTGTAAAAACATGTAAATAAAAAAAAACTTATTTATCTCGATAATTACACTTTAAAAGTTCTAATATTTGTTAGATATTTTTAATAATTCATTAATTGAATATATGACACACCCTAAGCTAAAGCAGCATTTTAAATAGTAAACTAGAGGTGGAGGAGAGCTGATTTTTACAAGAAAGAATATTATAACAAGCAAGAAGCGGGGGAAGGGATTGATGCAAGAAGTATATATATTAGGTCTGTCTTTCGAAGTCGTGGAAGGGATCGTTCAACATGTGACAGATCCATTTAACCATGAACTGCTACCAAGTGAGGTATTGACCTAATATGACCAACTTTTCGAATAATATTATCCTAAATATATTTTAAAGATATATTTACAACGTTGTCTATATATTGTAAAAAATACGTATTTTACAACATTTTATAAAAGTTGTTAAATAAAACCCTTTTATACTGTTTCATAAACATTGCAAAATGATATTACATATACAACGTTTATATAACGTGGTAAAATAAAATTAATTTTACAACATCAAACAAACATAGTGCAATATAAACAATGTACAACTATTGTTAAACGTTGTTGAACATGACATTTTCACAATATTTTAAATACATTGTTAAAATTAGTAACTTTGGCAACAATAAATAACCGTTGTCAAAATTAATAAATGTTACAATGTTAATAAAACGTTGTTAAAAATAATAATACACAACTTTTGTGAATGGCCATTGTAGAAGCCTTAACGTTTGAATGTAAAACGTTGTTTGCACATGTATTTTACAACGTTTTTACAATAAAGGTTGTAGAAGACCCCCATTTTTTACAACATTTTTAGGAAGTGTTGTAGATGGAACGTTGTAAAAGGGGATTTTTATTGTAGTGATTAGTTCGTGAATGTTTCTAACCATCCTAATAAATTTCAAGCGAGAAATGACAAGCATAATATAATTCACGTTGAAACTTACCCACGGCGGGCCGCGCCGCGCCTTATGAGACTTACCATGTTCTTCCCTGTCAATTGTTATCATTTTTCATGCCAAGTGCAATATTACGTGTGATTGGTCACTGACACCACAAGCCATCCTGGACTTATAGCTTTGTTAGCCGGGACCCTTGCAGCGCAAGTAGCGAGCCCCGCTGCAAGTCCCCGCTTAACCCGTGCTATCATCCAGCACAGCTATACCGTGTTTCCTCCTAGGCCGAGTCGATCCCGTGGCCCCGGGTTGTCGCTCGAGGAAACTTTCTCCTTGTCGACAAGTTGTCCAATGACCGAGTTAAGACATTATCCAGTTATTAAGGCCTAGCCTACTTTCACTTTGAAACTTGATCATTTTACCGTGTTCGTGCCCTTGCTTTTATTCTTTCATCCGCAATAACACTATCAATTTACTTAAGAAGGGGGTCGAGAAGAGAAGGGTCAGCCACTCACCTTGAGTTCACTTCGGCGAGAGAACTTGTTGGTCGCGCTAGACGTCGCCTACGCGATTACCTGAAATCGCACAAGCAACCGATTAGAACACTGCATTATTCAAGGAGTTCGATAGAAAATGCGAGTTCGAAATACAAGCCATGAAAACCATCGAAAACATTCACGAAAACGTATTCAGAAAACAAAGCCAAAACCAACGCAAGCGGCGTGAAAAGCAGAGCAACGGGAGGTCTCTCCCGACTCAGCCGCAGAGCTAATCCTCGAGGCGCAACCCGCTGAATATGGGACTTGGTTCCGAAGAAGACATTCCATAACGAGGAATGGATCTTAATTCAACCGTTCCCGTTCGATCGACTCGGCCGATCCCGACCTATCGGTCCCAACCGAATCGATAGCGACAGTGTTCCTTTCTCGCGCACCCCGTGGACAGAGCACGGGGCACGATGTAGGGACGGGGCACTACACTAAAGCATCATCTTTTGGGCCTCGTGTAGTAGATAAGGCTTGTTGGTCCCAGATATGCACGATTGAAGGTCCTCCTTGGCTTTCATTCCTTAAGTTTCATGTTCGGGGCTGGATCATTTCCTTTTGATCATGGACTTTGTAGATAGCCTTGAAGTAACTAGTAAATTACGCACGTAATTTTTTTATATTATTGAAAAATAATTTATATATATATATATATATATATATATATATATATATATATATATATATATATATATATATATATATATATATATAGCATAGGAGGTGACACATAGCCACCACCCATAAGGTGAGGTGCCACCTTATGGGTGGTGGCTATGTGTCACCTCCTATGCTATATATATATATATATATATATATATATATATATATATATATATATATATATATATATATATATATATATATATATATTTTTTTTTTTTGAAGCAATGGGTAATTGTGGCGTACTCGCCTCCACTGGGGCTCGAACTCCGACCACTTGGGCCGCATGCATCTCTCTTAACCACTAGGCTAGAGGTCATTTGCTATATATATATATATATATATATATATATATATATATATATATATATATTGACCTTTAGCCTAGTGGTTAAGAGAGATGCATGCGGCCCGAGTGGTCAGGAGTTCCATATATATATATATATATATATATATATATATATATATATATATATATATATATATATATATATATATAAATTTGTTATGGATATATGTGAATAAAATTGAGGGTTTTCGGTTATGCAAACAGAGAGAAAGTTAGTTTTAGAATTATTATTTCACTTATTTTTTTTGTAATAGTTGATGGAGAATTTACACGGCTTATTCGGCTCAATTTTGAGTGGTTTTCAAGCCTCCCTATCCACAAAAAAAAATGTAGAGATGGGCACCAAGGAACAGGGGCGGATCCACACTTGTGGTGGGGTGGGCTCCGGCCCACCCCAAAATTTTTTTTTTACTCTTTTTTCTTATATTTTTTCTTTTTTTTTGAATTTTTATATAGGTTAATCCACCTTTAGCCCATCCGAATCTGTTGTAGCCCATTCCAGTTTCAGTTTCTGGATCCGTCCATGCCAAGGAATATGAGCAAATTTCCTAACTGACTTCCAATGGGTGTTTTATCAAGGCTAGTCCAGGCAACCCCAAACCCCACTCTCTCCTTAGAGCATCATTAGTAGTTGGGACTCTCCAATGCAATTTGGAGCCCAAAATTTCAAAAAAAAAGGTAAATGTGGAATGAGTTGGGTTTGTATGAGAATAGTAGGAAATGATAAATGAGCTCCGGTCCCAAAAATTGATTGTGGTCAAAAATTAATGTAGGAAAAAAATAATATAAAGTTTAGAATCTTGAAAGTTGGACTCCAAATTGGAACTTACTATTCTACAAAACGAGTTTTTACAATCTAGAATCTAGAAATTGGAAGGTCCAACCCTTAGCACCCATGGATGGATTGGGACCGAAATTGTAGAAATTGGGAGTAGGAATGAGACTTATTATTCTAAAAAATGAGCTCCTACATTCTAAATCTAGAATCTAGAAAATGGGATGGACCTTACTAATGATGCTCTTAGGGCAGTCTTTCATATCCAGCGTGACCTGCAACAGGATGATTAGGTCGCGGATGATATTTCAGGGCATAAAAAAACATCTCATAAGAGGCCGGGTCAGGAAACAACGGCTAGGACAATCTCACCTTCTATGCCGGCCTTGGCTTTATGTTACAACCTCTGCCTGTATACTACTGACTGTAGTTTTTGTTCTCTCTGGTTTTGGTCTTCTGTGGCATCAAAAAATTGAGTTGTTCGTTGCTAGTGTTCTGCAGCGAACTAGAGATCCAGACATTGGTCTGTTGGATCCTAAGGGTCTGCATGGTAACGGTGTTTTCATCGGTTTTGGGGTATGTTTGATCCGACCGTTTATGAAAATCCCTGCTTGTTAATTTTTTTTGAGGTACTGATTTTGGTCGGCTCAAAAACTCCTCAAAACCGGTGTAATGTATTTTTTGGTAGCTTTGTAAACACCTCAAATCGACAGGTTTTGAGCGGCTCTATTTTTTTTTTATTCCATTTATATCCTCACAAAAATATATATAATTATAACTACCGATACCCTTTCCTATCTAATTTATTCGTGTAAAAAACTTTCAGAACCGCTCGTTAGTGAATTATCAAGCATGAATTTGACTGGTTTAAAAGTCGCTACTTAAAAATCATCCAAAATCGACCTCCTCATAACCGCTCATAACCGATACTCTAAAAATACCTCATAACCGCTACCTCTATAATTGTAAAGCAGACCCTAAAGCAAATTGCATCAATTCCTATTGCACTAATCTACCTCGTCTTGATCACAGTCGTTGTTGCAATAAATTTGTCTAATTCTTCTTTTCAAGGGAAGATCTGTGGACGTTCCTATTGCATGTATCGCCCGCCTACATCTCCTTCTCACTTTTTCCATCAATGATTCAATGGCGTTATGTGTACCACCAGCTAACCATTACTCACTGCAAAACTTGGTTTCACGTGCTAGTCCTTGTAAATTTCTAAAATTGTCTATATAAAGAGTATATTTTTGGACCATTGATGTCTAATTTTTGAAGTTCGTGAACCTTGTAGAGAATGACCGTTCCACAATAGCTAACCTGGCCCTTTCATCAGTGGGACCCACACAATTCACTTCGTGGCAGAATATTCACCATTATGTTATGTCTTCCTTGAAAGTGAAAATGACTTTGCATTATTTTTGGATTTTTCTAAGGACACCGTACGTTTTACTTGAGACAGTTCTTACTTGGGGGCAGTCCAAACAGGTAAAATTTTTGTTGGGGAACAACCCAAAAATTAGGGCAGAGGGAGGGAGGCGAGCGGAGGAGAGGTGGTCGGCGCAGGGGTGTTCGAGCGACGCAGGGTTGGGCGGCGCATGGGTGGTCGGTTGGCGCAGGGGTGGCACCCCTCGCTGGCTGCGGATCACCGCCAGGTCGAGACGCGGTACACGGAGGAGCCCGTCACCGGCGGTCGCGGCTTCGAAAAAGTTTAGGGATGCGCGGGCTGAGAGAGACATAGAGGGAAGTCGGAGGACACGGCGGACGGTTCGACCAGGCGCAGCACGGAAGGGTGCTCGCGACAGCAATGGCCGGGAGGGCGCTGGTGGAGAAAGGTCAGGGCGCTACGCTCGCGTGGGTTCGGCCGAGGACGGCCAGGGAGAAGGGTTTGTGGCTCCGGGTGATGGTGTTGTGGTGGTGTCGATTGATGACGTGGCTTGGGTGCCTGGCCGGAGCGGAGGGAGGAGGAGGAGGGGTGGAACGCGTACAGTTGGGTGTCTTCGTCGACGCGGACTGCAGCTAAGATGGCAGTGCTCCTTTATGTTAGGACTGCCAACAAGTTGTCAGTCCTCCTTTATGTGAGGACTGCCAACTTGCTGGCAGTCCCACTTGCTGAAAAAAATTGAATTGTCCTCAAGTAAAAAAATGGATGATAAATTTGTATTTTTTTTTGAACATTTTTTGACTGTCCCTAAATAAAAAGTGTGGCGTCCTTAGAATTTAGAAAAAGCGTTATTTTTCTACATCAAACGATTTGAATAGTTTTACACAGACCGAGGAAAAGGACCGAAAGAAACAAATCTGTCCGTGTCAAGTGTCCTTTCTTCCTTGATCGGACTTTTGGTGGCTAACGCTAGCAAGAGGGTTGATGTTTGCGGGAAAGGTTCCGATCAATCGGGAGGAACATGTGGCTGCAATTTTTTATGTTTTCCTTCTTCGATTCGGAAAGAGTTATTGCAAACGTTTTCCATCTGATCCAACATGCATTGAACAGTACCATCAATCTAGTTCACGTCACATTCCCACCATTTATTAGGTTTTAAGTGTCTTTTACAGATAAGTCCCCATAAATTTATAATTATTTTCTTAATACCTTATTAAGGTCAACAACGCAAATACTGATTTTGCATTCCTCGCAACTATTGACCATATTGTACAAACATGAACACAGAATATTTTTTTTTTTTATTGCAAAGTCTAGTATCTAGCGTGCGCAGGACTTCCTTAATAACTCGCCAATTTTAACTATTGGGCCACCTCTTGGTGGGTGAATACGATTATCACATGCATGCGAATATTTTCAACTACATACAATAATATGCACCTATATTGCATAAATACAAATATAGCTACAAAACGCAGGGATAGAGCCCGGACCAAGACGGATCTACATGGAAAGAGGGTGCTTAAGTGCAGGGGTGGCTCATGGATAAGTCATACAAGGCTTCGAATTTGGACAACCCCCATCTGTTTAGGACAATCCCCAGACTCAGTGTGATTCCAATAGAGGTTGGGGTCACGGGTGACCCTCCATGATCGACCTACAATAAGGGTCAGAGGGCAGCCAAAACTAGCTCTGGATAGGGCAACCCAACCTCCTGGGCCGGTCCTGCTTAAGTGTAATGTTTCGATCCTGCATGACCGAAAATCGTCATTGGACATCATATCGTACAAGCCCAAATCATACTTGTACAAGGTAAGCACCAAACACAATCGATTAAAATATCTCAAAGATAAGTCATCGCAGCAGAAATAAACAGAAAAGTCGAATAGACACAAGATATACAAAATGATTATCTTTATTGATAATATATATATATATATATATATATATATATATATATATATATATATATATATATATATATATATATATATATATACAACTCAAAATTATACAAACAATGATGTTCCATATATTGTGTTCTTTATAATCGAAATCACATCTTTGCATGACAAACTCCACCTCGCTCCAACAAACTCTTCAATGTCTTATAACCGATTAAGCTACTCCTCGTGTATGCATCAACTGGGGGGGAGGTTAGTACATTGTCGTATACCTAGCCAACTCAAATCAAACCAACACGTGTATTAAGTGAGTGCAAGCAAATAATATGTAGTCTTTCTAATAATACCTTAGGATTAGTTATATTACATGGCAAGTATGTGTCTATAAGCATTGATCTACGTATCATCTTTCTTGTCAATATAACGATATTATTCATAATGTATATGCCATAATGCGTGTCTCTGAATAAGACATATGTTAGCATTCAAAAATATATAAACATAGCAAGTGTCCGTTCCCGCGTCTTACTTAGGTATGCAAGCATATGACATTAGCATGTAGCCTAACTATATGACGATCACTGGCACCACAAACCATCACGGACTTCTAATGAGATCGTGATCCTTCCAGCCATGATAGTTAGTCTCACTGAAGGTCATGAATCACCATGTGTTAGGACCTCAGCATCGATTCCTCTAAGCTGAATTGGTTCCGATATCCCGACAATCTTTCGAGAAACAAAACATTGTACACAAGTTGTTCATGAACATGCAAATGCGTGAACAATTGAACTCTAATACATATGCATGGTACAAAAATTGAAATAACTATACATCACATCTCTCTATTCAACATAAACCACATCACATCTCTTCATGTATTGCCACATTTCCTCGAGTCATCGCTCTCATCATACTTTACAGTACATGGATTCTACCTTGATGACCAACGGTCCCAAACATTTCCATATGTTTAATATCTGAAACAACATTTTGACAATTATCATGTTCATAACGGCAGTACAATATTTTTATATTATGAGATAAAAACAATTCTGCGCTACATAAGCCTATAACAATATTTTAATTATTCCATGAATTTATCTATAACATGTTAACATAAATAAGATTTCTCTCTTTGTATATCTATCTTTGTTCCTGTTGTAACTCATGGCTTTTTACCTGTCATCTCCTTGTAACTTACACATGACCTTTGGCCCTTCATTTCTTCATAACCCCCAACCTCTCTCCCTATATAAAGAGAGGTTGGGATAGCTTGTATGTGGAACTTGAGTGATTTATATTATACGAGTATACTTCGTCACATCTTTGGCGTGTTTGAGTTTTTGTATTACAACACGTTTTCAGTACTTTGCTCGTGCAACGCTGGAGACCCGACGTACCGTTCGTTTTTTTACCGCCTTCCACCGTACGGTAAGAAAGGTAATTTTTAAACTGACATTTTTATCCTAAATAACTAAATAAGATACTTATTTTTTTTTCATATACTCGTATATAAGAGTATCTGTTATGCATTATCTAGTACTTGTGTCAAATGAAGAATTTTTTTTTAAAAAAAAATTTTGGACTAATTTTTTGGAAGAATATGTTTTGTTAAAAAAAGTAACTACAGTAGTATTGAAGAATATACTTTCTTTGTTACAACAGACTATTTGATAAAAGAAAAAAAGAGGAAAATAAAAGTTTTTTTTTCTTTTGTCCAATTCTACATTACTTGCTAAACTTTGCTGTTTGTCTTTACTGGTTGTAATACTAATCTTGTTTTCAAAAAAAAAAAAAACATATACATATTTTGTCTCAAGTGGGTTTTTGAACCCAGGACCTATCGGACCAGAACCTTAAACTAGCCCTTTAGACCAACTTCCCCATTTTAGCTATTGTCACATTATTGCTCATTCCTTCTTGTTGTCTGGGATTTGGAGAGCTAACATTTAAATGCTAACATTTTTTTTGTAATGATGGATTTGAGCGCCTCAGTAGCAATTTTTTTATGTTGCTCAGCGAATCATTGTAACAGATGAATAATAAAATTATATTTTTTTATCGTTATTTTTTGGGCGTCGCTTCATTAGACGTCGAAAAAATAGTTGATATTTTATTGGTGCCGCTTGCTTAGGCACCAATTCTTTTGTGTGCTGTTGCTTGCTTATGTTGTACGTTTTTTTGCGTAATTACGAAAAAAACAAACTTGAATATTTTAAAAAATGGTTTTGGCTACAAAACAAATTCTGGCACCGCCAAATTTGGGCCTTCCAAAATAACATTTTTGGCTAAATTTTTTTCAAAAGCAATGCTCATTTTGAGCACGCACTAAATTGTCACATATTTTGCACAGTTCGCAAATAGGGTGAATTTCTTGAAAAAATCTTATTTATTCTTACAGTTGAATTTTTTTATGAAGTCTCTCCGAATAGACTCACCTATTTGGGTATGATGTTAGAAAGAACTTGGAGCTTGGTTTTTAAGCGGTCTATGGTGACCCTCCTCCCTCATTTTTCTGCCTGGTCATATTCACGTAAAGCTACTGAAAGGGGTTGACCGAATATTATTTTTGTTCAAATTGTATTTATAATTATGCATTTTTGCAAGAAACTAATTGACATATCTATATCGGCCCGTCGATCGATATAAGAGAATTTTTTTAAAATAACAAAAAATGTTTTTATTTACGATTGTTTGTTGTTGCTTATACAAACCAAATCCATATAAACCTGTCGTTTTATATGTTGAATGATCAAGATTTTTTCTCCTGTTGTAAAAAAATGTCGATCAAGATTGATTTTTCCATCCTTGAAGCCTCTGGCAAGAACTATTTGGACGGACGCAAGACATCCAGAACCATCTAGATGCGCATGGCCTCTTGGACGTCATCTATAACGCAGGCATTTATCTGACGTCATGAAGGCGGAGTTCATTGAAATCTCCTCGTCAAAGACGCAATGGGACTCTATGAAAGAGCGCTTCGACCACCAGAAGACCATATGGTTACCTAAAGCGCGCTATGACTGGTTGAACCTGCGTTTCCAAGACTTCAAGAGCGTAACTGATTATAACAATGAAGTCTGCAGGATTCGATCACTTCTCCAATACTGCGATAAGATATAACCGACAATGATCTATTGGAGAAAACATACACCACATTTTCTTTCACTGACAACTTGTTCCAGAAGCAATACCGTCAGTCTAAGTTCACCAAGTTTTTCGAGCTCATCACCCAGCTTTTACTAGACGAGAAGAACAGTCTCATTTTAATGAGAAACAACAATTTTCGTCCTGATGGAACAAAGGCAATTCCAATGCCTGATACAAACGCTCTCTGTCACGACTCGCACCCACCGTGAGGGTACGAGTACGTAACAGCGCCCAGCCTACGCCGCAGTGTCGGCGGTAGAACACTGTTCTAGGTCATGAACTATAACAAGCTAACAGACAATACTCTCCAAAAGGAGTCCAACACAGAGGTACAACTCAATCACAATCTAGGATAGAATGTAGCACGATGAAATAGATAAAGAAATTTCTCAACTGAGGTACAACAGAAATAAAATAACAAGTCTCACTAACTACCAGTCTCAACATCTCTAAAATATACAACTCTGAAAAAATAAAGACAACAACTAAACATGAAAAGAAACAGTCTAAGCTGTCTACACTAAGCAAGGGTATCATCCTCAGTACCTGTCTGAACCTCCCCAGGGGTCCAGGTCGCGAGTGTCATCTAGACAAGCTCCAAAGTAAGGGGTGCAGGGTTCCTCATCATCCTCTCTAAAATTTTCAACAGGTCCAGTCAGGACGGAAGCGAGCACAATACATCTCACGCAGATCATAACAGGTTAGAGAATATAAACATGCAAGAGAGTACGATACATGAAACTGAAAGAAGATACATAATGTAAACAGGAAGAGAACTGTAATAGAAATATCTACTATAAGTAGAGAGCTACCAGTGACTAGTGATTTAGAGTACAAAGTCGACATGTGAACGGTTGGATTTGTATATGACTATACTAAAGAGGTGCACATGGCTATACTACTTTGGAATTGTTCACATGACTATTTATACTCCTCCATACCCCAATCAATACACAAGGATCCAAACAAGTTATGTTACGTACATGGTTTTCACATGAAACCCATAAATGGGTACACATGAAATATACACGAGAGCTCATACATGAGTGCACATGAAGTTCACATGAGGGCCCATAAACGGGCGCAGATGAAATTCACATGAAGGCTCATAAATGAGTGCACATGTAATATAGGTTATACATGAGATACATGGAAAACATGATTGATTCATGGGAGCACATGAGAGTACACGAGCATGCATGAATGAGCATAAAGCACATGAGAAACATGGATAACATGAGAGCGAGGAATATATGATGTACACGAAACACATGACACAATGTATCCGATGCTCCCGAGGGGGATAACATCTCAATGTAGGGATCCATATAGTACCAATCCGTAATAATATCGTGACAGCATCAAATAAGGTAAACTAGAGCAGGAATATAATTCTAAGCAAGTTATGAAATGATCAGAGAATGTACCCGCCTGGTATCTGAATAGCTGTGAAAATGTACTGTCCGAGATGAGGTACCTGGCTCCTAGTTAGAGCAACACAAGTCACAACAAGTCTAAAATGATATAATGAAGTCCTACTATGTATTCTACATGATTCTAGGTCAATATAGACCAAAGTCAACTCTTGGTCAACTCTGGTCAACTCTGGTCAACCCTAGAAGTCAAACTAGGTCAACCAAGTCAAACCTAAGTCAAACTGGTCTATACTAGGCTAACAAGACTATTCTAGTGTAATGTCCCAAATTCGTGATACGTATTTAGTGTACATATACGTGTTTTGGACCCATATTTTATTTATTCATGGTTAGTTATCTTGGTTTATTTTGCATTGGCTTGGTTTTATTGGCATTGATAGTTTAATTGGTTTTAATGGTTTATTGGTTTATTTGGGCTTGGTTTATTCCTGAGTTGGTTCGGCTTGGTTTGGTTTGCTTGGTTCATTATGAACCATAGGGTGAACCCCCTACCTACCACCACCATCCCCCTTTATAATCCACCTAACTTTTCTTTCTCCTCCACTTTCTTATTAACTCTTCTTCCTTCTCCATTAAACCCACCACCAACCAAGAACACCCCTTAGGCAAGTGCAACTTGCTTCCACAAGAGAGCTCATTTTTATTGTTCCATTAGCTTCTCCTCATGTTTCTAAGACACATTAGAACTTGTCATTTTCTATTTTGAGGCTTTAATTTTGGTAGATCTAGAAATTAGTTATTTTTGGATTTTGGTGGTTTTGATCTATCAAAGTCTTTGTTTTCAAGTTTTGATGGTTCCATGTTGTAGAGAATTTTATTCTATCCAATTTTGACCTTTGAAAAGTTAGATTTGGACTTTTTTTGACCAAATTATGGATTGTGAAGCTTTGGGTTCAAACTATAGAGTTCTTGCTGATTTGGGGAAGACAGTGAGCAGTGTGCGCGAGCTTTTTAGCTTGCGCTACTGAGCTGCGCGCGCTCTTTAGCGCAGCACAGTCTGACTCATACGCTGCCTTGATGAGGAGTCGTATGGACCTCATATGCTGCCTTTTGGAGGCGTATATCTTGCATACGCTGCCTTGATGAGGAGTCGTATGTCTTGCATACGCTGCCTTGACTAGGAGTCGTATGGACCTCATATGCTACCTTTTGGAGGCGTATGTCTTGCATACGCTGCCTTGATGAGGAGTCGTATGTCTTGCATACGCTGCCTTGATGAGGTGTCGTATGTCTTGCATACGCTACCGAGTCGTATGGACCTCATACGCTGCCTTGATGAGGAGTCGTATGGAGTACATACGCTGCCTTTTGGAAGCGTATGTCTTGTATACGCTGACTTGAGCGTAGCCTGACTTGAGCGTAGCCTGGCTTGAGCGTAGCCTGGCCTGAGCGTAGCCTGGCCTGAGCGTAGCCTGACCTGAGCGTAGTCTGGCCTGAGCGTAGCCTGACCTGAGCGTAGCCTGACCTGAGCGTAGCCTGACTTGAGCGTAGCCTGACCTGAGCGTAGCCTGATTACCTTGGATCTTCTATAGCCTTGTATATTGATATTTTATTAGATGTTTAGCGTCCATTTTATATCCTTACGCCTTTTGTCCTGAACTTGATAATCACGAAATTACTTGATATGTTTGTAATTGATAATTGAGCATGACGTGATAGTGACCCGTAGTGGTGAACTCCTGACATAATAACCTGACATGACCTGATAGTGGCCCGTCGTGGCGCACTCCTGACAAGTACACCTGACATGATTATCTCGAATAGCTGTTGCGACGGCTACCTGACATGACATGACCTGTATAATGAATCTGGACATCGTGGGCGATTGTGTTTGTATAAATAAACAAGTCCTGTCTTGCATCATGTCTAGGAGGGGACTCCTGAGTACCACGGTCAGGAGTACCTACTGAAATGGACTAAGGTTAATGACTAGTATAATTCATTAGACATGAAGAGATGTTTCTCAGTTACAGGCGATCCCGTTATCCCGGCCGTAAATGTTTGGACTTGTAGCCTACCGACGAGTAGGGCACATTTCCAGCCCACTGTTATATGGGGCACCCGCCATTGTCACTTAAATGATTGAACTCTATTGTCACTCTAATGCATTATACTCTCTAAATTGTCACTATAATGATTGCCTGGATAACCTGGATAGCTGCAGGGCCTGTGACTACTTGGAGCATCTCATTGCATCTTGCTAGTAACTAGGATTGTGATAACCCTAGTTAGTTAATGTAGAAAGCCTAGGCAATGATTGGCCGTGATTGCTTGGATGGAGTCTAGCCCAGTATAGTATCGTCTAGAATTGATTGATTGAAAGATTGTACCAGAATGATTGTCACTCCAGATTGTTACTATAACGATTGTACTCTATTGTCACTCTAGCGTATTGCACTCTTCATTGTCACTTTTATCATTGTACTCTCTCCTTTTTACCTTAATGATTGGCACCTTTAGCAATAAATGATCAGAGACTAAGTTCTGTTCAGGTGAAGGGTTACAATCTCGGTCATTGTTTGGTTTAAGGATTGTAACCTGGCTTCCGGAATAGTATCTTCATCTTCTCTTCATATATTGTCCAGATATATTCTATTTAGCATGATTCTCCAGTTATCGTAGGTCAATGATGCCTCACTTAATTATTTTCTCTAATTGGGATAAGTGCATTGGAAGTGCACAAACCTCAATCTGTGTTACTTATTGTTGTTTTCTTACATATTGAATGATAATGATTTGTTGGTTTTAGTTCTTAAGTGAAGCCTCCTTTGTGGCACTTGCTCTTTCTGGGGTCTGACCCAGCTGGTTTTGTATGGCCAGATACCGGAGCAGCACCAAAGGATCTCCCTGCTTTTCAGCCCGATGGTGGTCACCAGGCGTAACCAGGGCATCGAGTGGGTTTCTTTTGTTCTTCCACTGTAATATTGTACATTATTCTTTTGAGGCGTTTAGCAGACGAGCAAGTGTTAGCTCGATTGTACTTACTTACTGTCTGCCTACGGGCTGCAACATGATTGACAAGCCCCGGGGGTTGATCATGTATGACTGAACTCTGGCTAGTCCTCACATTTTGTAACGACTAGCTTCATGATCATTCCGGATATATAATGTATGGGACGCCTTACTATTGTGTATTTGGTGGTCTGACATCTTGTAATTATTATTAGTTGGTTGAGATTGAGACAATAGGCTATTTGATGACCTTAAGAGACTGATGGATTGTAGTGAAACCCTCACATATCTAGACAGCCGTGACCGTATAGCGGTGTGGATTCCATTCCGTTATACGTAGCTCGCTATGTCTGCCCCCGCTCTTCAGTATTCTGGTTCTGGGGCGTGACATCTAGGTTATACCATGTCAAGCCTACCAATACACATCTACCAAGACATCCTCTATAGCTAATCAATACACATATTGATATATATTATAATCTAATTAGAATATACCCATAGGCTATCTATACATATCACCACACAGCCATATATATAATACATTATTTCATATGTATCACCCATACACTATATATATCTAAAAAATATATATAGGCACATACACTCATTTATATATATAGGAAACTAATATATCTATCTCAACACATTATATATTTACATATGTAAAGAGAGGGGGCACATGAATTCAAATGTGTGGCAAGGAAACATGGGTGTGTGTATGCTATGAATGTTTGTGTCAAATACATAGGAAAATAGTGATAGGTGCTCTGCAAAACTGAAATCAGTGTGATACAAGAAATTATGGACAGTGATGTATAATGGAAAACAATGTGTGTGTGAGTGAGGATAGAGGGTGTGAGAGTGTGTGGGGCTATATGTGAATGCAATATGGAGTGACACTTGTGAAGAGTGTGCAGTAAAATGACAGGGTGTGTGTGGCATGTGTAAACCAGAAAAAAAAACAGTGAGGTGATACTTGGATTCACATTGACAGTTCAATAGGAAAGAACATGAAAATTAGTTAGAAGAAAGGGAAAGGAAACCAGTCAGTTATCAGTCAATTCTATAAGGAAAGGAAATCAATTCAGTTCATGAGAACACACAATCTCACACATTAAATCATTCAAAACAGTCCATACTTAACATCCAGATTCCTGTACCAACATATCAAATCAATCATAATTCTCAGGTTTAATACTTATAGGAAGAAAAATCAGTTCATGGTTGAAAGGAAGGAACCAATCCCAGTTTTAGGACCACTTCAGTTCAGTCCCAGAAATCTAGTGTTTAGGAATATGAGGGTGAACTGTGACAGAGAAACATGGGTGTGCAGGGAACCATAGTGTAAACCAATTTCAGAAATGTGTCTGTGACACACAGTGTCAATGCATAGAAGGGTTAATGAATAACCAAGTGTCATGCCATTGTGTGTGTATGCTCATGATAACAGGGTACAACATGTGAGGGGCTGTGTGGGGAGAATTGGGGAAAAACAGTATAACAGTTTTCAGCTTACAGTGTTAGTGTGTCAATAGGTTCATGTTGTAGAGTGTGTGTGTATAGAATTGTGTAGGGTGTTCAAGTGTCAAGTTCAGTTATTTCCAGTTTACATAGAGTAGTGTACATGTCATGAATGAGTGTGTATCAACATACAAGGCAAAAAGGAAAGGGAAAACTGGAAAATAACTCAGGTTTAAGAAGTATCATGGACTGAACAAACAAATCATTCTTTTATAGTGAATCTCAGGTTATTGAAAATCTGGGAATGGCTCAGGTATTAAGAACCCTTCCCAGTTATCTATTTTCAGGATTTTAGGGAAACAACTCTGTTCAATGAACCCCAAAAAAATTTAGTTCAACAATGTACATCCTCAGGTTATTGAATAGGAAAACCAATTCAGTTAAAAAGAAGAAAATCTCAGTTTATAATGTATGCAAAATTCATGTGTCAGTCACTAACCTAACTGATTTCAGAAAAAAACACTGCTACATGAACTGTCATATTTCGAAAACTAAAATTAAACTATAGAAATTTACAAACAGACATGTAGGTGTGTTAAACATGTGTTCATGTGTCTAGGGGTGGCCATGTGTCCAAGAATTGGACACAATCGTGTCCCAATCAAAACACAAACACAGACACTGACTGTGCACGAACAATCATCGTGCACACGTGCACGCATGTCCCGCGCGTGACACAGGCCACGTGGTGACACGTGGCCTTGCATACACGTGCGCCAGGGGTAGAGCTACCCCTAGGATCGCCTGCACAGTATCCACGACACGTGTCGTGTCTGATACGAATGCGTATCAGTAAGCCGCTGTCGTGCGTGTGCACACAGTGCGTGACCCGTGCGCGTGCGATATCTCCGCGTGTAGTGAACCATATGCTCCCAAATTTTGGGAGCATAGTGTCAGTGAGTGCCCCAACAACTCCACAAAATTTTGTGTCCCCACATGTCCTACACAGTGAGATATCGTGCCCGAGATGCAGGACACTGAACCGAGTCAGTGCGCAGCGTGTCCGACCCCTCGTGCACCCGACACAGACACAAAAACACTATCACTCCTTTACGAAAATTAAAGCACTAATAAACATCTACAAAACCCTTCAAACACTTTTCAAAAATAAAGAAATAAATATGAGTGTGGTATTTCATCAAACACCTATATAGATACATTGATATGTGTCCGATACGGACACGAAATGGACACAAAACTTAGCAAAACCTATACCAACAGAGAGAGGACACCTAGGGCTTCCTAACCATGCAAAGAAATCAAAATTTGGTGGAGAGAATAGGGATTTACCTGTAGGTTTGAAATGGCTCAAAAAGTCCCAAAGTGAGTTGTTCCTCAAGCTACCCAAACTCTTCCTAATTGCCCCTTCCCTGGAATTCCTCACCATAGTCATCAAAAACACAGAGATTAGAATATATTGCAAGAAATTAGGAAGAAAAAGGAGTTGAAATGGAGGAGTTATGGATTGGGGAAGAAAGGGTTTTACCTCTATTTTCAACTTGCTATTTTTCTAAGGAGGCTAGCCCTAAGTGTGAGGAGACATTAAATAGGAGTGTGGATCCCTAGGTGGCTGGTCATAAATGCTAGGGTTAGGGTTTAGTTAGTTGGGCCATGGGCCTCCCTCTCTAAGTCAAGTTACATCTAAGTTTCTAAGGGCCCATTCTCAAAAATCAATTCTCATGACTAAAACTCCCATTTGATTTCTAACTTGATAATTTCTATCCTCAACTTAAGTTAACCATCCTACTTAGCCCATGGGTTAATTCTAAGCTTCTAGGTTAGGCTTCACTAGGCTAAAACCCATCATAGCACATAGCACTTATTTAAATAATAATTAAAATCACACAAATTCTAATAAATTATAAATAATTCAATTAAATCCTAAAATGACCAAAATACCCTCTAGACTAAAATGTACTAATTTAAACATCCTAATCACATGGCTAGGCTCTAGGTCAACAGTCTCCAAGGTTACACTAGCCAAACACCAAAATCATAAGTCATGATTTTAAAATAGTTTTAAAATGATTAAAATCAATAAAAAAATCATGGAAAATCTTAAATACCATAATTAAATAAATTAAAATACAAAATTTCAAAATTACCCTTATTTTAGAAATTGGGTGTTATAATCCTACCCACCTTAGAAAAATTTCGTCCTCGAAATTAAAATTGTAGTAGTCCCTCTAGGTCAAACACCCCACAATTAAAGTCTCAAACATACCGTCAGATAATCATATGCGTCTGTCCAAAATCATGATACTCAGAATCTTCATCATGCTAGTGAGTAAGGCTTCGATAATCACAGAATCCTCGACTAAGGCACATACCTCTAGAATTATGGTATTTAAAATTTTTGCATTGCCGCATGCTTGGCAGCGAAAATCTTAAATTCCCACACCCGAGAAATACGTCCTAAATCTGACTATATGTCCTCACTATGCCAGCTAACACGACTATCGAAGATTCTAGATTCCATAACTGGGTGACCTAGCCCGTATGATTCATCTCAGAAGAAAATCAAACATAACACAAGAACAACATGACAGAATTAATAAATCAACAAGGAACAGAGGGAATCGAAATTTCAAGGCAGTTATAAGAGGCAATTACGGAAAGAAAATCGAATAGAATGAAAACTGCAGCAAGATCTCTACTGGCCTGAGCATCCTCGACTGTCCTGCCGAAAGCTCGCTCCTGCTGGCGTCCCCTGGCCTGCTGCTGATGCTGCATGTACCTCTGCTGCTGAGTCGGTAAGGGTAATCCCGTCTGCTGGTCTACCGGAGCCCTAGCTCCTGCTCCCTGAACTGTTTGTCCCGATGACTCGGGACACTCTCTCAGACGATGATCGGATCCTCCGCAAAGCAAACATCTGCCCAGCCTCTTCCGGCATTCGCCCCAACCATGCCCTGGTCTCTTACAGAAGGGGCAAATAATAACTAGCTGGTGTTCCGGGGCCTGCTGCTGCCTCTGTAGCTGCTGCGTCTGCTGAAAGGGTACACGGTCCTGAAATTGCCGCTGCTGAAGGTAGACCCTCGGCTGCTGATACTGTTGCTGGAACTGCTGCTGAAACTGCTTCTGAAACTGCAAATGGGGCACCTGCTGCTGAATCTGTAGGTGGGGCCTCTTAGCCGGTCCCGTACTGCCACTAGCTCCCTGAGTATCTCACATCCTCTTCTCCTTCAGCCTAAGATCGTCCTCCGCTGTCATGGCTCATACCAGAATCTGTTCGAAAGTGGCATCGCGGTCGCTCTTGGTATATGACTTGATCTCTCCGATCAAACCCCTGCGAAACCTCCTCGCCTTCCCGACCTCGGTAAGATCCTCGATGAATCTGCTCAAACGGCTAAACTCTCCAGCGTACTCCTCAACGGTCTGGTTCCCCTGAACCAAACTCTCGAACTGCGCCTCCAAAGCACGGAATGCGGTATCGGGAAAGAATTTCTCCTTGAATAGTTTCTTGAATGCTGTCCAAGTCTGACCGGCTGTACCAACCCTCGGGTATGTCTGGTACCAGATACGGGCCAAGTCCTGCATCTGACTGGCGGCTGCCTCGATCTGTAATCCTGCTGGTATCTGTGACAATCGAAATATCTCCTCAATGTGCTCTATCCAATCGTCAGCGTATATGATGCCCTCTGTACCCTTGAAGTCTCGGGGTCCCATCTTCTTGAAGGAATGGAAGTCTGGAGTCCTCGGCTGATACGGCTGCATCTGGCCTCCCTGTGGCTGAGCAGCCACCAGCTCCACTGTCGTCCTAACCAACTGGTGAGTATCTTGTATGCTCTGTCGGATATCAGCAGACTGGCTCTGCTGAATCTGTTGCTGAAACTCCATGAATCGCTGGAAGAGGGTAAACATCTGAGCCGCATCTACTGTCCCTGAAGGTAACTGCTGCTGAGTCATATCTGGAATGACGGGGGAAGACCTCCGGACAGGTGGAGGTGCACTTTCAAAAGCTGCAGAAGCTCCTATATAAGCAAAAATAGGGGGTGCTGTGGTCCCAGCGTCCACAATCAGGCGAAGGGTGGTAGGCCTCTCACCAGCGTCTGCTGGGCCAGAGCGATGCGATCGTGTCTCAATCACCATCCTGGAGACAGATCAAACAAGAAATCAATACTGAGATAGAATCGATAATTCAAGGGAGGACATTTATTCAAGGAAGCAAATTTTCAACAGGAATTTAGATGGCAGGAATCCAGTTAAGGGTTTTTTTTTCCTAACGTGATTGAGTACCTCAAAATATCCTAATCCTACTGCAGGCTGTAGTGGTACTCTAGTTCGAATACCACTACACAAACTCGACCTGCATGGGCTACCACTAAAAACGTGTCACGACCCGCACCCACCATGAGGGTACGAGTACGTAACAGCGCCCAGCCTACGCCGCAGTGTCGACGGTAGAACGCTGTTCTAGGTCATGAACTATAACTAGCTAGCAAGCAATACTCTCCAAAAGGAGTCCAACACAGAGGTACAACTCAATCGCAATCTAGGATAGAATGTAGCACGATGAAATAGATAAAGAAATTCCTCAACTGAGGTACAACAGAAATGAAATAACAAGTCTCACTAACTACCAGTCTCAACATCTCTAAAATATACAATTCTGAAAAAATAAAGACAACAACTAAACATGAAAAGAAACAGTCTAAGCTGTCTACACTAAGCAAGGGTATCATCCTCAGTAGCTGCCTGAACCTCCCCAGGGGTCCAGGTCGCGAGTATCATCTAGGCAAGCTCCAAAGTAAGGGGTACAGGGTTCCTCATCATCCTCTGTAAAATTTTCAACAGTTCCAGTCAGGACGGGAGCAAGCACAATACATCTCACGCAGATCATAACAGGTTAGAGAATATAAACATGCAAGAGAGTACGATACATGAAACTGAAAGAAGATACATGATGTAAACATGAAGAGAACTGTAATAGAAATATCTACTATAAGTAGAGAGCTACCAGTGACTAGTGATTTAGAGTACAAAGTCGACATGTGAACGGCTGGATTTGCACATGACTATACTAAAGAGGTGCACATGGCTATACTACTTTGGAATTGTTCACATGACTATTTATACTCTCCCATACCCCAATCAATACACAAGGATCCAAACAAGTTATGTTACGTACATGGTTTTCACATGAAACCCATAAATGGATGCACATGAAATATACACGAGAGCTCACACATGAGTGCATATGAAGTTCACATGGGGGCCCATAAACGGGCGCACATGAAATTCACATGAAGGCTCATAAATGAGTGCACATGCAATATAGGTTATACATGAGATACATGGGAAACATGACCGATTCATGGGAGCACATGAGAGTACACGAGCATGCATGAATGAGCATGAAGCACATGAGAAACATGGATAACATGAGAGCGAGGAATATATGATGTACACGAAACACATGACACAATGTATCCGATGCTCCCGAGGGGGATAACATCTCAATGTAGGGATCCATATAGTACCAATCCGTGATAATATCGTGACAACATCAAATAAGGTAAACTAGAGCAGGAATATAATTCTAAGCAAGTTATGAAATGATCAGAGAATGTACTCGCCTGGTATCTGAATAGCCGTGAAAATGTACTGTCCGAGATGAGGTACCTGGCTCCTAGTTAGAGCAACACAAGTCACAACAAATCTAAAATGATATAATGAAGTCCTACTATGCATTCTACATGATTCTAGGTCAATCTAGACCAAAGTCAACTCTTGGTCAACTCTGGTCAACTCTGGTCAACCCTAGAAGTCAAACTAGGTCAACCAAGTCAAGCCTAAGTTAAACTAGTCTATACTAGGCTAACAAGACTATTCTAGGTTATACCATGTCAAGCCTACCAATACACATCTACCAAGACATCCTCTATAGCTAATCAATACACATATTGATATATATTATAATCTAATTAGAATATACCCATAGGCTATCTATACATATCACCACACAACCATATATATCATACATTATTTCATATGTATCACCCATACACTATATATATATCTAAAATATATATATAGGCACATACACTCATTTATATATATAGGAAACTAATATATCTATCTCAACACATTATATATTTACATATGTAAAGAGAAGGGGCACATGAATTCAAATGTGTGGCAAGGAAACATGGGTGTGTGTGTGCTATGAATGTTTGTGTCAAATACATAGGAAAATAGTGATAGGTGCTCTGCAAAACTGAAATCAGTGTGATACAAGAAATTATGGACAGTGATGTATAATGGAAAACAATGTGTGTGTGAGTGAGGATAGAGGGTGTGAGAGTGTGTGGGGCTATATGTGAATGCAATGTGGAGTGACACTTGTGAAGAGTGTGCAGTAAAATGACAGGGTGTGTGTGGCATGTGTAAACCTGGAAAAAAAACAATGAGGTGATACTTGGATTCACATTGACAGTTCAATAGGAAAGAACAGGAAAATTAGTTAGAAGAAAGGGAATTTCAACCAATCAGTTATCAGTCAATTCTATAAGGAAAGGAAATCAATTCAGTTCATGAGAACACACAATCTCATACATTAAATCATTCAAAACAGTCCATACTTAACATCCAGATTCCTGTACCAACATATCAAATCAATCCTAATTCTCAGGTTTAATACTTATAGGAAGAAAAATCAGTTCATGGTTGAAAGGAAGGAACCAATCCCAGTTTTAGGACCACTTCAGTTCAGTCCCAGAAATCTAGTGTTTAGGAATATGAGGGTGAACTGTGACAGGGAAACATGGGTGTGCAGGGAACCATAGTGTAAACCAATTTCAGAAATGTGTCTGTGATACACAGTGTCAATGCATAGAAGGGTTAATGAATAACCAAGTGTCATGCCATTGTGTGTGTATGCTCATGATAACAGGGTACAACATGTGAGGGGCTGTGTGGGGAGAATTAGGGAAAAACAGTATAACAGTTTTCAGCTTACAGTGTTAGTGTGTCAATAGGTTCCTGTTGTAGAGTGTGTGTGTATAGAATTGTGTAGGGTGTTCAAGTGTCAAGTTCAGTTATTTCCAGTTTACATAGAGTAGTGTACATGTCATGAATGAGTGTGTATCAACATACAAGACAAAAAGGAAAGGGAAAACTGGAAAATAACTCAGGTTTAAGAAGTATCATGGACTGAACAAACAAATCATTCTTTTACAGTGAATCTCAGGTTATTGAAAATCTGGGAATGGCTCAGGTATTAAGAACCCTTCCCAGTTATCTATTTTCAGGATTTTAGGAAAACAACTCTGTTCAATGAGCCCCAAAAAAATTTAGTTCAACAATGTACATCCTCAGGTTATTGAATAGGAAAACCAATTCAGTTAAAAAGAAGAAAATCTCAGTTTATAACGTATGCAAAATTCATGTGTCAGTCACTAACCTAACTGATTTCAGAAAAAAAAACACTGATACATGAACTGTCATATTTCGAAAACTAAAATTAAACTATAGAAATTTACAAACAGGCATGTAGGTGTGTTAACCATGTGTTCATGTGTCTAGGGGTGTCCTCGTGTCCAAGAATTGGACACAATCGTTTCCCAATCAAAATACAAACACAGACACTGACTGTGCACGAACAATCATCGTGCACACGTGTACGCATGTCCCGCGCGTGACATAGGCCACGTGGTGACACGTGGCCTTGCATACACGTGCGCCAGGGGTAGAGCTACCCCTAGGACTGCCTGCACAGTGTCCACGATACGTGTCGTGTCCGATACGAATGCGTATCAGTAAGCCGCTGTCGTGCGTGTGCACACAGTGCGTGACCCGTGCGCGTGCGATATCTCCGCGTGTAGTGAACCATATGCTCCCAAATTTTGGGAGCATAGTGTCAGTGAGTGCCCCAACAACTCCACAAAGTTTTGTGTCCCCACGTGTCCTACACAGTGAGATATCGTGCCCGAGATGCAGGACACTGAACCGAGTCAGTGCGCAGCGTGTCCGACCCCTCGTGTACCCGACACAGACACAAAAACACTATCACTCCTTTACGAAAATTAAAGCACTAATAAACATCTACAAAACCCTTCAAACACTTTTCAAAAATAAAGAAATAAATATGAGTGTGGCATTTCATCAAACACCTATATAGATACATTGATATGTGTCCGATACGGACACGAAATGGACACAAAACTTAGCAAAACCTATACCAACAGAGAGAGGACACCTAGGGCTTCCTAACCATGCAAAGAAATCAAAATTTGGTGGAGAGAATAGGGATTTACCTATAGGTTTGAAATGGCTCAAAAAGCCCCAAAGTGAGTTGTTCCTCAAGCTACCCAAACTCTTCCAAATTGCCCCTTCCCTGGAATTCCTCACCATAGTCATAAAAAACACAGAGATTAGAATCTATTGCAAGAAATTAGGAAAAAAAAGGAGTTGAAATGGAGGAGTTATGGATTGGGGAAGAAAGGGTTTTACCTCTATTTTCAACTTGCTATTTTTCTAAGGAGGCTAGCCCTAAGTGTGAGGAGACATTAAATAGGAGTGTGGATCCCTAGGTGGCTGGTCATAAATGCTAGGGTTAGGGTTTAGTTAGTTGGGCCATGGGCCTCCCTCTCTAAGTCAAGTTACATCAAAATCATAAGTCATGATTTTAAAATAGTTTTAAAATGATTAAAATTAATAAAAAAATCATGGAAAATCTTAAATACCATAATTAAATAAATTAAAGTACAAAATTTCAAAATTACCCTTATTTTAGAAACTGGGTGTTACACTCTCCGTGGACCAAATCTACGGTAGAAACGAGACAAGGGCTAGTCGTCCCAGCGAAGGAACAGAGGCGAGTTTAAGTCTCGTCATCCAAAGCGAGGTTCTAACAAGAACCAAGGACCTTTGACTCCTAGACAGTCTTATGGTAAGAACCAACGGGCCAGTCGTCCCAAAGCAAAAGTGGAAGGCCAAGCGCCTACTCTCTGCTACAAATGTGGTGCTTATGGTCATATGCAACGGACTTGCAGGACAACCCCCCAAGAAGTTGATAACTATCACAAGGGACGCCGGGCCGAAGCAAATCTGGTCAACGAGTACGAAAATCTAAATCTTGAGACCCCCGATTTTGTAGCAGAAATGGAAGAATGAATCTCCATTTTCTCTCTATATTTGATTTAAGTCATAAAACTTTTGGTGGTTTGAATTTTCTGTTTTCTCGATAAATTAAAGTTCTATTTCGAGCACTTTTCTCAAACGTGTGACAAACTTTAATTTTTTTTACTTATAGGCATGGACCACGGGGCAGTAGATTGTCTGGTTGATAGTGGAACGACTCACACTATCTTGAGAGATAAATCATACTTTATCTCCTTTATGCCTAAAGTAACCTCAGTGACAACCATTTCGGGACCCTCAACCCTTGTTCAAGGTTTTGACAAAGCCCATTTTTTGTTGTCCAATGGTACTTCCGTTGAAGTATCAGAGGCCTTATATTCTCCAAGGTTCAGTCGTACCTTACTGAGTTTTAAGGATATTCGAGAAAACGGATTTCATGTTGAAACTGCTCGAGAATATGGCTTCGAGTATCTTTTCATTACCTCCACTCAGTACGGCCAAAAGCGTATCATAGAGAAGTTGAAAAGTCTTTCAAGCGGTTTATATCTCACTACGATACAACACATCGAGAGTAATCTCATCATTCGTCGAGCATCAGTTGATGAGAGCATTTTTATGCTATGGCATGACCGGCTGGTCATTCGGGTCAAAATACGATGCTTCGCACTATGAATGCATCGCATGGGCATCCTCTTGGAGGAAAGAATTTTGTTATAAATCCGAAAAGCCTTTGCCAAGCTTGCTCGATTGGGAAGACGAATCTCAAGCCGCTCCATGTGAAACCTACGAGATTGGTTTCTCAATTCCTTGAAAGAATTCATGGAGATATTTGTGGACCAATTCAACCAACATGTGGACCATTTAAATACTTCATGGTTTTGGTTGATTCATCGACTATATGGTCACACGTAGTGTTGTTGTCCACCCGAAATGCAATGTTTCCTAATCTCCTCGCCCATATCATTAAGTTAAGGGCTCACCATCCGGATTATCCGATAAAGTCTTTTAGACTTGATAATGCCGTAGAGTTTACATCAAAAACTTTCAATGACTATTGCATGACTTTGGAAATAAATCTTGAACACCATGTTGCGTATGTTCATACCCAAAATGGCCTAGCGGAAGATTTTATAAAGCGACTGCAAGTGATAGCGTGAACCTTGGTTATGTACCAAACTTCCACTATCTGTATGGGACTATACAATTTTGCACGCTGCGAATTTGGTCTGTCTGAGGCCCATGGCCACCCAACCACTTTTTGCGTACCAGCTGGTTACTGGATGTGAGCCTGTCGTCTCACATTTACGTGTGTTTGGGTGCCTAGTCAATGTTCTAATTGAGCCGATAAGGCGTTCAAAATTTGGACCTCAGAAGCGATGGGGAATATATGTCGGTTATAACTCTCTGTCTACCATTCGCTATTTAGAGCCCTTAACATGCGATCTTTTTACCGTGAGACACGCGGATTGTGACTTTGATGAAGCAATCTTTCCGTCGTTAGGGGGAGAAATGCACGCTAACGTTGATGAGGAACGACGTAAATTAGCATGGCATGTGCCCGCTTTTGCTCATCATGATCTTTTCTCTATATATAGTGATAAGGAAGTACAGAGGATTCTAGGTCTGCAAGATATTGTAAATCAAATGCCAGACGCATTTAGCAACCTAGCAAAAGTCACAAGATCAATTATACCTGCTGTAAATGTGCCTGCAAGGATAGACGTCCCTGAGAGACGCCATATTTCTGTGAAACATGTTGCTCCGGTCGAACCCGCCGAGTAAAGGATGCTGCTATCGGCCGTCCAGTCCGCCGCTATTCCCAAGAAGAAGGGAAGACCGATTGGTTCCAAAGATGTTCTGCCCCGGAAGCGAAAAAATCTTGTTGAAAGCGTTTTGCCACATGAGATCATTAAGGATCACGGCGATGTATTAGAAGAGCGCGTTCCAGATCATGCCGATAACCTCAAAATATCCGTCGAGTATGCTAGCTTAGACGATATTTTGAAGCAAAATGAAACTGTCATCGATGATGTGTTCATATACTCAGTGGCCACTGACATTATGAACAATGATGACATAGAACCTCGCAGCGTTGCCGAGTGTCAACGACGAACGGACTGGCCACAATAAAAACAAGCAATCCAGGCTGAATTAGATTTCTTAGCGAAAAGAAGCGTGTTTGGACCTATAGCTCCAACACCACCCAATGTTAAACCAGTTGGTCACAAATGGATTTTTCTAAGAAATCGTAATGAGAGAAATGAGATTTTACGATACAAGGCTCGTCTTATGGCACAAGGCTTCTCACAACGCCCTGAAATTGATTACGAGGAGACGTATTCTCCCGTAATGGACGTCATAACGTTCCGCTACTTAATCAGTTTAGTAGTTTCTGAAAAACTAAATATGCAGCTCATGGATGTGGTCACAGCCTATCTCTACGGGGATCTGGACACAGAGATATACATGAGAGTCCCTAAAGGACTAAAGATGCCTGAATCAAGTAGTTCCCGACCACGGAACGCGTTCTCGATTAGACAGAGGCGTTCGCTATATGGATTGAAACAATCCGGGCGAATGTGGTATAACCGTCTAAGCGAATACTTGATCTATTTGGGATACATTAATAACGAACTTTGCCCATGTGTGTTCATAAAGAAATCCACTTCAGGATACGCTATCATCGCGGTCTATGTAGATGACATGAATCTCATAGGAACCGAAAAAGACTTGTCAGAAACTGCTGATATCCTGAAGAGGGAATTCGAGATGATGGATCTTGGAAAGACACGGTTTTATTTCGGCCTGCAGATCGAGCACCATAAAGATGGAATTCTTGTCCATCAAGCAAACTATACCCAAAAGGAGTTGAGACGCTTTAGTCATTTTGACGTTAAGCCGTCCGCTACTCCCATGATCGTCCGCTCTCGTCCAAAGGAGGACGACGAAGAGATATTGAGTCCTGAGTGCTCTTATCTGGGTGCAATAGGCGCTTTATTGTACTTGGCCTAATGTACTAGACCGGACATCTCGTTTGCTGTGAATTGTCTAGCTCGACACAGCACCGCGCCAACACGCCGCCATTGGAATAGCATAAAAGATATTTTTTTGCTACCTTAAGGGTACTACGGACTTGGGCTTATTCTATCCCTA
Source organism: Iris pallida (assembly GCA_029216955.1). Taxonomy (NCBI): domain Eukaryota; kingdom Viridiplantae; phylum Streptophyta; class Magnoliopsida; order Asparagales; family Iridaceae; genus Iris; species Iris pallida. The sequence goes on from JANAVB010028196.1 coordinate 12,714,698, forward strand.
CGCGGTTTTGAGTGACTCCAACGCTCTTGGCACTCGAAGCAACGCGACCCTTGTTGGCTACGCCGATGCGGGATACTTATCTGATCCGCACAAGGGGCGTTCCCAATCTGGTTATGTCTTTACGATTGGGAACACGGTAATTTCTTGGAGGTCTCGCAAACAGACCTTAGTGGCTACTTCAACGAACCACTCTGAGCTACTCGCTCTCTATGAGGCGACTAGAGAGTGTGTATGGCTTCGAGCTGTTATTGGCCATATTCAAAGTATATGTGATCTTCCATATGACCCAGATGAACCTGTTGTCGTCTATGAGAACAATACCGCTGTTATTGATCAAGTGAAACATGGTTACATCAAAGGGGATGCTACCATGCACATATCGTCCAAGTTGTTCTTTACACATGAACAACAAGCGCATAAGAAGATTGAAGTGCAACACATTGGATCGGAGAATAATCGTACAGACTTGTTCACCAAGTCACTGTCGAAACACTCGTTCCAGAAACATGTCAGAGCAATTGGACTTAGGAAACTTTCAGAGCTAGCCTAAGTGAAACATGTTTTCTGCACTCTGTTGTGTGCATGTGAGGGGGAGCGCCCCAACGTGCGCCCCAACGAGCGCCTCCAAATGCCCTATTGTGCGTATATCCCGCGTCCTGTCGAGTGCGAGTGAAAAGGGGAGCATCCTGATGTATGCTTGTGTACTCTTTTTTCCTTTAGACCAAGTTTTTTCCATTGGGTTTTCCTTGGCAAGGTTTTTTTAACGAGACACAGTTCAAATCCCTTATTCACTAAGGATTATTATGATCAGGGGGAGTATCCAGTTGTATACTTCTAAACTATCGTGTACTCTTTCGTCTTTCTATCAGCGGTTTTTTTCCACTGGATTTTTCCTGACAAGGTTTTGACGAGGCACCTTTGCAATGGTTAGTTTACCCTCATCACACTGACCTGTGTGTACTCTTTTGTTCTTCGACCAAAGTTTTTTCTACTGGATTTTCTTTGGCAAGGTTTTGACGAGGCACAAGTAGGTGGTCAAATGTGAAGGTGCAAGCTACAGACATACGAAGAAACTCAGAGGTGTTTACAAGAAGAATTTCTGGAGAGCTAAGGGGGAGTGTTGTAACTCATGGCTTTTCACCTTTCATCTCCTTGTAACTTACACATGACCTTTGGCCCTTCATTTCTTCATAACCTCAACCTCTCTCCCTATATAAAGAGAGGTTGGGATAGCTTGTATGTGGCACTTGAGTGATTTATATTATACGAGTATACTTCGTCACATCTCTGTCGTATTTGAGTTTTTGTCTTACAACACGTTATCAGCACTTTGTTCGTGCAACGCTGGAGACCCGACGTACCGTTCATTTTTTTTACCGCCTTCCACCGTACGGTAAGAAAGGTAATTTTTATACTGACATTTTCATCCTAAATAACTAAATAAGGTACTTATTTTTGTCATATACTCGTATATAAGAGTATCTGTTATGCATTATCTAGTACTTGTGTCAAATGAAGAAATTTTTTTAAAAGAAATTTTTGGACTAATTTTTTGGAAGAATATGTTTTGTTAAAACAAGTAACTACAGTAGTATTGAAGAATATACTTTCTTTGTTACACCAGACTATTTGATAAAAGAAAAAAAGAGAAAAACAAAAGTTTTTTTTTTCTTTTGTCCAATTCTACATTACTTGCTAAACTTTGCTGTTTGTCTTTACTGATTGTAATACTAATCTTGTTTTAAAAAAAAACATATACATATTTTGTCTCAAGTGGGTTTTTGAACCCAGGACCTATCGGACCAGAACCTTAAACTAGCCCTTTAGACCAACTTCCCCATTTTAGCTATTGTCACATTATTGCTCCTTCCTTCTTGTTGTCTGGGATTTGGAGAGCTAACATTTAAATGCTAACATTTTTTTTGGTAATGATGGATTTGAGCGCCTCAGTAGCAATTTTTTTTATGTTGCTCAGCGAATCATTGTAACAGATGAATAATAAAATTATATTTTTTTGTCGTTATTTTTTGGGCGTTGCTTCATTAGACGTCGGAAAAATAGTTGACATTTTATTGGTGCCGCTTGCTTAGGCACCAATTTTTTTGTGTGCTGTTGCTTGCTTATGTTGTACGTTTTTTTTTTGCTTAATTACGGAAAAAAACTTGAAAAATTTGAAAAATAGTTTTGGCTACATAAACAAATTCTGGCACCGCCAAATTTGGGCCTACAAAAATAACATTTTTGGCTAATTTTTTTTCAAAAGCAACGCTCATTTTAAGCACGCACTAAATTGTCACCTATTTTGCACAGTTCGCAAATAGTGTGAGTTTCTTGAAAAATCTTATTTATTCTTACATTTTAAATTTTTTTTACGAAGTCTCTCCGAATAGGCTCACCTATTTGGGTATGATGTCAGAAAGAACTTGGGACTTGGTTTTTAAGCGGTCCCTGGTGACCCTCCTTCCGCATTTTTTCGCCTGGTCATATTCACATAGAGCTACTGAAAAGGGTTGACCGAATATTATTTTTGTTCAAATTGTATTTATAATTATGCATTTTTGCAAGAAACTAATTGACTTATCTATATCGGCCCGTTGATCGATATAAGAGATTTTTTTTAAAAAATGTTTTTATTTACGATTGTTTGTTGTTGCTTATACAAACCAAATCCATATAAACCTGTCGTTTTATATGTTGACTGATCAAAATTTTTTCTCCTGTTGTAGAAAAATGTCGATCAAGATTGATTTTTCCATCCTTGAAGCCTATGGCAAGAACTACTTGGACTGGACGCAAGACATCCAAAACCATCTAGATGCGCAGGGCCTCTTGGACGTCATCTATAACGAGGAAGAGCGCGAAGTGGAAATCACTCGCTTAATGAATGCCAAAGCGATGATTCTATTCCGCAGGCATTTATCTGACGCCATGAAGGCGGAGTTCATTGAAATCTCCTCGTCGAAGACGCTATAGGACTCTCTGAAAGAGCGCTTCGACCACCAGAAGACCATATGGCTACCTGAAGCGCGCTATGACTGGTTGAACCTGCGTTTCCAAGACTTCAAGTGTAATTCCCCGCTCCGCACGGTGCATTATGCTGAGTCGTTGACTCGAAGAGTTGCGTTGACTCGATTACGTATCGAAGCAAATCGATACAAAGTGTTAAGTTGTCCGGAGCAATGCATCGAACTAAGTCGATGCGAAGAGTTGCCTTGTCCCAAAAAATGCATCGAGTGAATCGATGTGAAGCGCCGCGTTGCCTCGAAGGATAAGTGCGTTGAGACGGCTCAAAGATTCTAAGAAATCGAATCGATCAAGGCGCAAGTCCGAATCGATGCAAGTATTGATTTTAGTTGGTTTCATGTGCAGGCTATACGTTTACGCTGAAATGTTAGAGGTCGATCTTTTGTCTTATTCAGTAAGGTGTCCGCGAAAGCAAATCGTCGCCTTACGAAGGACTGAGACGATGGCACGGTAAGCCCAAGTCGGGCGTATAATTCAATAAGCACGAAGTGCTCGAATGGCTAAGTCAGGAGAGTTGCCCATGCAACGAAGTTATGAAATCGAGCCGCAACGGCTCGGCAAAATGACAAGGCATATTGATTCAAGGTGGGGGGGGACATTAACTCTCTTTCCTACTCCGTCATGCTTAACTAAAATACATATCATTGAATGCTGAGTTAACCTATCAACGCCACGGACGTGGCTCGATAGAGAGATATACATAGTGCATTTCGAACACTAGATAGAACAATTGAAATGAATCGTACGGCAGACGTATGAGTCGCTATGGAACATTGGATATCGCAAAGGCGAGCGCCTCGGTGCGCAAGCCGCAAGAACATGGAATAACCGTACTCGGCGAGTGCCTTTGTAAGCCCCTGAAATTAGGGCTTATTATTTTTTTTATTTTTATAAATCAATTATTTCGAATAAATATTATTATTTGATTATTATTTAATTTAATGCTCTTTACCGTGACTTGGAATTCTAGAGCATCAGGGATGCCAGTCTCTGGAAACTTCCTTCTTGGAGTTTGTAGTAGACGAGATTATCTTTATTTTGATATATCCTGTCCCACTTGAACTCATTCCCTTGTGCTCTTATTGCTTTGCGCAAGTTCGGGTCAATATTAGACCATTTAATTATTAATTGAATTCCCACTCTTTTCCTTGATCATCATATGTGCGTTACCATGACTTTTAATTTAGGAGCACCAGACTAGTCATTTTCTCGAAACCAACTTGTCATGTTTGATCTACTCGAGACGCTCTTCACCCATGACCTTCGTGTCCCACTCAGACACTCCATTTTGTGCTTCATTTTCTTTGCACAACTTTCGGGTCAATTTAGACCAATTTATCGTCTGCCGTAATTTGTGATTTAATTTCCAATTTAATTTTCGAGCCCGACATCGGTCCAATCCAGTCGACCCCATATAGGGACATGGCCCACACGAAGCCTACTATCCGTCTGTCACTTGTGTCACATTTATTTGAGCCCCCGTATGCTACTTATTTGCCTATGATTTTAAATACCCAGTTTAATTCAATTATTGCCTCCTGTCCAATTTTGACTCGACCCGGCTCGACCGGACCCGAACCCAAGCTCCATATTGTTCTTTCATGACTGCCCAAATACCCCACGTAATTTTTCTATTTTTTCCTATTTTGAAAATATCTAATTCTCTCTTTTGTATATATATACACACACACATATATATACATATTATATATATATATATATACATATATATATATATATTACTCTCTCTCTCTCTCTCACCCCACAACTCTCCCTCACTCATCAGGATACACCACCCCCAATCTCTAAATATCACTCCCCCTCTCTCTCTCTTTAAACATCTTTCTCTCTCTCCCCCTCTCTCTTTATTATTATATACACACTCACACTCCACCCTCACCATCACCATTCATCATCACCACCCTCACCATCACCACACCATACCGACAGCCCCCATGGCTGGCCGGCCGCCACCTACCTAGGTCGGGCTTCCACTCCTCCACCTCCTCTCCATCAACCATCCTCCTCACTTCACCATTCTCATCAACCACCACCATCTCCATTAACATCACCCACTTCATTACCACCATGCACCACCCTCCACCCGCGAACGGCCACCGAATCCCACACCACCGCCGCGCCGTCGCCATCCCGCCGTGTGCCATCGCGTGGCCGGTGAGCAGCGGTAGCTGCAGTAGCACAAGTGGCAGCAGCAGCTGCAGTAGCACAAGCAACAGCAGCGGCCAGCAGTAACGGCAGCAGCACGGCGGTGCCGTCGCCGTCGCACGCCGTCCCACGATGACCCCCTCCGGCCAGACGCCGCCCCCAGCAAGCCTGCATGCGCACGCGTGGCAGCGGTCGCTGCTGTGCAGCGAGCTCGCGCGCGTGACGCGCCCACGCTCGCCGACGGCCAACCGCCGCCGCCAGCCGCCTCCGGTCGCCGTCGCCACCGCGCCTTGGCCGCGCGCAGCCCGACGTGCCACCCCCTATCAGTGGGTCGCCTCCCCGAGCCTCACGGAGGTCGATTTCGACTTCGAAATCGAACTTCCGTCGACGCGCGCGAATGGTGAAGCCAGAATACGCGTCTCGAAATAGCGACTTCGTACGCGTTTCCCGAGAGATCCGACCGTTGGATCGACAAACTTTTTGCTCTATCGCAATCTCGGTATATACCCCTTCACTCCTATCAATTTTCGTCCGTTAATTTTATCGTTTGATACCTCAAATATGGCCGCCAAGTTGACGTTTTAATTTGTACTATTTTTGGACAGTTTTGCGACGCCGACTTCGCGAGTTCGTATCTTCGCCGTAGCAGCTTCGTTTGGTGTGCCGTCGATTTCGGTGCACAGCTGGTATAACCCTCTTCCTGCCCCCTTTAGATTTCATTTCAGTTTGAGCTTGTTAGGTCGGTCGAATTCGATGCCAAAGTTGGCCGTTCGAATTCTTAGTGTTACACTTGTAAAATTCCATTTTTGAACTCGGGACTCCGAATTCAATTTCTGACACCACCAGTAGACTCATGACGTCGTTCTGGTATGTTTTCATATAAAGTTTGTTAGATTTGGAGGACGTGAGCCCTGGCACGTATTTCTGTGCAAAGCGGGTCCCACAGTCCGGGTCAACGGGACTTTTTGACGCCGGCTCATCGGAATCCAATTCTGGACATACCGTCGAGTTCGTATCGTCATTTTGGACTCATTAACATATAATTTGCTGAGTTTTGAAGACATTTGCTTCGGCACGCATTTCCGTGCAAATCGGATTCCAAATGTCCGCGTCAACATATCATTTTGAGTTCGGCTCATAGGAATCCAATTTCGGATATACCGTTGAGTTCGTATCGTCATTCTGGATTCGTGAACATATAATTTGTTAGGTTTTGTGCACTTTTATTTCGGCACATTTTTCGTTACAAAGTGAGTCCGACATGGACACCATTTTGACCCAAAATTACCGTTTTGCCCCTGTATCCAAATTGGACATTTGGACAGGCTATTGTAGCTATTTTGACCATTCTGGACACGTTGGTGATGTTAGTTTCATCATCCGACAACATCTGTAGATTTCTTTCCTTTTTGTGTCACCCTATTATTATAATATTTTCTCCTTTTGGTTGTTTTAGAGACCCGTCGATTTCAGTGATTTCTAAATCATTGAAATTTATAAGTTGACCTTGTAGATGTTTATAGAGACTAGCTTGACCTTATTGACCATGGTTGACTACTTTGACTAGACGTCGAAGTAGAGTCAATATTTGACCTAGGTTTGACCAGATTTGACCAACGTTGACTTTTTGACCAAGTCAACTGTAGATCAACCATTGACCTATTTAACCTAGATTAGACTTAGAGTTGACCCAAGTTGACCAGTTGACCAAGTCAACTGTACGTCAACCTTGACCCAGTTTGTCTTAGTTTGACTTAGTTTGACCTAGATGTTTAGTATGTCTTTTGACCCTGATCAGCTCTTGTATTATTTCATCTTTAGGTCTGTGGTTTTACTCTGAACCCTGATTCATATTGACAGCAGGACCCCAGACGAGTACATTCTCTGATAATATTTTTATTTTATGATATCGTCTATGTTTCTTGTATTTAGTGTAGATATCCTTGTTCTCTTGACACATTGTTCACACGGATTGGTATTTTCCTGGATCCCGTCATGAGATGTTATTCCTCGCTCTCCTTGGTATATCTTGTGCAAGTCTTTCTTGTTCCTTGTGTATTGTTTAGACACGATTCCTGCGAAGGCTAGCTACCCTCTCGGAGAATCGCGTGTCATGATGTGTCATGGTTGGATCTACTATACTAGTCGGGGATGGGGAGTATTAGTGTAGATGTATGGTCATTATCCACCTTGTTGTTCTTGTAGATCTTGTGAGTGTTAATCATACACCCCACGTATGATTAACCAGGCCAGTAGACCTTGTGCAAGACCCAAGCCGGCCACATGTTGAAACTAGTACTCACACACTTAGATAGATGATTCTTGATTCTTGTACATGCCATGATCAGTTTTACTTGCCTCGTTCTAGCTCTAGATTTACAGCTTACCTTGCCATGATACTCACATGTACATTTCATGATTTCTTGTATATTCTCTCTATTTACTGCTACATGTTCAATATCGTATAATTAGAACTATTATTTGAGATTTGTGTTCGTTCCATCCTGACTGGATATGTTGACAAAATTTTAGGAGTAGTTGTGCCACATTTGTTGGACTGCAGGATGATTCTAGCTGAGGTGGTTCACACTGTTCCTCTATGTGAGTTGCCTGGTAGTTATTCCTTAGTTAGTCTTGTTGTTCCTTCATTATCTTCCTGTCTTATGATCATTGTAGATTCTAGTTGTTCTAGTGATATTGTTATTATTTCTTGTCTTATCTTCCTTAGTTTCGTGATGTGACATGAGTACATTTCTAGTTATGGATTCTTAGATGTTGTAGTTAGTATAGTACACTTGACATCGTTCTACCGCCGATACCACGGCGTAGGCTGGGCGTGGCCCACGTATTCGTACTCGTATATCCGGGTGCGGGTCGTGACAGCCTTAGTGCTCGAACCATACCGTGCCTTAGCGCACGAGTTAGAACGGCTAGAACATTGAAAGACAATAGGCGAGCGCCCTAGCGCGCGAGCCATGGACATTGAACACTATAGTATAGAAATACGGCTTCGACGCGTGCAGCAAGTGCACGACACGAAGGATAGATGATAAATGTGTCGAAACGTGCCTACGTGCACGAGATAATAAAAGGTGGTTTCGTTGCAAAAGAATACAGTTGTGGCATGAATGTGGCAGAACTGTCGGATATGACATAATGCCTCAAAAGGTGTTCGAGACCTTCGGGTCGTTCGGTTGACGAGCATTGAGTTGAGGCATGATGCCATTGAAACATTGAAACGAAGTATGAAACATAAGAACATAGAAAGTTAACGAAAGAAATACGAGATGATAATGCGGCATGGTGCCTTCGCGACCTTTGGGCGTTCGTTGAGGACATTCGGACGTTGTGCCAATTGAAATAGAGATAAGCGAACTTGTTTGGTTGTATGAAAGATAAGATTCGTTGCATGGTCAAATGGACTTAAAGATAAAAAAGCCCGTACATGGGTATTCCCTCGAACGCGGCACGCCAGGGCGCTGGGACCGTTCGGCCTAGGAAGAATTCGTTTTCGTTATTGTTGGTGCACTTCATTTAGAAGGGTAGCGACCTTCTGGTGATTGTGATAAGCCACTTGCTGCGATTATTTTGATGGCCTCTGATGTTGGTTAGCAACCGCACAGAGTTAACATCGTCTTATGTTTCGATTTCGATAAATATAAGTCCATTCTAGCCCGAAAAGCTAGTGACCTTCATATAGTTAAGGGCGACGGGTTTGGAAGTGCAAGGTATGCATATATCCTGCATGGACGGATCCTGAATAGCGAGCACTTATAACATGACAGGGAAAACGGATAGGCGTATTCACCTTGCGTCGATGCAAGGGCGAGTGCGTCGATATTGCTAAGTTGTGCCACGAATCAAACACGAGATTGCTCGCCTATTTACTTATGCGAATTGAATAACATGCTTGCCATGCTTTACAGTCTTCGAATATGCCATGAACTCATCCTAAGGAGAACATAGAAAGAGAACTAAAATTGTATGTTTGTATGAATCAATACAATACTAAATGTCGATTTGTTAAGTGGGTTTTTGATCAGTACAGCGAGGACGAAAGTACTAATCCCCTACTAGTTTGCTAGCAGGTTCAGGAATTGGTCTGCTCGCGGCAGAGCTTTGTTTGAACGCGTTGAGGCTTGGAATGCCGAAGCGTATTGAAGCGTGAGATCGCATTGACGCTCGGATATGCAACAGGATTGATGCGGCCGAGATATAGAAGGCATGATGTATGGAACGGTGAAATCTTTTATGGGCAAGAGAGAACTTGAGTGTTGTAGCCAATCTGGCAAAATTTTGTTGGGCTATCGAAAGCCTTTGTAATCTGATTTCGAATATCAATAAAGTGAATCGTTTTCGTATACTCTGTTTTGCCTTTCGTTGTTAACGTTCAACTCAAAGATAACCATTTGAGAACTTGTCATCTTGCCTTGCACAAGCGCAAATCCAGGCTCGTGCGGCATCACGCCCCAGCGAGGACGATGATTCGGGTGATTCAGGGTCGAGGCGTGACAAATTGGTATCAGAGCTCTAGGCTCAATTTTCTCTGGACGCTTGCTTCATTACAATTCCAAAACGTTCCCCACCACCAATCGAAATCACTCTTGACTCTACTTGATGTCGCACTGGATGTTCCATACAATAAGTCTAATACAAATCATGTAATTTTGCCGCGTGTTGCTTGGAAATTACATGGTGTTTGTTGGAAAAGTTGTGAAAGGTTTGTTGCTGCAAATGCAACAAGTTGCGAGAGGTGAATTCAAAGAATTGTTGTTGCGGATGCAACACGTCGTGAATTATAATTTAAGATATTCGTTGGTTGCAACGATCGATATGAGAAATATTGGTTGCATCGATACAATAAAAGTCGTGGAATGTTGCTGCAGCAATTGCCACGCGTTGATTGTAAATGATGCGTTGAAGAAAATGAAAGTTGATATAGAATGTGTCGAATGGATTCACATATCGATTTTGAATGTGCGTTGCGATGAAAAGCGATAAGTCAATATCGAATGTGTTGAACGTATTTGAGCATTGACTTTGAATATCGGAAATAAAATGAAGCACGAGGTGCAACAAGATGTCGAAAATAAATCGATGAACGAGGTGCGGTAAATATCGGAAATAAATCGTTGTACGATGTGCAACGCGTGTCGAGAGTAAAATTATTGCACGTGATGCAACGCGTATCAAAGTAATTGCTGCACGAAGTGCAACGAATATTGAGAATGAATTTTTGCACAAGATGCAACGGAAGAAAACAAAAGTTATAAATCGAGAAACGAAATCGGTTCGGTTGCGCACCGAGCTTGTGTTGGCAAAATGAATGCATTGGACGAGTCGTTTCGAATTTGATTTAATCAGAGTTACGGTTGTGATCAAGCACGATCACTGCAGAAATCGTGAGTCGGAAGATATCGTTGGTTCGTAAAGAGTACGTTGCGACGGAAGAAACTTAATTTCTGGGTGGTATATGGCATACCACCTGTAAGCCCTTGACCTGAAATTTCTATTTTTTATTTTATTTATTATTTTGCTAAATTATTAACTAATATATAACTATTAGAATAATCATCTATATATGTATATATATATATATATATATATATATATATATATATATATATATATATATACACTTAGCATTACTTTTGAAAGAAAGGACTATTTTGCAATTATCCAAAGAGGGGAGGGCTAGGTTGCAAAACTTCCAGATTTAAACCCAACGGCCAGGGATTCAAATCCCTTGTGTATACGAAATCGAATCAGCTTCGGATTGCAGCAAGGGAATTCAATCCTATCTCTCCAACCCCCAGAACCCTAGTGTATAAACTATGGATCCCCTAGCCTTGCCTTCCCCCGAAACCCTAGTTTTTCCTGCCGACTAGTCCCCTGCTCTACAAATCGAAGGACCACCCAGAGAGTCGAGGTAAATTGGATCATTGACAGGTACCATCTATTCACCATGGCTTAATCTATTGAATTAATCGACCCTTAGACTTGTTAGTGCTGCTTAGATCAACACCAAAGTGGAAGGGGTAGGTGTTCGATTGAATGACCAGTAGGAGACTTAACAGTTGAACAAGCCTGAGAAGAGAGCCATGAGGCATGAGAGCAGTCGTAACAACTGTGGATAACAGGAGTACTAGAGTATCAGGGATAAAACCTGCCATTACCCGAATTCTGATGCTTTAAGTTTAAATATGTGGGAATCTAGGTTAGCTTGTTGACCTGCAACCTAATATGATGATGTGAACCAACAGCAGGAGTTAATCCCTATATTAATTCAGATTTTCCCTATAGGAATTGTACTGATTATGTGCACTATGTAAATCAATGTCATGATACATTGACTGGACAATGGTGTAGCCACAGGCAAGCCATCTGTTTTTCCCTGAGAGTAAGGAAAATCCATAGCCCTTACTCACACCTTGTTGTACATTCCTTTAGTTGCTGCCCTGCTCCAAGTCTTATCCTCTGTCCTCTTACTACAACTTTGCATTAGGCCACATCTTGAATACCAGGGTGCAGGCCTCTAGATACTGTTCCATCTGCCAGGTTCCTGACATGGGTAAATCAAATTAGTTATCATCCTAATACTCAGTGGCCTAGCCACATGTAAATCATAGAGACTGAACCTATATACATTTACAACTGATAGGAACTGAACTAAGGATACGTGGGAAATTACAAGTTGGGGATTGAATGACAAAGCAGGGACTGAAGCTCTAGACTAACCTCCTAGGACATGGATTGTTCAACCTTGTATTGTAGCAGTCATTGTTCAGGATAAGCTTACATTCGTGTAACTGTTTTAGTCCTATTTTGCATCTCCATTCTGCATATTGTTCAATTAATTTTGACCTCATAGATCAGGCATGGTTTGAGGATTTGACGGATGAAGTGGTTTAACTGTCCTGTATTTGCTCACTATGTTATAACCAAGAAGTGAAAACAAACTACACCACCTCCTTCCTGTAACAACACACTAATATGGCACCTTAGCAACTCGAGTATTATTTGAGCTATTGCTTATTCATACCTTGGCAAGGTGATTAAGCAAGGATTGTGAGGAAGTTCGTGCTAGGGTGTACCATTATGTAGAACAATGTGTTGAGTTCTTGCATATACAGGGAGGAACAGCAGGGGAGTGTAGCCCTGGTACAAATGTGTGAGTATCAAGGGAAATCGAGCAACTTACCTATAGGCCTGGACAGTACCAGGTTGGTAAGGGTTGTACATCACCCTGTGACCCCTTGTGCAGGTTGTTAACCAGGTAACTCCTTTGAGACACGTTTACGCATTGTGGACACATGGGGTCATTGTCCAAGCGGCCCTTGATCATCCTTTACCTGCATCACTTGGGGCAGACCTATGGAATGGTTCACTCTGACATGCCATGTTAACACCTACACTATGTTTCAGTTCAATCGAACATGGTATCAGTTTTCCTGGGAGCAACCAATACTTTAATTGGTTTGTTTTCCCTCACTTAGTTCAGTCAAATCTGTGTGAATCCCCAGTTCACTTGTTCAACTACATATAGGGTCTAAACTTCCTTCCCACTCATCCTCAGTCCAAGTAAAAGGGTAAGTAGAGGTCTGGGTAATCAGGAAATCCTGAACCAGGTATTTTATCAACTCTCGAGAGAAAGAGTAGATGAGGGTGTAGATTACTCCACTTAGCCATATATCTCTGACTGTTCCAGTTACCCAGTGCATGTGATAGGTCATAGCTTAAGGCCAAATCTTGTACGAGCTCGGGAACAGTTGCCAGGGACCCTACACTGAGACATCAGAACACGGATAACCAAGCCTATCCAAATTAGGGACTGATCTTAGAACATTGAGAACGTCCAATAATATGTGATAGTTAGACTCAAATACAAGAGAAAACCTACATCAAATGAGTGTAAGGGTAACAAGAAGTCCAAGTGCTTAGGTTGAGGCAAGGATAGAGCAACTGGTGGATTGCATCAGATAAGGAAATAGGAGCAGTACTCAAGTAGTGTACCTAGTTTATCATAGGAACAGTTATAAAGATGCAAGAGTTTATAAGAGATATAAGAATAAGGCATAACATTCCAAATAGAACTTAAGTGACAGTCACCCCTTTACTTATATGACAGTATTAGATCTATACCTATAGGAGGAGAATGTGGAGTCAATCCGGGTTCACACATGGGGAGTATACAGAGCCAAGGAAACATAGAATACTAATAAGACCATGACGAGATCAATACACCATTTCTCCATAGGGGGTCAAACTAGATAATTAACAAATGAATAAAGACAAGTATTATCTTTGATTCTATGTTGACAGTAGGTGTATGCTAAAAATAGGTTACTTGGACTCTAACTCAACACTTGATCAGTACTCGCAGCTCAGGACGACAGGCAAGTGCATATGCTGATTATTACCGTCTTTGATAGTTTCTTTACATGTTTCACGTATGTCTTGCTGCTTGTTGACACGATCGTCACACGAATACTAGTTTCATGAAATTACAGTACATTTGACTGTCCTTTACATATTTTCTCACTGCGATTAATTTCATGAGTACTAGCTGGGCGGGGAAATATCTTAGTAGACGTGTGGACTACCCATTCTATTCCCATGATGTCTATTCGTGAATAATAGCATCTGCACACGACACGTGTAGATACCGGATTTACCCCTTAGCCGTTCACATGTCGAACAGGATATTTCAACTCACGTTGATAGTTTTATTTCAGTTATTCCTTATTGCTTTGTCACTTGCCATGTCACCATGATCTACATATTCGTTTTCTAGTAGATATTTCTTATTGATAGAGTTTACTTGTATTTTCTCTTGTACCATGATACTAGTTTCCTCCTAGTTTCATTCTCATATGTTGTATACATGTTTGTGATTCTGTTGGAGCTCGAATAGTGGTCGTATGTGTACGTGTTCCAATCCTGACTGGATAACCAACATTTTAGGTGATGAGTTAGAGGAGTTCTGTTCCACTTACTACGAGCATACGATGGATCCTGTTTTGAGCATGCAGGAGGACTTGGATACGGGGCTACCCTCCGCAGGAGATTATTAGCTAGACAGCAATTTATAGAGCACGAGTTGCTCGCAGAAACTCTTTTATTGTATTTCTTCTATTTATGGATTATGAGAGTCGAGTAGTGGATTCCTTTAGTACATTTTGATTATATGGAGATCATTCCTTTTATCATATTTAGTCTTTACATCTTGTGATCACTTTTCAGTATCAGCTTGTCTCTTTTATCACAGATATTTGTGTTTATAATATTCTATAAGATTTTGATATACAAACTTGATCTGTGTGGAAATCTATAAACTGCGTGGTTGTATTGATAAATGTGGAGATGACTTGACAGCGTTCTACCGCCGACACTGCGGCGTAGGCTGGACGTACCCACGGCTCATGCCCAAATATTGGGTGCGGGTCGCGACACGTTTTTATGGTGGCCCATGCAGGTCAGATTTTGCAAAACACAGCAAAACTTGTGGTAGTACTCAACTTAGATGTACTACTAAGGCCTGCCAATAGAAAGTAGACTTTAAGGATCATCTCAACAATTCTAACATCGTTATTGAATTCTACATTTGATCTCAATTATTCCTTTAATCTGCATCATGTTTGAATCTTCATACTAACTAACGATTTTACTTTGTGGCAGTTAGATGGATCAAGGCAGGAACCCCGCTCACCCGAACACCCCAGCAAACGTTGGTGGAACCTCCACGAATGGAACCCCACCGACTCACGGAGGTCACTTCACCTACTTAGGCGAGACTCCTCAGCCGCAGGCTACGAGATTTCGTCGTAATGACATACCGCCACCTCCTCAGTTCACTTCGCCGATTCCACTACCAGCACCCTTCCACCAGCCAATACCCCTTCAGCATCCAGCACCAGTCCTCCCTCCACCACCTGTGCTGGACAACGCCACGCTTCTTGGGGTCAATCCAGCAGCTCATGACTTCCCAGACACGACAGGCTTACATTTTTCGTGATACACTGAGGGAGGCTCTTCAAGCTAGGGAGGCTCCCCCGCAGCGTCCCGGCACCTCCAAACATTTTACAGACCTCAGGCCCTGGGAGTTCAAGGGTACGGAGGGAATTCTCTACGCCGACGACTGGTTGGAGAATATGGACCGCAATCTCCGGAGGGCCCGAATCCCCGAAGACCAGAAGGTTGATAATGCGAGCATGCATCTCTATGACATCGCATGCACGTGGTACAGGGATGAGCCCCGGTTCACTGCGCCCGACGTGCCTTGGAAGGAATTCAAAGAGCTATTCAAGGCGAAGTTTTATCCTGAAGCAGCTCGCGAAGAGTTGGAGAACGACTTCGAGAGCCTCGAACAAGGCAACCTCTCCATTGACGAGTATTCTGCCGAGTTCTCCCGCCTCAGTCGTTTTAAAGATGCCTTGGCTCCTGCAGCCAAGGCCAAGAAGTTCAGGAAGGGGCTGTCCCATGAGATCCGCATAGCCATAGCCACCAGCCAAGCCACAACATACGAGAGGATTTTGAAGGTTGCGCAAGATGTAGAGAAGGAGATAAAGCGCAAACAGAAGAGGGACCGAGACGCCTATGGAGGAGGCAACAACCAGTCCGGATCAGCAAAACGATCCAGTGCTCTGGGGAAGACCGTAGCGCAGCAGCAGTACCAGCCTCCAGTCAGATCCCCTACTATTCAGCAGAATCAACAGAGACAACCACTTGGGCCTTGCAACTACTGCAAGAAGCCTAGACATACATGGGAGGCATGCAGGAGACGGCTTGGAATATGCTTATTATGCGGTTCTAGCGCACATCAGATAGGGGAGTGCCCATCAGCACAAAGAACAACACCTGCCCCAGGAGCACCGGCGAAACCTACGATACCCCAGCAGCAGAGGGGACCTCTGCCCACACAACAGCAGCGCTTCGGCCAGCACCAGCAGCAGGACAGAGCTTATGCCATGGCGGTCGAGGAGACCCTAGTATCTCCTAATGTGATAGCAGGTTCTGTTCTCCTTAAGTCTTTTCAGCTATTGCCTTATTTGATTCTGGAGCCAGTCACAGCTTCATATCTGCAGCCTTATCCTTAGACATAGCATTATATCTAAGCCCTTAGATAATACCTATAAAGTCTCGACAATTTCGATAGAAATGTTGGGCGATACAAATTACAATCGAATCACATAGTGTGTGACTTCGGTAAGAAAGTTGGTTGACGCGGGTAATCGTGCCTAAGAAATAGTTGGTTACGTTGCGGCGAAACTCATTCGAGTATGACTGAAAACATGCGAAACTTAGAAGGCGAGATCGTATGACTTGAGGGTTCGATGTTGGATAATCGGTAACTCAGTTACGCAATCGAAGTATAGCGAGATACGACAAATCGGAGAACGAGTCGATGCGTATGAAAAAGTTTGTTGCAAACTTGGATGTATGCGATGCGAGTTAAGTTGACGTTGAAACGGATTCAAAGTTGACCCTTACGTTATTGAATGGATACGGCGTATCGGGATCGATATGTAAGAAAACGTAA
Organism: Iris pallida; assembly: GCA_029216955.1. NCBI lineage: Eukaryota > Viridiplantae > Streptophyta > Magnoliopsida > Asparagales > Iridaceae > Iris > Iris pallida. The sequence goes on from JANAVB010028196.1 coordinate 12,731,427, forward strand.
ACGATGTGAGAATACAAAATAGAGTGTGCCTCGCGCTATAAAATTTTGTAAGTGACGATGCGAGAATGAACGAACTTGGTTGATCGTAAAATTTTGTGATTGACCAGGGCGAGACTATAAGTCATCGACGATTGTTCGATGCGTATGGCATCTCATGTGTCGACCACGAAATAAGATAGACTCGAACCCGTACGAGTAGATGTTTCATAAATTATAAAATCATCGACGATAGTGCATAACTTTACTCGGAGGATAGTTGCGCAACAGTTGCATCGATAGAAATGGTTTTGTCCGGATTTGGATAGTCGCGTAGAAATAGTCGGAACGTGATTTGGCTCCGAAATAAGATATAGCATGGTTCGTAGTAAACTATCCTTCGGTGATGATCCATAATTATCGAGCGTAGGTTCGGGGCAGCTGACCCTAGAAGACTTGACCGCTAAATCAAATTGAATATTGCAGACCGTAAGATGACCCATGCGATATCGAATATGAGATTGCGTCGATAACAAATAAGTGTGATGCATATTGACGATAAGTCTAGGCGATCGAGAATTGTTGGAACAACTTTCGATTGAGAATGATGTAGCTAGATTTTGAGTATTCGTCCGATGAATGCTCGAATGGTTATGTTGGTCGAAGATAGAACTTAAAATTCACCAACGAACTTGGTTATTCGGATAGGCGATGATGAGAGTCGTGCTATGCACGAGAGAGAACGATAAGAAACTGACTTACGAGTCTTGTTGTTAGATTCAGATTCACCACGCAATTGAGCTTGCGTGAATCGAAATTATATTCGATGTTGCGAGACGGATAAGTCGGGAATTCAAAAAGTGAATTCCTACTCGTTAGGAATCGAACGTAAGACGCATCGTAAAGACCTTCGTGTCAAGGCAATCGTTGTCTTGAGCACCATCGCCTTGATGTAAACTGTTATTCCAGATAGATTGAGGCATTTGTGCAATGTCAATTTAAACTTACGTCGGAAGGATTTGAGCACGGTGTCTAGGTAAGTTACCTAGCGGACGTAGTCTTAAATGTTGATGCTTTTGCAAGTCAACAAAAGAGAATCATGTCGAGATAGGATACGAAGTAAAACATCAGAAATTGTTGGATAGTGATGCCAAACACAAGGCGTTGCGGAGACTCGTTGTGATCGGATGCGCGACGGCTTGACGCGACGCGTAGAATTGGTAGTCCCAATGAAACATACAAAGTTAGAAATGCGACTTTTGAATCGCATCGTGTACCTTAATTTTTGTTGGAGGATCGCGTATGTATCAATATGCATGTGCGCTAGAATTACGAGAACAACTAATAGAGCCAAGTCCGATCGAAAATACGAGACAACAAGTTATTGAGAATAAGAAGTTACGTATTTGCATTGTTCCAATATCTTACAACTGAGCTTGGCTGAAATACATATATTGGTGGGACGCCTAAAATATGTGTATGATTCTAAACTAAGTTGTACGACCCAAACGATAGTGAGATAAGATCGTGGAACGATCTAATAAAACCCTTAGAAATTTAATATTGGTTTCGGTTCGGGACGAACCTTGTTTTGAGTGGTATATTATGTAATGCCCCGCTCCGCACAGTATATTATGCTGAGTCGTTGACTCGAAGAGTTGCGTTGACCCGATTACGTATCGATGCGAATCGATACAAAGTGTTAAGTTGTCCCGAGCAATGCATCGAACTAAGTCGATGCGAAGAGTTGCTTTGTGCCAAAGAATGCATCGAGTGAATCGATGCGAAGCGTCGCGTTGCCTCGAAGGATAAGTGCGTTGAGACGGCTCGAAGATTCTAAGAAATCGAATCGATCAAGAAGCAAGTCCGAATCGATGCAAGTATTGATTTTAGTTGGTTTCATGTGCAGGCTATACGTTTACGCTGAAATTCTAGAGGTCGATCTTTTGCCTTATTCAGTAAGGGGTTCGCGAAAGCAAATCGTCGCCTTGCGACGGACTGAGGCGATGGCACGGTAAGCCCAAGTCGGGCGTATAATTTAATAAGCACGAAGTGCTCGAATGGCTAAGTCAGGAGAGTTGCCCGTGCAACAAAGTTAAGAAATCGAGCCGTAACGGCTCGACGAAACGACAAGGCATATCGATTCAAGGTGGAGGGCCATTAACTCTCTTTCCTACTCCGTCATGCTTAACTAAAATACATATCATTGAATGCTGAGTTAGCCTATCAACGCCACGTGTGAAACCCATCATCTTCGTATTAATTTATTTAATAGAGTTTTTATTATTAATTAGCGTTTTCATTAATTAACGTTTTCAAAATTATTATTATAATTAATAAAATATTTTTAGATGGAAAGAATTTCGAAAATAATTATTATAACTTGGATTTTTATTTCGGACCCAGACCCGAGTCCGAGCCCAGACCCAGGCCTGAGCCCAAACCTTTTCTTTCTAATTCTAAATTCAGATTTTAGTTTAATCTTTAAGAAAAAAAAATATAATAATACTTGGTCTTGGCGGTTGGGAGTGGGGACTTGTTCCTCTTCCACACGTTTTGTAACGTTACAACCCAACTCTTCCACTTTCCCCCTCTTATAACTCTCCCTTAATATTCCCCCACTCTCCTCCATTCATTTTTCAAACGTCACCCACTACTCTTCCCATTAATAACTCCCCACGTTCTCTCCATACTCACAACAGAAGAGAACTCTCTCATCTCATTCCCTCACAAAGCTCAAACCATCTCTCTCTCTCTTCTCCTTCCTGGAGAAGCTCCCGAAACCCTAACCCTACCCGAGCTCAACTCCCGCACCCCTAATCCCGCGGCCGAGCGTCGCCTCCGACCGCGCGCGTGCGACCTCCCCGCCGGACTCTTCCCCCGCGGCCGAGCTCTCCACCGGCGCCTCCCCCGTCCAGTGCGCGCAGCTCCCCGAGCTCGCCGAGGTCACGCCCCGTGCCGACCCCTCCGGCCAGATCCGCCCGTGGCTCATCTCCGCGCTGTCCAGCGCGTGAGATCCTCTTCCGCAGACCCTCTCCCGTGCCCCTTTCTGCGCGTGGCCGACCCCGTTGTCGCCACTCTTGCTGTCCGGATCCGCGAAGTTCCCGCTGTCCAGATCTGCGACCCCATGCAGCGTTGTCCGAACGTCGTTTCGGCTCTCCCCAAGTTTTTTCTGCGGCTCCCCGCCAATGGATTTGGTAAACCCTGTTAATCATAGTAGTTCGTCCCTCCCGTAGAGTCTATGATGAGAATCGGTCCCCGATTTCCCTTTGGGAAATTCGGTTAGCTGCGTTAGCATATGCTGTGATTTTGTTTGCTGGATTTTGTGTGTTGTTGGTTTGATTTCGGGATTCCCGGGTATTTTGGGAAGTTCTGTTGGTTGGGAAATTATTTCTGGTGGTTTGGAAAGTTAATTCGGTGGTTATGGTTTTGGAATTATATTTTGGTTGGAACAATTGCAGGTTTTGTGGCGCATTTCCCAGTTTTGGGTTGCCCCGAAATAGAGGAAATGCTGCCCAATTTTTTACAAAACTTTATTTAATTTGATTTCAAAATTGGTTTTCGGAATAATGAATTTAAAACTAATTTTTCGGACGACGACCGTACCGGTCTGTGGGCCCTGGCGAAATGCAAACGCACCGGTCCGACCGGGCGTTGTGGTATTAGCTGGATTTTGATGATGGACCAAGTCTGAGACTCTTAACATTTATTTTAAATTATTTTATTTAATATTTAGGCTATTTATTATAGTTATTTATTTACTGCACTTTATTTAGTAATTAGATCTTTTCCTCTTATTTGATGTAAAAATAATTGTACAGGGCATAAGCCCACTCTAGGATGTTTAGCTGTGCCCTTGTATTGTGTAGCATAGATCTTTATTTTCTTTTCTGGGTGGATGTGATCTTGGGTGGTTTTGATTAGACGTATAATCGTAGTTAGAGCGTAATTTTTTAATTAATTAAGAATTAATTATTGGACGAAAAATTAGTAAATAACTAGTTCATGATTTATCACTAAAAGAAAACTATATTTTTATAAATATATTACAAAAACACAAAGTTTTCCAAAGTTAATTGGTCTTTGTATTATTTCCAAATAATCAAATTAATCGGTTTAAATCAACGCACGTAGCATGCGACGTAATCGTTAGCTGTAACTTAATACAACTAAAACCTGATTAGGACTTGCTACTAGAGATTGCAACTAGCACACTTAGCCGGGTTATTCAAGGTTCTAAGTCGAGTTCTCAACTGTAGGAACTCGAAGATACACCTGACGTTCCTCCTCGGTACCGACCCGTCTTTCCAGTCATCTAAAACAAGGCAAGTTTCGAACTGTGTATTCCTGTATTTTATTTAGTAAAGTTAAGCTGCATGTTAAACCACACTGCTGGCACGGAACTCTACCGACTGTTACTGTTACTGAATCTGGGACTGGGGGAATAGTGTAGACGTTTATGACCAAAGCCCCTACTGAACTGACTGTGTTAGCTTACCCCTCTCACACACGGGGATAAGCCATATCGTATCGCTAGGATACTACTGCTCAACCCAAGCCGGTCATAAACGTTTGCATATTCAAAACACACTGAACTGTTTTAAACTGCTGAAAATTGTTATTTTAAACTGTTTATCCTGCACTTTCCAATTACTATTTAAGATATGAGATGCATATTTCGTTCTTGCTCCCTCCTGACTGGAGACAACATTTGAGGTAATACTGAGGATGACGAGCTATTCTATAATGGCTATTATGACCCGGTCCACTACCCTGCGACGGTACCAGAGCCGTCTCTGGAGGACGCTGATCCTGGGACTACAGAACCAGATGCTTAGATAGTTTTTCTTTTCTGCATTTTCTCCTTTATTTGGAGTTTTTAGTTTATTTCAGTATTTCATTTCCAGTTGTATTTCTGAATATTTTATTAAACAAAGTTTCATTTCCGAATAAGAACAATTGTGACAGATGTAATTGTGTTGTTGTGAATACCTGCAATGGAACAGCTTACTGCCGCCGTCTCACCACGGTACAGGCTGGGCATGATCCGGTTCGATCCAATTATTTAGGATCGGGTCATGACACTACGGGCATGGCTCGATAGAGAGATATACGTAGTGCGTATCGAACACTAGATAGAACAATTGAAATGAATCGAACGACAGACGTATGAGTCGCTATGGAACTTTGGATATCGCAAAGACGAGCGCCTTGGTGCGCAAGCTGCAAGAACATGGGATAACTGTACTCGGCGAGTGCCTTAGTGCACGAACCATACCGTGCCTTCGCGCACGAGCTAGAACGGCTAGAACATTGAAAGACAATAGGCGAGTGCCCTAGCGCGCAAGCCACGAACATTGAACACTAAAGTATAGAAATACGGCTTTGATGCGTGCAGCAAGTGCACGACACGATGGATAGATGATAAATGTGTCGAAACGTGCCTACTTGTACGAGATAATAAAAGGTAGTTTCGTTGCGAAAGAATACAGTTGTGGCATGAATGTGGTAGAACTGTCGGATATGACATAATGCCTCGAAAGGTGTTCGAGACCTTCGGGTCGTTCGGTTGACGAGCATTGAGTTGAGGCATGATGCCATTGAAACATTAAAATAAAGTATGAAACGTAAGAACATAGAAAGTTAACGAAAGAAATACGAGATGATAATGCGGTATGGTGCCTTCGAAATGTTCGCGGCCTTCGAGCGTTCGTTGAGGACATTCGGGCGTTGTGCCAATTGAAATAGAGATAAGCGAACTTATTTGGTTGTATGAAAGATAAGATTCGTTGCATGGTCAAATGGACTTAAAGATATAAAAGCCCGTGCATGGGTATTCCCTCGAACGCGGCGCGCCAGGGCGCTGGGACCGTTCGGCCTAGGAGGGATTCGTTTTCGGTATTGTTGGTGCACTTTATTTAGAAGGGTAGCGACCTTCTGGTGATTGTGATAAGCCACTTGCTGCGATTATTTTGATGGCCTCTGATGTTGGTTAGCAACCGCACAGAGTTAACATTCTCTTATGTTTCGATTTCGATAAATATAAGTCCATTCTAGCCCGAAAAGCTAGTGACCTTCATATAGTTAAGGGCGACGGGTTTGGAAGTGCAAGGTATGCATATATCATGCATGGACGGATCCTGACTAGAGAGCACTTATAACATGACAGGGAAAACGGATAGGCGTATTCACCTTGCGTCGGTGCAAGGGCGAGTGCGTCGATATTGCTAAGTTGCGCCACGAATCAAACACGAGATTGCTTGCCTGTTTACTTATGCGAATTAAATAACATGCTTGCCATGCTTTACAGTCTTCGAATATGCCATGAACTCATCCCAAGGAGAACATAGAAAGAGAACTAAAATTGTATGTTTGCATGAATCAATGCAATACTAAATGTCGGTTTGTTAAGTGGGTTTTTGATCAGTACAGCGAGGACGAAAGTACTAATCCTCCACTAGTTTGCTAGCAGGTTCAGGGATTGGTCTGCTCGCGGCGGAGCTTCGCTTGAACGCATTGAGGCTTGGAATGCCGAAGCGTATTGAAGCGTGCGATCGCATTGACGCTCGGATATGCAACAGGATTGATGCGGCCGAGATATAGAAGGCATGATGTATGGAATGGTGAAATCCTTTGTGGACAAGAGATAACTTGAGTGTTGTAGCCAATCTGGCAAAATTTCGTTGGGCTATCGAAAGCCTTTGTAATCTGATTTTGAATATCAATAAAGTGAATCATTTTCGTTTACTCTGTTTTACTTTTCGTTGTTAACGTTCAACTCAAAGATAACCATTTGAGAACTTGTCATCTTGCCTTGCACAAGCGTAAATCCAGGCTCGTACGGCATCACGCCCCAGCGAGGATGATGATTCGGGTGATTCCGGGTCGGGACGTGACATCAAGAGCGTAACTGATTATAACAATGAAGTCTGCAGGATTCGATCACTTCTCCAATACTGCGGTGAGATATTAACCGACAGTAATCTATTAGAGAAAACATACACCACATTTCCTTCCACTGACAACTTGCTCCAGAAGCAATACCGTCAGTCTAAGTTCACCAATTTTCCCGAGCTCATCACCCAACTTTTACTAGACGAGAAGAACAGTCTCATTTTAATGAGAAACAACAATTCACGTGTAGTGCCCCGTCCTGCAAAGTCAATCGGAGAAATCGAAACGCCGACGGCGTTGGAACTTAGCCTTGCAACGGCTGCTCGAAGGCTCGCTCGTCCGAGGCGACTCCTCGCTCAGGTGGGGTAGTTTCGGTGAACTTGCCTCATCTTAGCCTTCACTTAATAATGTGCATGTTTTCAACTTGCACTGGTAGGCTAATCTAAAAGCTACGCACCAACATAGCTAAGGGAATAATCCCGTCGGGTCGGAATGTCTTAGAACATGAAAAATGGTCCCATGATTTTTATAGAAGTCGGCTCAGCGTGCTTTCAAATGACACTCGATCCTTCGATCCCGTGGCTTGGGAGAAGGAAGTTGGCCTAAGTCGTTAAGTTGCCCCGACACTTGAAATAGCCTAAGTCATAGGCGTCGCCTGCGTAAAGGCTTGAAAAGCATGCACGGTCCCGTCGTTTTGCCCAACTCTCAAATCAGCCTAAGTCATAGGCGTCGCCCGTATGGATGCCTACCAAAGCATACCCGGTCCTGTCCCGCAAGGCTTGGCATAGCCTTCGCATGTCCCGCAAGTTAAGTCGTCTCGCATGGCTCGTTGGCTTAAGTCTAGGCACCCGAAAAGTTGGTTGTCCAAGTCGACCCCGTGCCTAGTACGTTCCCTCGATGCGTAGCTCGGCGTAGCCCTTGCTCGTCGAGTCGTTGCCCGAATAAGTTAAGACAAGTGTTGCGTTGGGCTATCAAAGCCATTTCCAGAACTGTCCCGCTCTATCTATGGTTGTCAAGTCGCGTAGTCCCTTGAGAACAAGGCTCGTCGTATAAGTATATGACTTGAGCGTTAGCGTCGCCTATAGAACCAGGCCTGTCTAAGGCACGAGCTACGGTCAGTTTAGTAAAAAGCTTGCCACGAACAAAGGAAGTCCACGCGACTTGTTGTCGCCGAGATCGGTCCCGCTACTTAGGAGTCTCGTTAAGTCTTGATAAGTCCCGCACACGAGATCGGTCCCGCAGCTTGGGAGTCTCGTTATGTCTCGACAGATAGAAGGAAAGCATGGTCATATTAAAGGAAGGACTGGATAGACTGGATAGATCGAGTATGTATGGTCATTGGACAACTTGTTGACAAGGTGTAGTCTTCTCGAATGATCACCGGGGCGCCGGGATCATTCGGCCCGGAAGAAGCGAGTGTGGCTCAAAGTAGGATGCTGGATGACCGCATGGGAGAGTTCGACCCCACCGGGCTAGCTACCCGTGTTGGTACAAGTCGATATCCCACGAGCCATGTCCAAGATAGCTTGAAATTGCTAGTGACCACTCATGTAGATGTGTCGGCAATAGCGGCACACCGCGTGTATGCCTTTGGATTTGGGTCTAAAGCTTGAATGCAGATCTAGTCGGTAACACAAGGTCTGGGCCTAAGACTGGGCTACAGCATAGGCACCGTGCTTCGCACGTTAGATGGTGTCGAAATGTTCATGGATTCGTCACTACGGTTCATAAGTATTGTCTAAGTTAACAAATGAGTTAAACAGGAAGGCCGCAAGGCAGTAGCAGGATAAGTCTGGATAAGTTACGAGGCACGCCCTCAATCTTGAAGCATGTACAAGTGTCAAGACCCGCACCCTAGAGTTAGGGCACGAGAACGTAACAACGCCCAGCCTACGCCGCAGTGTCGGCGGTAGAACGCTGTCCTAGGTCACAAATATCTAACAATATATCTCTAAGCAGTTTATACTCCCCGAATGGGGGTGACATAACAGATATAGACTCAATCACATCTAAGGTAGAGCATGATAAGGATAGATAAAACATGAAATCCAAAAGAGATACAACAGATAGAAGTCTAAGTGTCTAAGATACAAAAACCTAGAAATACATCTCAAAACTCAAATACAGATACAGTGATCCACAGAGTAAAACAACTCCAGACAAAATAAAATAACTACTTAAACAACCTCTAAAGTGTCTCCTCTAGGCTAGCAGGCAACCTTCAAGCCATCTGTAAAATTTATCAATAGGTCCAGTCAGGACAGGAGCGAGTACAGTACATCTCAAAAATTTATAGCAGGTTAGAAAATATAGACATGCAGTAAAGTAAGATACAAGTACTGAAAGAAGTGCAATATAAAAACAGAGAGAGAACTGTAATAGAAATATCTACTATAAATAGAGAGCTAACATGTGGCTAGTGAGTCAGAGTACAACATGAACATGTAAATGGCCTGGAATGATTCAATAAAGACACTACGGAATGATTCAATGAAGATACTACTGGTGTATTATTCACATGTCCACTTCTACTCCCCCGTACCCCCAATCAATACACAAGGATCCAGCCAGGTTATGTTATATGATTCCATGTACGGCCCCCGAAGGGTGATACATGGATGTCCCATAAATGGGGAGTCTGGGGGTTACCCAACTATGTAAGATTCAAGAGACTCTGTGATCATGAGGGTACATGTCACAAGTAATCAAGTGAACCAAGAAGCATAGTGATACGCCATATAAGTGAAACGCACAGAACACGTAGTACCCGATGCTCCCTAAGGATAACATCTCAAAAAAGGATCCATATAGTACCAATCCGTGTGACCGTCGTGACAGTACAAGTAAAGTAATCTACTGCAGGAAATAATTTTAAGCAGGATATGAAATGATCAGAGAATGTACTCGCCTGATATCTGAATGTCCAAGGTAAAGATACTGTCCGAGGAGAGGTGTCTGGCTCCTAATTAGAACAGCACAAGTCATAACATGTCCAGAAGGGTAATATAAAGCACTACAATGCATTCTACATGAATCTAGGTCAAACTAGGCCAAAGTCAACCCTTGGTCAACTCTGGTCAACTGTACTAGTCAAACTAGGTCAAACTAGGTCATGTCCTAACCCAGCAAGTCTTACTAGGCCTAACCAAGACTATTCTAGCAAGCACACATCAATACAAGGCTATACAAGCCAACATACACCCAACTCTATATAGCATGCAATTATTCAATACTCAAATAGGCAAGAATTCACATTGGATATACACTAGGTAATCTATTACTTTAAGCTATATATGTCTACACATATATACACATGCATATATTGGTATTCAACATTAGGTCTATAATCATGGCATTTCAAATGGTTATATAAACTTATATATTACAACACAATTTGCTAACATATATATAATATACATACATAGCTAAGTTAACTATATTCATAAATACTTATTTAAGAGGCTATGTGTGTGTATGTGAACATGGCAAAGGGGCAAGTGAGGGTTAAATAGGCATACATAGTGTATACATATCAAAGAGTGTCAAAGTGTAAGTGAACAAAGTGTCAAGTGTGATAGTGTCAACATAGTGTTAGGGGTACATGAGGTAATATAGGATTTGTGTTAATATAGAACATTACATCTCATTAACTTGTATATTGCATACATTACATCTATTATTACATTACATTCATGTTTGCATTCATTCATCATTCATTTATTCTCTTGCACTACTATATGCACCATACATTACATACTATGGAGCCTACATATTCATTACAAGCCATACTTATACATGCTTAAATTAGATAGGATACTTACACCTCAGATATCATTTATTTAACCATTTACTCATGCTTGCATTCTCTATTTAATTACATAATGTATATACATTAACATGGGTTAAAATCAAATAGAACATTATATTACACACAAGGGTGCACAAAATACATATGCCGAATAGTAACTCCTACTAATAATCAATACTGTACAATCTCAGCATGAATTAAAATCTAGGATTAAAGTATGTTATAGATCTATGTGTTAGCTTTCCGAAACTTCAAACGGATCGCGTTTTCGTTTCCGGAAACTCCCGGAATCGCGAAAACACCGAGAACGCGTTTGTCTTTCGTACAGCTGACACTCAAATAATTTTCCATAAAGTTACAGAAAGAATTAGGCCTATTAATACATGTTTTTGGAAAGCTAACTTCAATATGCTTATTTTAAAAAAAATGGAAGATTAAACCGAGCTTTGAGCTAGAAGTTATGACATTTCTAAGTTAGGGCTGAAATTAAAAACGTGGATAAAAATCATGACGGATTTGGGTAGTTTGAGACAAAAGAACACAAGTATATAACATAATATATCAAGAACTCACTCTCTACACTAATATATATATATGAGACACTATAGAACACATCTCCAATACAAAAATATGAGATTAAACATGTAATAATTCATTCATACATAACAACAACACATAGTGTGTCCAAATTTAGGATTTTCCCACATGGACACAACCACAACACAAAGGACACTCCTATGACCTCCAAATAGACACGAAATGGACACAAATGGAGATACAACTATAGGGGTCATTCCTATGGGTTCAAAATAGACCTATATGCATGAGTAAATGAAAAGGAGAAGGGATTTATACCTCCCGGTAGATCGAATCGAAGAAAAGTCTTCCCGGAGCGACACCGATACATAGAGATTCCAAAAGGACACGAACGAGCTCCGAATCCTCCCAAACTTGGGTAGCTTCCTCCTTGGCTAGAATGGAGAAGGAAAGAAGAAGATTTGGTGGCGAAATGGAATGATTTGGTGGAGAAATTGCTAGGGATTACTCTCTAGGAATTTTGGGAAGAACAAGAGAGAGAGTGTGGATGAGAATAATGAAATGAACTTGAGCCTATCCTCTCCCAAAGTGGCTGGCCATATGGGACTATTTGTCCTATTATGGTAAGTCCAAAATGCCCCCACTAACCTATTCTATGAGTATTAGGAAAGGGCTAATTGGTTGGGGCTAAATTAGTCATTCTAAAGTCTCTAATCACACTAACCTTATCCATAATAATTAGTCTAACCTCTAACTTAAATATTTCTATCATGTGGACTAAAATTAATATCATGTGGGCCATGTCTAACTAGTGTGTGGGTCCCACTAGAGTCAAACTACCCCCGGGTCCCCGTTTCAAGTCGGATTGAGTTAAAATTCGAACCCGACTCAAATAACCCCAAAACAATATCAAAAATAATAAAATAATATCAAAATAATTCAAAGAGGTCAAATGCAAAAATATCCTTAGGCCAAAAATGATATTAAAATATTATAATCACATGGTTGGGCTCTAGGTCAAACAATCTCTAGGGTTTCACTAGCAAAACGTCAAAACCACAAGTCATTGATTTAAATAATTTTGAAATGATTTAAAATCACCAAAAATCATATCATAAATTAAATATTATTATTAAAATAATTATAAACACGAAATTTTAAAATTACCCTCATTTGGGAAACTAGGTGTTACAAGTCTACCCACCTTAGAAAAATTTCGTCCTCGAAATTAAAATGTTCATACTCCCTCTAGGTCAAACCCTCACAATCAAAGTCCCAGATTAAAACAAATCATGTGATCAAAAGGACGACATACAGGGTCATGGCATACGGTGGTAATGAAAGTCTCATCTAGGTATACTAGTCGTGCTAATACCAAAACGGTCATAGGGTAACAAACACACAAGCAATCTAGGGTGCTAAACTAGAGAAGTTACAGAAACAACAAACCATCAAAACTGTAAGGCCGTCTACCATCCTATATGAAAATTGGTACTTATCATAAAAATAAAGAAAAGTAACAACCCATTATCTTTAAAGGGTTCAGAAAAAAAAAAAAAAATCAGAATCAAAGTTAAGGAATGAAAGCCAATTTCATGAAAATTTCCAATCACAATACGTATTAAGAATATTTAGTCTCGATACGATCTAAGTTGATCAAATTGGGAAAAATCAAGATTTAGGCAATATGGAGGACAGGTTCAACAAAGTCTGAGAACGAGCATACAAGGATGGAGGTTCAGGTCGTAATCAAATTTAAGTCAATTGAGTACAACCCAAGATATAAATATGATAAGAAAAGGTGATCGAAGTCGATTGGTCGTGATTAAGGAAACTAGGATTTAATGATATTGAAAAACCTTTTTAGAGAAAAAAATAGGAAAAGATTTCATACGAAGTCAGTAAATCATCTCTCTCTAATACTATCAGTTTATCATTTGCCAAACCATATTCTTTTTTTTTTCACAAGTCCCAATATGAAAATCAACCTTCATATGACTATCATCGAAATTTTATAATCCTTCAGTCATCTAAACCTTTACCACAATCACCATAGACAAAATTCTAAACTTTCAAAACATTTTCCACGAAGTATACCCCTCTTAATCAGGTATCAACACTTATCCATTTAATCAAGTTTCCAAATTCTTTTACCTCGTTCTAAATTAGATCCGAAACCTCCAAATTCAGTTTATGGAATCCTCGTATTTGTTTAAATCAAGTCTCGTATTTATTCAATCCTAATACCACTATGTCATGCAAAATTTATTCTCGTTTTATAAATCAACCTTCATAATTTCTTCAATGTTCACCTTCAAATATTATCCTTTTGAATTCTACAATTTCTCCAATCATCTAAAATAATTCCTATAGCTTAAAATCCTTGTGTTCTCTCTGTCTCTAGTCACCCTCTTACAATATCCAATTCAATTTTGCAAGATCATCGGATACAATCAAATTCTCCTTTCCATTATTAAATTTCTACATAGCCTTGTAATAGTTCCCAAGAATCAATAACCAAGATTTTCTAAGTTCTCAAAACTAGGTTGACCTCTAATATTCTTTTTTTTTTTGAAACACATCCATGAATTACTCATAACCAAATTTTCTGTAATTGTTTCTAAATTAATAACATTTATCCCTCGATTTCATTTTAAACCTTTACCACATCTCCATTTCGAATTTTTCACATTTGACATCTAACATTCTGATTCCTACAAATCATTTTATGATAACCAATTACATCATTTCCGAACTAGATGATTTACGTCACTTCCTCAACATTTCTCAGATAAAAAAAATGACATAAAGATTCAAGAGTTTTTAAGGTATAGCTGACAGAATTATATACGAGACAGGGAATTGATATAATCAGGACAGGTATATAAAACAAGAATAATGGAAACAAAATATTAGCAGGAAGAGAAGGATAAAGGAATTTGTTCTGCTTATCTGTTTAAAAGAGGAAACCATTTTGAAATCCAGAACTAAAATATCAATCCCAAGATAAAGTCTAGCAAAATCATCGATTCATTAAGAAGAATTTCATGGTAAGAAGTTACACAAGGGTTTATAAAAACAGCTAAAGCTACTACTAAGTTAATTAATGAGAAACAAAATAAAACAAATTTTTTTTTTGAAAGACTGAACAAAAGTAGTGAAAACATATTCAAAAACATTTAAGGTACAATCTGATAATCATATGCGTCTATCCAAAATCATGGTGCTCTAAATCCTCGTCAAACTAGTAAGCAAGGCTACGATAATCACAAAGTCTTCGACTTAGGCACATACATCTAGAATCATGGTATTTAATATTTTCGCGGTGCCGCTAGCTTGGCTGCGAAAACCTTAAATTCCCACATCCGAGAAATATATCCAAGTCAAACTATATGTCCTCACCATGCTGGCTAATGTGACTATAGAAGACAAGATTTCCATAACTTAGATGACCTAGCCCATATAATTTTATCTTGCCAAAAATTAAATTAAATCAACAATGAATACCAAAAAAAATCAAATTTATCAACGAACATCGAAATTCAGAAATGAACAAAATCCTTCAAATCATATAACTACAAACTTAGATGCTATAGCTAACATCAAGATTCAAATTTCAACAATCTTCAACAAAATCAATAAATATAAACTCAAATTCAATAATAATCCATCAAAATCAAATTCAATAGCAGAAAGTAAAGATAAATCAAATCAAGGAAAAAGAAAAGAGTTTTCAAATCGAAGTTAAAATAAGATTCTCGGGGGTCGTCCCAGGAATCTCTCAAGGGTTCCTAACTGTGATTGAGTACCTTCAAAAATATATCCTATTCCTACTGCAGGTTATAGTGGTACTCTAGTTCGAATACCACTACATAAACTCGACCTGCATGGGCCACCACTAAAAACGTGTCACGACCCGCACCCTAGAGTTAGGGCACGAGAACGTAACAACGCCCTGCCTACGCTGCAGTGTCGGCGGTAGAACGCTGTCCTAGGTCACAAACATCTAACAATATATCTCTAAGCAGTTTATACTCCCCGAATATGGGTGACATAACAGATACAGACTCAATCACATCTAAGGTAGAGCATGATAAGGATAGATAAACATGAAATCCAAAAGAGATACAACAGATAGAAGTCTAAGTGTCTAAGATACAAAAACCCAGAAATACATCTCGAAACTCAAATACAGATACAGTGATCCACAAAGTAAAACAACTCCAGACAAAATGAAATAACTACTTAAACAACCTCTAAAGTGTCTCCTCTAGGCTAGCAGGCAACCTCCAAGCTATCTGTAAATTTATCAACAGGTCCAGTCAGGACAGGAGCGAGTACAGTACATCTCAGCAATTCATAGCAGGTTAGAAAATATAGACATGCAGTAAAGTAAGATACAAGTACTGAAAGAAGTGCAGTATAAAAACAGAGAGAGAACTGTAATAGAAATATCTACTATAAATAGAGAGCTAACATGTGGCTAGTGAGTCAGAGTACAACATGAACATGTAAATGGCCTGGGATGATTCAATGAAGACACTACAGAATGATTCAATGAAGATACTACTGGTGTATTATTCACATGTCCACTTCTACTCCCCCGTACCCCCAATCAATACACAAGGATCCAGCCAGGTTATGTTATATGATTCCATGCACGGCCCCCGAAGGGTGATACATGGATGTCCCATAAATGGGGAGTCTGGGGGTTACCCAACTGTGTAAGATTCAAGAGACTCTGTGATCATGAGGGTACATGTCACAAGTAATCAAGTGAACCAAGAAGCATAGTGATACGCCAGGTAAGTGAAACGCACAGAACACGTAGTACCCGATGCTCCCTAAGGATAACATCTCAAGAAAGGATCCATATAGTACCAATCCGTGTGACCGTCGTGACAGTACAAGTAAAGTAATCTACTGCAGGAAATAATTTAAGCAGGATATGAAATGATCAGAGAATGTACTCGCCTGATATCTGAATGTCCAAGGTAAAGATACTGTCCGAGGAGAGGTGTCTGGCTCCTAATTAGAACAGCACAAGTCACAACATGTCCAGAAGGGTAATATAAAGCACTACAATGCATTCTACATGAATCTAGGTCAAACTAGGCCAAAGTCAACCCTTGGTCAACTCTGGTCAACTGTACTAGTCAAACTAGGTCATGTCCTAACCCAGCAAGTCTTACTAGGCCTAACCAAGACTATCCTAGCAAGCACACATCAATACAAGGCTATACAAGCCAACATACACCCAACTCTATATAGCATGCAATTATTCAATACTCAAATAGGCAAGAATTCACATTGGATATACACTAGGTAATCTATTACTTTAAGCTATATATGTCTACACATATATACACATGCATATATTGGTATTCAACATTAGGTCTATAATCATGGCATTTCAAATGGTTATATAAACTTATATATTACAACACAATATGCTAACATATATATAATATACATACATAGCTAAGTTAACTATATTCATAAATACTTATTTAAGAGGCTATGTGTGTGTATGTGAACATGGCAAAGGGGAAAGTGAGGGTTAAATGGGCATACATAGTGTATATATATCAAAGAGTGTCAAAATGTAAGTGAACAAAGTGTCAAGTGTGATAGTGTCAACATAGTGTAAGGGGTACATGAGGTAATATAGGATTTGTGTTAACATAGAACATTACATCTCATTAACTTGTATATTACATATATTACATCTATTATTATATTACATTCATGCTTGCATTTATTCATCATTCATTTATTCTCTTGTACTACTATATGCACCATACATTACATACTATGGAACCTACATATTCATTACAAGCCATACTTATACATGCTTACATTAGATAGGATACTTACACCTCATATATCATTTATTTAACTATTTACTCATGCTTGCATTCTCTATTTAATTACATAATATATATACATTAACATGGGTTAAAATCAAATAGAACATTATATTACACACAAGGGTGCACAAAATGCATATGCCGAATAGTAACTCCTACTAATAATCAATACTGTACAATCTCAACATGAATTAAAATCTAAGATTAAAGTATATTATAGATCTATGTGTTAGCTTTCCGAAACTTCAAACGGATCGCGTTTTCGTTTCCGGAAACTCCCGGAATCGCGAAAACACCGAGAACGCGTTTGTCTTTCATACAGCTGACACTCAAATAATTTTTCTGAAAGTTATATAAAGAATTAGGCCTACTAATATATGTTTTTGGAAAGCTAACTTCAATACGCTTCTTTTAAAAAAAACGAGAGAATAAACCGAACTTTGAGCTAGAAGTTATGACATTTCTAAGTTAGGGCTGAAATTAAAAACGTGGATAAAAATCATGACGGATTTGGGTAGTTTAAGACAAAAGAACACAAGTATATAACATAATATATCAAGAACTCACTCTCTACACTAATATATATATATGAGACACTATAGAACACATCTCCAATACAAAAATATGAGATTAAACATGTAATAATTTATTCATACATAACAACAACACATAGTGTGTCCAAATTTGGGATTTTCCCACATGGACACAACCACAACACAAAGGACACTCCTATGACCTCCAAATGGACACGAAATGGACACAAATGGAGATACAACTATGGGGGTCATTCTTATGGGTTCAAAATAGACCTATATGCATGAGGAAATGAAAAGGAGAAGGGATTTATACCTTCCGGTAGATCGAATCGAAGAAAAGCCTTCCCGGAGCGACACCGACACGTAGAGATTCCAAAAGGACACGAACGAGCTCCGAATCCTCCCAAACTTGGGTAGCTTCCTCCTTGGCTAGAATGGAGAAGGAAAGAAGAAGATTTGGTGGCGAAATGGAAGGATTTGGTGAAAAAATTGCTAGGGATTGCTCTCTAGGAATTTGGGGAAGAACAAGAGAGAGAGTGTGGATGAGAATAATGAAATGAACTTGAGCCTATCCTCTCCCAAAGTGGCTGGCCATATGAGGCTATTTGTCCTATTATGGTAAGGTCCAAAATGCCCCCACTAATTTATTCTATGAGTATTAGGAAAGGGCTAATTGGTTGGGGCTAAATTAGTCATTCTAAAGTCTCTAATCACACTAACCTTATCCATAATAATTAGTCTAACCTCTAACTAAAATATTTCTATCATGTGGACTAAAATTAATATCATGTGGGCCATGCCTAACTAGTGTGTGGGTCCCACTAGAGTCAAACTACCCCCGGGTCCCCGTTTCAAGTCGGATTGAGTTAAAATTCGAACCCGACTCAAATAACCCAAAAACAATATCATAAATAATAAAATAATATCAAAATAATTCAAAGAGGTCAAATGCAAAAAATATCCTTAGGCCAAAAATGACATTAAAATATCATAATCACATGGTTGGACTCTAGGTCAAACAATCTCTAGGGTTTCACTAGCAAAACGTCAAAACCACAAGTCATTGATTTAAATAATTTTGAAATAATTTAAAATCACCAAAAATCATATCATAAATTAAATATCATTATTAAAATAATTATGAACACAAAATTTTAAAATTATCCTCATTTGGGAAACTGGGTGTTACAAGTCTACCCACCTTAGAAAAATTTCGTCCTCGAAATTAAAATGTTCATACTCCCTCTAGGTCAAACCCCCACAATCAAAGTCCCAGATTAAAACAAATCATGTGATCAAAAGGACGACATACAGGGTCATGGCATACGGTGGTAATGAAAGTCTCATCTAGGTATACTAGTCGTGCTAATACCAAAACGGTCATAGGGTAACAAACACACAAGCAATCTAGGGTGCTAAACTAGAGAAATTACAGAAATAACAAACCATCAAAACTGTAAGGCCGTCTACCATCCTATATGAAAACTGGTACTTATCATAAAAATAAAGAAAAGTAACAACCCATTATCTTTAAAGGGTTCAGAAAAAAAAAAAATCAGAATCAAAGTTAAGGAATGAAAGCCAATTTCATGAAAATTTCCAATCACAATACGTATTAAGAATATTTAGTCTCGATACGATCTAAGTTGATCAAATTGGGGAAAATCAAGATTTAGGCAATATGGAGGACAGGTTCAACAAAGTCTGAGAACGAGCATACTAGGATGGAGGTTCAGGTCGTAATCAAATTTAAGTCAATTGAGTACAACCCAAGATATAAATATGATAAGAAAAGGTGATCGAAGTCGATTGGTCGTGATTAAGGAAACTAGGATTTAATGATATTGAAAAACCTTTTTAGAGAAAAAAAATAGGAAAAGATTTCATACGAAGTCAGTAAATCATCTCTCTCTAACACTATCAGTTTATCATTTGCCAAACCATATTCTTTTTTTTTCTTTTTTTTTCACAAGTCCCAATATGAAAATCAACCTTCATATGACTATCATCAAAATTTTATAATCCTTCAGTCATCTAAACCTTTACCACAATCACCATAGACAAAATTCTAAACTTCCAAAACATTTTCCACGAAGCATACCCCTCTTAATCAGGTATCAACACTTATCCATTTAATCAAGTTTCCAAATTCTTTCACCTCGTTCTAAATTAGATCCGAAACCTCCAAATCCAGTTTATGGAATCCTCGTATTTGTTTAAATCAAGTCTCGTATTTATTCAATCCTAATACCACTATGTCATGCAAAATTTATTCTCGTTTTATAAATCAACCTTCATAATTTCTTCAACGTTCACCTTCAAATATTATCCTTTTGAATTCTACAATTTCTCCAATCATCTAAAATAATTCCTATAGCTTAAAATCCTTTTGTTCTCTCTGTCTCTAGTCACCCTCTTACAATATCCAATTCAATTTTGCAAGATCATCGGATACAATCAAATTCTCCTTTCCATTATTAAATTTTTACATAGCCTTGTAATAGTTCCCAAGAATCAATAACCAAGATTTTCTAAGTTCTCAAAACTAGGTTGACCTCTAATATTCTTTTTTTTTTGAAACACATCCATGAATTACTCATAACCAAATTTTCTGCAATTGTTTCTAAATTAATAACATTTATCCCTCGATTTCATTTTAAACCTTTACCACATCTCCATTTCAAATTTTTCACATTTGACATCCAACATTCTGATTCCTACAAATCATTTTATGATAACCAATTACATCATTTTCGAACTAGATGATGTTGTTGTCAAACAACAAAACAATCTGTCTTCTATCGTCTAAATTTTGCTAAACCTGAACCTATGTCAGAGGAAGACGAAGTCTTGTATGCTTCTGTTAACATGACTTCCTGAGACACTGGGGGTAAAAGGTGCTCTAAACACGGCAAACCTCGTAAACCAAGCCAACGGTATTTAGAATTACTCCAAAAATCTTCTGAGGGAGTGTTTCGACATACCCGTTCTCGAAGCCGAGACACAATCGGTCAAAGGAATCTTCCTCAAAACCCTTCAGGTTATCTTCCCACTTCTCAGTCAGGAGATGACTCTTTCTCCGACTATGATGCATATAGCGAAAGCTCTGAACAGACAGTATCTTCCACTGTACCAAGAGAAGTAACAGCTTATGTTGTCAATGAAGATCCAGATACTTCAACTTCTACAAATCAAGAACAACGAATCGCTGCACTTGAAGACAAGCTAAAAACCATGGCTGAAATGGTTGCTAGTATGCATTCTATCATTGTGGCACAACATGCTACACCATCAACTGTACCTATTGTTAATCCAGAGATCATAGCATCTTCAGTACCTGCCAATACTTGGCTGGGGGTAGTGTCTCCCCAAATGCCTCATGTGCAAGTATAAGTTCAAACTACACCTAGTCAGTCAGGAGCTGGGGGTAGTGCTTACAATGCTGTTCCTCCTCCTACCACTCTAACTCAACCTGCTCCTTCTTTGTCATCCGAAGATGCCAATGAAGGTGTCAAACTCTTACGAACACAATTCGAAGCCTTTAAAGAGAAAGACAACTTGCAAAGATTGGGGATCAAGCAACCTTATCCAGTTGAGTGGAAAGAGGTCCCGTTCCCACCAAAGTATAAAATCCCAACAATTTCTTTGTTCGATGGCAGTACTTCTCCTAGTCAGTTCATCAATCATTTTGAGGTAATGACCATTCAACTCCAGCCAAATGACGCTCTTCTTACCAGAGTGTTCGTCGGTTGTTTAGCCGGCGTAGCATATGATTGGTACAGAAGTTTGCCCGATGGTTGTATCACTTCCTTCTCAGGTCTCAAACAAATCTTCTTGGAACGGTTCTATAAAGGATTTAACGACATGACTATGTCGGCTCTCAACAAAATCAAACAGAAACACAATGAAACTGCTGAGAGTTTCATCGAACGGTTCCGCCGTAAAGCCTTGAAGATGCCTCCCGGGACTCCAGCTGCTGTCACTATTGATACTTGTAAGGCAAATCTCTTGCCTATCATCAGTATGTGGACAGGATCTACCCAGTTCCAAGATTGGCCCTCATTCATTGTCAACACCAAAGCTGCGGAAGTAAGTGCCGAGAAGTTCAAGCAATTGGGGGTACAAATGTCTAACCCTGATCGGGATGAACACCAGACATCAGGTGGTGGCAACCGCCAGAACAACCGTAAAGCAAAAGAGACTTTGAACATCAATCTGAACAAGAATAAAGAGTCTCTAGCTGTCAATGTGGCTCCGCCTACTTTCACTCCGACTTCTTCTGCACTGCCACCGAGGGAACCTCGTCCAAAAGTAGAATATTCCTTCGACGAGAATGATACTGCAAGCATCTTTGAATGTTTACTCAAAAGCAACAAGATTCAGTTCCCAGACCCAAAGAAACCTGATGAAGTCGGTAAGACAGATCATCCTAAATATTGTGTTTACCACAGGTTCATTGGACATCCTACTCGAGCATGCTACGTGTTCAAGGGTAAAATTCAAGAGCTCGTCAATGCTGGTGTCGTCACTCTGCAGCAAGATGGGAAGACTGTTACTGCAAACATGGTTTCGGTCCAATTCGGTGACTTTCCTCCGCAGATGGTACAGCACGGTGTCATTTCTATTCCTAAAGCTACTCTTGAGATTGAGAATCTTTCGTCTCCACCAAATGAAGGTCTTGTCCCCTTGTCTCTTGACAATGGCGAAGTTATCTGGGTCCATCCAGATCTTATTTCTGAGTTCGAAGTTTCTTCTTCTTCTAAGAAGAAAGACCGCTCCAAAAATCAGGATAAAGACCTGCAATATGGTGTCTTTTGAACCCATCATTGACGAAGAAATTCTGTTAGGCACCAGATCTGGAAAAGCTTACTTGAAGGAGTATCCTGATACTCAAGAGGATCCTGCCTCTTCTTCTGAACCTGCTCCAGCACAACCTGCTTCTTCTGAATAGATTCCTTCCACATCTTCACCAGTTGTAGTACATATTCCTCCCAAGCCGGTGGTTGCTGACAAAGGCAAGAAATAAGTCCGTTTTGACAAACCCTTGAAGAAATCATCTCCTACAGGACTTGAAAAGCCGTACAACTTTGATATATTGGCTCAACTAGCAAATATACCGGCTAGGCTATCAATCTTCGAGCTCTTGCGCCTTTCTAAAGAGACTCGAAAAACTTTAAGTCAAGCCCTGATGCAGGCTGAAACTTGTCTAAACCTTTTCAAGGAACTGGAAGCAGAGCCGGTCTCTTGTCGTCATTGTCATAGTGTCCTGGAGTTGATTCCAAATATCACTTTCACTCAGGATGATATATTGCTGGAGGATAATAGACATGATCGTCCTCTTTACTATACAGGGTATGTCGATTCGATGAAAGTCGATCGTATCCTGATAGATCCAGGGTCTGCACTCAGTATCATGCCAAAGACAATGCTAGATGCATTAAAGATACCAGTGCATAGTCTTTCAAGCACAATCACCACTATCTTGGGATTCAACCAAGGAAGGAGTGAACCTTTGGATAAGATTCGCCTAAAACTCCAAATAGGCAATCTTCGCACAAAGGTGACCTTTTATATCATCGATAATCATGGTTGTTCTTACAACGCTCTTCTGGGAAGACCTTTCCTCCATAAACATAACATTGTTCCATCAACTCTTCATCAATGCTTTAAATATGTTGATGACAAAGGACAAGTTCACAAAGAAGTTGCAGACCTTTATCCTTTCAAGGGTGTCGAAGCATATTGCAACGACGCTCGTATGTACAAGGAAGAATTTATGAAGGTGGTATTGGCCATGGATACTGAAGAAGACCAAGAAGCAGTACCCAATGACACTCTCATCATACCTGTCAAAGGATGCGTTTCTCATCCTCAATCTTCTAAACCACTGGCTATTCACTTGCCAGCCCAGAGGCAATCTACTGATGGCAATCAGGATAAAAGGGAGCTCACCTCTTCTGAGCCGCTTGTTATCGACTTACGTCGTAACAAGGACAAAAAGCAGCTCACTTCTTCTGAGCCACTTGTTGTTGATTTAACTCACAACAAGGAAAAAAGGGAGCTCACCTCTTCTGAGCCACTTGTTATTGACCTTCGTCGTAACAAGCCTCTTCCACGCTCTTCTTCTCCCCTTCTTGTAATCAATCTGACCAAGCCCGCTAAGGCTAAAGGTCCTACTGTAAATATAAATGTACATATCAATGAAAAAGCATCTACTTTATAGTATACTGATGTTATTTATCATACTAAACGCTATTTGGACATGTTAGATAGCTTCAAATCATTTACAATAGGAGTTGTGTAATCTCTTCAAACAGAAGTTTCATGTGAACACCCAAAAGATTCATATCGTATTGTTCCTGCTCGCAAGAAAGGTGAACGTCCAATACTTTTTAGTAAAAGACCGGAACAAAAATTCAGCTATACGGGTGATAGCAAAGTTAACGACACGGGACATCTTCAATTCTGTCGTTACAGTCAACAATCAAAAGACATTGTCCGAAAGATGGGTTACGACATCAAAAGCGGCCTCAATTATGGTAAGGGCAGAAGGACTCCTCTTCGTACCGCTGTTCCACAAGGAAAGTCAGAAATGTATTACATCAGGACCAAAAGAGGTCTTGGATATGCTTCTCTTCTGATGTTATCCCCAGCAGGTTCTGAATCTGATAGTGAAGAACGTTCTAACTCTTCTGATTCCAGGTCATGGGATTCTGATACTAGCATTAGTGAAGTCCATCGTGTAATCGTATCTTCTAATATGGTTTCTGCTGAACTTCCGAAAAGATATGATGAGGACATTGAAGAAAGTTCTGAAACAGATCCTTGGACTCAACAGATGGATAATCAGTGCGTACTCCGATTTGAACAAAGAGAACCTCCTACTGAAGATCAACTATCTCAAGTTGATGTAGGGAAAAGTGAGTCACCTCGTCCAATCTTTATTAGCAAAAATCTTCCAGAAACAGATAAGCAAGAGGAGATTCTTCTCATTAAAGAATACATTGATGTCTTCGCTTGGAGTTACAAAGACATGCCAGGATTAGATCCCAAAATTGCTACTCACAAATTGAACATTTTGCCTAATGCTAAACCAGTAAAACAGCAACAACGACGATTCAAGCCTGAAATGATCGACGCAATCGATGATGAAGTCAAGAAGCTTATCGCTTGTGGCTTTATTCGAAAAGAACAACATCCTGATTGGGTAGCCAACGTTGTTCCAGTCCTGAAGAAAACCGATAAAGTCTGAGTCTGCATCGACTTTCGGGATCTTAATGAAGCATGTCCGAAAGATGAATTTTCTCTCCCTATCACGGACGTCATGATTGACAATACTTGTGGGTTCGAGCGAATATCTTTTATGGATGGATTCTCCGAATATAATCAGATCAAGATGAATCCTGAAGATGAAAAACACACATCTTTCCGCACTCCTCGTGGAGTCTACTGTTACACAGTGATGCCATTTGGTCTCAAGAATGCTGGTGCAACTTACCAACGGGCTATGAGTACTATCTTCAGAGAACATCTTCGTAAAACAGTCGAATATTATGTTAACGATATTGCTGTTAAAAGTCGTCTGAAAGAAGATCATATCCAAGATTTGAGAACAATCTTCAATCTCATGCGTCAACATCAGCTCAAGATGAATCCCATCAAGTCATTCTTGGGTGTCTCTAGTGGTAAATTTCTCGGCTTCGTTATTACCTCTAAGGGTATACACGTGGATCCCGAGAAGATCAAAGCCATTCAAGAGATGCGTCCTCCACGCAACCTAAAAGAGTTACGAGGATTTCAAGGTCGACTTGCGTACATCAGGAGATTCATTTCGAACTTGTCTGGACGTTGCAGACCATTCACTCAGTTAATGAAGAAGGGTGTATCGTTTTTTTGGACTGAAGAATGTCATCAAGCATTCGACGACATCAAACGATATCTTATGAACCCACCAGTTTTGGTGCCACCAATCTCAGGTATTCCATTCTTAATGTACGTCCGTGCTATGGATCATTCATTGGGTGCTTTACTCACTCAAAAGAATAAAGAAGGCCACGAACAGGCTATCTACTACCTCAGTCGTACTATGATTGGTGCTGAACACCGTTATAGTCCGGTCGAAAAAGAATGTCTAGCCCTTATGTTCGCCGTTCAAAAGACAAGGCATTACATCATTGGTCAAACCATTCATGTCATATCCCGAGTCAATCCTCTTTGGGTACTGATGAAGAAGCCTAGCACACTCAACTCTCGGCTTGCTACATGGGCCATTCTTCTAGCCCAATATGACATGGTGTATGTTCCTCAAAAATCTGTCAAAGGTCAAGCACTGGCGGATTTCTTGGCGGCTCATCCTGTACCAGAAACATCCAAGCTTTACGATGAAATTCCAGACGAGATGTTGGAAATCAACATGATTTCTCAAGAATTTCCAACCTGGCGTCTATTCTTTGACGGAGCATCTAGAATCAGACCCAATGGTGCTATTGTAGCAGGAGTTGGAGTTGTTCTCGTTTCTCCAGATGGATCAACTATCCAAAGAGCTTCTTCTCTAGATGAATCATGTTCCAATAATGTAGCAGAGTATAATGATCTATTTATTGGTGTTCAGTTAGCCAAGCAATTGGATATTGAATATCTCAAAGTTTACGGCGACTCTTAGCTGGTTGTCAACCAGGTTAGAGGAACTTATGAAGTTCGTCATCAAGATCTAGTACCTTACTTTGAAGCGGCAATCAACATGGCTACATCGTTCAAAGCTTTCTTTATTGAATATGTACACCGAGCTTGCAATACTGAAGCAGATGCCTTAGCCAATCTTGCAGCAGTCTTAGTCGTTTCCATCAGAAGATAACAAGTGGTGGTTATCTCTAATCGAGAATTGTTTTGTGTCGAAAACAATCGTAAAATCGAGTTCAGTAATTTTACTAAAATTAATGTAATCAATGAAGATTGGAGAACTCCTTTCATCGACTTCGTGGTTCACGATATACTCCCCGAAGATCCTAAGGAGGCTACAAGTATTCGACGACGATCTCTACGATTCTACTACAACCAAACCACTAAGACTCTCTATCGATGGACTTATGACGGTCTTTTTCTACGCTGTCTAGTTGGTGATAAAGCAAAACAGGTATTACGTGAAGCTCACGATGGTGTCTGTGGAGCACATCATCCCGGTCCTAAACTACAGGATCGTATCCGAAGAATGGGTTACTACTGGCCCTCTATGGTATCAGATGCCATTGAATATGCAAGAAAATGTCGAGCCTGTCAAATCCATGCAGATTTTATTCATCAACCTTCGGAATTTCTACATCCGACAGCCGCTTCCTGGCCTTTCGAAGCTTGGGACATGGATGTTATAGGTCCTATTAATCCTCCTTCTTCTAGAGGACATCGGTTTATTCTAGCAATAACAGACTACTTCTCTAAGTGGGCTGAAGCTATACCCTTGGCTGAGGTCAAGACCAGTAGTATCATAAACTTCGTCAAACACCATGTCATTTATCGATTTGGTGTCCCTCGATGAATTATCCATGACAACGGACCGCAATTCATTAGCCAAAAATTTACCAGATTCTCTGATGATCACCGGATTGACAACGTCGCCTCGACTGCCTATAATCCTGCCGCTAATGGTTTAGCTGAAGCCTTCAATAAAACTATTATCAAGCTTCTCAAAAAGTTTGTATCCACTAACAAACGGAACTGGAGTGAAAAGCTTGGCGAGTTTCTATGGGCCTACCGAACTACGGTCTGCAACCCTACAGGTTTTACACCTTTCTCTTTGGTATATGGCTGTGAAGCTGTTCTTTCTTTGGAGCTTCAAATTCCTTCTTTAAGGATTGCCATTGGTAACGAGCTCACTACAGAGAACAATGATCTTCTTCGACTTCAAGAATTAGAGGCATTTGATGAGAAGCGATTAATGGCTCAACAACATATTGAGTTATACCAAGCTCGTATTTCTAAGACTTTCAACCGTAAAGTGAAGGCCAGAGCCTTTCAGCAAGGAGAACTTGTTTTAACAGTCAGACGTCCTATGACTATGACTCATATGAGTAAAGGCAAATTCGACTCAAAGTGGGAAGGTCCCTACGTTGTAAGCAAAGTCCTCTCAAATGGAGCTTATCAACTCTCAGAACTGGATGGACGAATTGCAATGATGCCTATCAATGACAAATTTCTTAAAAAGTATTATGTGTAAATGTAAATACTTGTAAAACATCAGACAAGTTCGAGTTCATAAATAAAATTTTATTTTGAATGATTGTACATGATATTAAGGAAGGTCACTATCATCATTCTCTACATTTGGACGCAGACCACTGCCATCCTTTTCAAAAATACGGTCGGCAAAAGAGCCGAGAACTTCCTTGCTGGAACCCACTAGGAATTTGCAAGCGGCCATCCTCATGGCTTCCTCCTCTTCGGTCCTTCCTGGTTCAAGTAGAAAGTCCAGGATGTCACGCGGTGGCTTGGGTGCAGACGAACCTTCGCCAACTGGATCAACAGGACGTTCTTCAACGCCTTCTTCAACCTTCGGGGCGAGTTCATTCTTCTTGAGTGCATCTGCAGACGACATTTTTATGTTAGAAAAGTGGAAGTGCTCCTTTCTGCTAAATTCTTGTTCTATTTATAGGCAGAGATTCTCCAAATGATGAAGCGACACATTCACCTGACGGTTCGTCCGTTCATTACATTCATCTGACGGTTCATCCGTTCATTTAATTCACTTGACGGTTCATCTGTTCATTACATTCTTCTGACGGTTCATCCGTTCATTTAATTCACTTGACGGTTCATCCGTTCATTACATTCATCTTATGGTTCATCCATTCACATTCATCCGATGGTTCATCCATTCACATTCACTCGACGGTTCGTCCGTTCATTATTATCCGACAGTTCATCCGTTCATTATCATCTGACGGTTTACCCGTTCATTCATCACTACTTGACAGTTCATTCGTTCATTATTATCCATTTTGACGGTTTGTCCGTTTAATTCCATCATTTGATGGTTTTCCCGTTCACCTCACATCCATATCAGCAACTTATTGTTTCGATTAAGCTGTCAATTGAGATAATAATGTTCGGTATATTCTGCTACGTCCATATTACCTCTGAGCAGATATAATGAATATAATTATTTTCTATAAAATCATCAAGAAATATATCATGTCTTGCACCTCTGAATATATTTTCTATCTCTATTATTTATATCTGAACAAGATATGCAACAAATAATGGAGCCACAGCAAAAATGTCTTTTATTAATTAAGATATGAGATATTACAAAAACATAAAGATACAAAAAGTTCTACTAAGATGGAGGTATTATCAGATTGTCAATCTGCTGCTTGAGAGTCTGCAGCCGTTCTTAACGAGTGGACATCACCCTCCTTCTGGCCTCCTCCATCCCAGTTTCCTCATTAAAAGCAGGCATGGTCACCATTCTGCGGGTAATCTCAGCATTATGAGCTTCTATATATTCATCCCTCTCATGAATCAGAGCATTAAATTGTTGAGTTGCAAGTTGATGATCAGCAACTTCATCTTCTAATTCTTTCTGAAGACGAGCAATCTCTGCTCTTAGCTCAGCAGCTCTTTGTTCTTTTCTATTAGCCATCAAGGTTACTGATTCCAGCTTGGAGTTATACTTAGCAGATTTTGCAGAGAAGGCGTCCAAAAGGTTCTGGAGATTAACCCTTTCAATATCAGCTGCTTGAGCCAGTTGCTCGAATTCTGCCTGTACTAGAGATTCTATGTCTCCTTGGTTGAGCTCTTTGTAGCTTTTGATAGAAATCTCTAATTCATTCAAAATATGATCCAGGAGAGTGGCTTGAGCCTCATCACCTTGTTCCCGGATAGCTCTTATTAAGAGAGAAGTTGGACCCCTAACCATAAAAAAATCAGTGCCCTCTTTCTCCATCATTCTTTTTACTAGAGGTCCCAAAGATTCAAAGAAGCATCTAGTAAAAGATTGGATCACAAGATTATTAGTGGCTATAGCACCAGGAGTTGTAGCCACTCCTGTTGATGATGAGGCCGTGGGACGTTCAATCTCTTGCGTCTGGATAGCAGGTTCTTTGAACAAGGGAGCCAAAGTGGAGCTAGTTGCTCCTCCTGGTTGTTCTTCTGCAAAAAGTAAAGATTGTCATTTTTGCCTGTTGATCGCTATTGTTCAAGAAGATTAAAGATGTATATTATCTTACCATGATTGAATTCAACAATGAGTCTATTATCTGCTGGAGTAGATTCTGGCCGAGCAGAAGTAGCTTCAGCTATGACAGCTTGACTACTGCCCGCTTCAGAACCACAGGATAAATGATGACTGCTACTAACAACCACCGTCGTTATAGGCACTATGTCCGTGCACGTCGGAGGTGCTAGAGGAGTCTCAAGATCTGTAAGAAATACAAATAAAGATGTTAGCTATCAATTCACTCAAGAGGAGATTGTTAATTTCATTTTATACCTTGAGGATCATCGGCAGGAGTTTCTTCTGGGGCTTCTTCATCTATTGCTTTTTTTGGAGATACTGTTATATCAACATACTTTTCAGGATTTAAGGTGTCAGCAGCATTTTCTGGAACCTCAACATCCTTTTCAGGATTTAAGGTATCAGCAGCATTCTCTAGAACCTCAATATCCTCCTCAGGATTTAAGAGATCATTGACAGCTTTAGGAGATGTGTGCACTTCATCATCTTTTTCAAGATCTTGCATATATTCATCAATATTTTCAGATGAAGAGCTCTCTTCATCTTCATCTTCATCTTCTTCTGGTGCATTCCAGCTGGTAGTCGCGGCTTGGTCACCATAATCATCCAGAGGGCTGTAGCTGCAATCTTCTAGAGCCACAATTACTTCGCGATCTTCCTCTTCACGGAGTGTTCTAGGAGTAGGCGGAAGTTGAATCATTTCCGCAGCAGGTAGAAGAGAGTGTACAACATTTTGCTCTCTGGGCTCTTCAGCCTCAGTTCTTGGATCAAGATCTTTTCTCTGCTCAGTCTCTTCTCTATATTCTGGACTAGGAGTTTTATTCCTAGGCTCTGAAACAGGAGTGGGAGATGGCAAGATTAATCCGGCTGCAGCATCCATTACCATTGAAGACAAGGCTCGATTCCTTCTTTGTGCTAGCTTCTTTCTTTTTAGTGGCCTATCCGGGCTCTCTATATTTATAGTCTCAACTTGTTTCAAGATAGAGGTTGGTGTAGTAGCCTCTTCTTGCTGAGTTGACTCGGCCAGCTGCCGAGACTGAGATCGAGTGGTGATCTTTTCAGAAGAGTGATCTGAGATCAATTTCTTCTTTGCTACTGGAGCAGGAGGATCCTCTCTTCTCCTCCTTTTTGCTGGAGATTTGCCCACCTTCAAAGAGATACGTAGTGGTGCATTAACTTCTTGAGGGAACATAACATCCCTTGAGGCTTCCAAAGGTGCATCTTCTGGTTCATGAACCTCATCATTTCCTATGAGTGACATGGCAACTCCTCCTCTCTTCAATCTTGTTGAAGATGCAAAGCTATCCGTGAGGTTGAAATTCTCAGCAAAAGTATTTGAAGATGTATAAAAGACTGAGTATGTAAACAGCATCCGAGGGCCATGATTGCTGTTTACAGGCATCGAGAACGTTGATTTCGTATCTCGAGCATTATAGTAAGCCCAGGCCCGGGCCCCATCTATCAAATAACATTTTCCCTGAAGACATGTAATAGCATTCCCCACATGGAATTGGTCATAATCGAACTGTCGAGCGAATCGACTGGGGAGATATGGCTCTAAGTAACACTCATCTTCGAACTGGTACACCAAATGAGACGGTCGAATGGTTTTCAACCACTCAAAAGCTGCACGACTCAGAGGATGCATCTGCGAATCAATCATATTTGTCCGTATCTGTTCGTAACTAGCTGAAGGATGGGTACAATAAAAGTTCCATCCTTTGCTCAGGTTTAAAGCATATCTGCAGTCTCTTAGAGCAGTGAATTTCCATTTACCATTGGAGTATCTCCGTATAAAACTACCGTCAACCGGTCCCATGCCGGGGTCCATCAAAGTGGGATGGTGAAGGAGCAACCACCCAAATAGATATGTATATGGTAATTCCAATCGTGGAAATTCTTTTTCACCCTTGGACTTCAGCATCAGATCGACGTAGAGACGAAGACCAGCATTCAGCTTACAAGTCATGGCTGACAGAAGGTCCATCTTATAGCCGAAGACTAATCTAACGGCCGCAAAAAGAACACCGCGATGAAAGCGGTCTACTGTACTGGATCCCAGAACTACAAATCGACGAGGCCAATATGTCAGAAACCCGGCTAATTGGGCTTCTTTTGACATCGGTCTATATCTTACTCTCAGATAACTTTCGAGAGTAGCTCCTGTCTTCAAAGGAGGGCACTGATAATCATCCTTCATCTCTTTATCAAAATCACCACTTTCTTCCATCAACTTCATCACTTCTGTGTTGCTCAATGGCTTAAAGAAATCAGTATAACATCTGTCATATTCTTTGGTCTTTGGTTCTTGAATGTGGTTGAGGAACAAATAAGGTAGCCATTTCGAGGAATAGCAAGTGTTTAATGTGGCACTTTTATAGAATAGGGAATAAATTTTATAATAGCATAGCAGTTCCTCGAAAACTACTACCATTTCTGCATTCTCTCTCCGGAGTCTGTCCAATTCATCATTGGTGGGGACGAATTCTTCATATAAGGCATTTCCCATTGGCAAAAAAGAGATGTACTTCATCTCATGGAGTGCAAACCCAATTTCTCCGCCGGGAGTCATGAAGGTCCTTGTTCTGTAATTATACCTCTCTGCTAAAGCCAAGAACAGGTGAGGGTTTGGGGCAAAACCATAGACAGTGGCATGCACTGCTTGGTACAAGTTGATTTGCTGCAGTTCGCCTTCAAACTTGGTCAGAATCCAATTGGCTATGCAGCTCCATCTTTTGAAATCTGGATTCACTAATCCAGTTAGTCTGATGTCTTGTTCAGGGTATCTTCCTTCGGCTTTCGCAAATTCATTTGCGAAAATTGGGATCCTGACGGGCATTAACAATGAAGAATTCTCCGACGGAATACAACCGAGTTTCAGTCGTCTCAGCAAAACACTGTACCGTTCAGAAGAACTGTAGAACATATCTTTCTTATTCGGACCCTTCTTCACAAAAATTCTTCCCGGACGGGCATCTTGGAACGGAGTAAGGTTTCATTCCATCTTTCTCGGATAACTCGAATGAGCATACCGGGATAATGGGAGGCAGCGTGGAACATTTGGTATCGAGAAAGATCTATCCGTCTGATGGACAATTCTTTCTTCCATCCTCGGTCTTGGTTGAGAACTTTTCTCAAAAGCCTCACCAAATAAGAATAATGGTTTCTTGTGTATAACAGCATCTGTCGTTTCCAGAGGTTGTCCGTTCATTAAATATTGCAGTATTTCATTGTCTTGGGATATCAAAATGGCCTGACGGGAGGTCGGCAGATCATACTGAGGGTAGTACACATGTGACAAATCTTCTTTATATTCGAATTCTGAGAGGGTCCCCACGAAGTTCTCATATTCTGGGTCTTCTCTGGTATTAACTGCATCAGACAGAGAAAACAAAAATTTTCAGTATAAGTCAAAGTTAAAGATTCAGTTTGCGCAAAAAATTAGATTGCGCAAAATCAAATTGCGCAAACATCAGATTGTGCAAAATAATCAGGTTGCACAAACAAATAAACATCAGTTTGCACCGACAGACTCACGCAAATCAGCAAGTTGCGCTGACTTTTATCAGCACAATTCAACCGATTGCGCCGAGAGTCGTTCTTCATAAAAATGAAGGGTAGACTGATTTATGCAACCAGAACCCTAAAAAGGGTGGCGCAGCATGATCCTATCTCTAAAAAGAGATGGATTCTGAAAGGAACAGTGAAATCAAAACTCTAAAAAGAGTTTTTGATTGGATTCTCTACCTATCATTGCTGGGTGAGCCGTTTCATGGCAAGAAGCTCGGCGCGCAGCGCTAGTTGATGATTCGGCGGGGGCCTTGCCCTTAGCGGCGGCAGAAGATCGTCGGGGAGCCATTGAAATCATCGAAGAAGAAAGAAAGGAAGAACTCAGAAGTTTTTCTCTCGAATGAACGAAGGAAGCAAGTAAATAACATTTCGAATGAAATGAAGGGCTATTTATAGCTTTTCAAAATCGAAACGGCCGCCTTAGATTGTGCCTAAAAATGGGCTAAAACCTCAGATTGCGCAGACAGCTCACTAACATGCGCAAATTGATTTCAAATTCAAAATTCAAAGTATTTCGAAATTTTGAATAAATTTAACTTTCGAAAACTTTGAAGGGGGTCTTGTAGGTTCTAAAAAATCAAGTTGCACACATCAACAAAGTCAGAAAATCAAGAAATACAACTTTCAGTTAAAGTCCGAAGACATCAGATTGCGCATCCTTCAGATTGCGCACGATAGATTGCGCACAATTCTAAGTGCGCAGGCTGACGTGGCAAATCACCATCATTACCTGACACAAATCAAGTCTTCTGACAGCTGACAGCGCGGAGAACGAGGCGACCGTTCGTTTAAACGTGCAGCACGGTGCTCGAGGACAGCTGGCAGCACAATCCATGTTGGCGCAATCCATTTCCTGCGTAATTTAAGTTGGCGCAATCCAAACCAGCGCAATTCAGTGTGCGCATTCTATCAACACAAATACATGTAGCATTCGTGCCATCAATTGCTCATTTCGTGGCAACTGTCTATGCACGATCATGCGCATTTCAATCAAATGATGCCATGTGTCCAAGTCAGTTGGCCCATGATCCAGTAACTGCCTGTGCAGTCCACTGTTGCGCAATCCAATTGCTGCGCAAATCATCCTGCGCAGTCCAGAATAACTGAAAGTTAGTTATTTCTCAGAACTCTATAAATAGAGTTTCAAGTCTCCATTTAAGGGGATCAATAATCAATAATCAGAGATTAGATTATAGAGAGATCAGACTTCAAAGTTCAGAGAGTTCAGGAGTTCTTGCCAAGTGCTGCTGTATTCTTCCGAGGCTTTTGCCTTCAACTTCCGAGGCTTTTTGCCTTCAATTCCAGAGTTATCTTCAACTTCAGAGGCTTTGTCTTCAGAGTTCACATCGTCCAAGGGATAAAGCAATAGTCATCTAGATTGGATTCCTAAAGTTGTACCATTCCCAGAATTCAAATTGTAATTTTTTTTTACAAAGTTTGTATCAATAAAGTTCTTCAACTTTTGTTTTTGCAAACTGTCACGACCCGCACCCTTATGAGGGGCACGAGCACGTGGGTACGTCCAGCCTATGCCGCAGAATCGACGGTAGAATGCTGTATATAACGTCTGTAAATACCTACGACTAATAGTTAAAATGTACCTGTACAGTATATACTCTCCGAATGGAGGTGACATATCAATACAGTCTCAATCACAGAATAAAACTAAGGTAGATAGCTCAGAGGAAAGACATATGATAGATGAAGAGTAAAATAAGTCCACAGTCTAATACAAGTCCAGATATATACAACATCCCAGAGTATCAAAATAGAATATAGAAACTACAGTCTGATAAGCTAGCTGGATTGCAGTCCAGTCAAACCTAGCTAACCTATACTACTCTGGAAGTACAAAATCTAGTGGCTCCACTAAAAGGCCACGATCTAAGGCTACACCATCTGACTCGAGCCCATAATAGGTCGAGCAGTCCGCATCAGAATCATCTCTAATATATCATAACGATATCCTGTCAGGAAAATGAGCAAGTACAAACACTAACAGCAGTTCCATGTGAATTGACAAGTTCTATAAGAGACAGTATAATGAACTACATGACAAAGATATATGAAGACTTAGGAACCGTTCGGAAGCCGAGTTACAACCCTTAAACCAAACAAGGACCGGGGTTGTAACTCTTCTCCCGAGCAGAACTTAGTCTCTAATCAAGGTACAATGTAAGGCATGTAGAGCATGTGAGTAACTGTATATCATGCATGGTGAGAAAGTACTGAATATAGAACAGAACATGATATATGACAAGAAAAGTAAATATAAAATGTGCCTCGAACATTATAGCCTAATGTGATCGGTATGGATCAAGAATCAGGCTTCCAGCCGACCGGCTACAAGTACGTGGACTCGGCCCGGTCGGGATGGTAAGCTATGGAGCAAGTAGTAGCACAGGTCAGGCTATACCCATCGTGAGGTGAGGGTATAGCTATGATACAAGTAGTAACTCAAGGTGGACATTGATCACACTATCTATAATATTCTCCATTCCCCGAATAGTATACGGATCCGGACATAGCACGTCATGACGCGGGATTCCCAAAGAGGGGAGCAAGTCCTCTTCAGGAATCGGCATCAATACAAGTACGAGAATCAAGACTAAGCAAGTACCAGTATCCTAAGAAATCCAGGAATGACATCTCATGATAGGAATCCGACAATACTAGTCCGTGAACTATCGTGTCTGAGAATCAAGTAAGACACTACGACTGAATCGGATATAGCAAATATCAAGACAATAAAAACTATCAGTGAATGTACTCGCCTGCTGTCCTGAGCTGTATGGTATATCAATGCTCAGAGCGGTATCAGAAGACCTAAATATGAGATACTGTAAGTTAATTTAGGTTTAAACAAGTTTAGGAATGATTTACAATGAATGATATGCAATCTAGGTCAAACTAGGTCTCACTGAGTCACACTAAGTTCTGTCAAGTCAATCTAGGTCAAATCAAGTTATATCAAGTCAATCTAAGCCTAACCAAATCAATCCTAGGTCATACCAGTCATCACGGGTCAAAACAAGTCGAAGAAAGTCAAACGGGATCAAGAGTTGGCCTACAGTTGACTTTTAGTCAACTGGTCAACTCTGGTCAACTATGGTCAACTCTAGGTCAACCATGGTCAACCCTAGGTCAATGGTGACTAATAGTTGACTTTTGGTCAACCACACAAGTCTAATGAAAATCGGGACTAATTTGGGCAAAGCGTTGACCCATAGTTGACTTTTGGCCAAAAAGTCAACCATGGTCAACCGGGGCCAAGAGTAGGTCTAGGCGACTATTTCTAACTATTACCAACCTCTACAACCCATATCCAAGTCCATCTTGGATTTCGAAACTCATATCTTGGCCGTAGGCCAATATCCTATTTTACCCTTAAAAAGGATAAAATTCTAGCTTCGGCAACTATCAAGTTAGCCTACCTACGCTTGATATTTTCACCCGATCTCCCTAGGATAGTATGATACTAGCCTATATATATAATATCTACCAAAAAACCTAGGTAACGTGGACATTCGGTCCATGATACGGCCCGTTGTCAAAATCTTGAATATTTCAAGATACGCACCGATACGGCGCGATACCGGCGCCCTACGACTCCGATTTCCACCCGGATGCCTACCCACAAAATCTAAATTACGTATTCATGCCCCACGCCAAGTTTCAACTCAATCGGATACTCCGAGCTCCGTTTCGCCCTCTAACTCGGTTTTTCCCTTTTTCCTATTCTAGCCCTTTTTTCCTATTCTTCTAACTTCTTTCATTCTTTCCTTCTAACCTCTAATTCTTTCCTAACTTCTCATTCCATAATCTTCTTCTACTCTTCTCTACGATTCTAACCATATATAATACATATATATATATATATATCTATATATATATATATATACATTGGTGAAGGGGGGTTTAGTAGGCTTAAAAGCCAATAGGGGGGGGGGGGGAAATCCTGGCAGCAGCTGCTGCCAGGTAGCTGCTGCTACTGCTGCAGCAAAGCTGCTGCTGCTGCTGGGTTTCATCTTCTTCTTCATCTCCTTCTACTTCCCTATATATATACACTTCATATATATATATATATATATATATATATATATATATATATATATATATATATATATATATATATATATATATATATATATATATATATATATAACTGGATATCTATCTATAATCTATCTAGATATCTATCCATCCCTCTAAATATATATATAACACACACACATCCATATACACACATCCATGTATATATATAAATACACTCGTATTATATATATATATATATATATATATATATATATATATATATATATATATTATATATATATATATATATATATATATATATATATATATATATATATATATATATATATATATATATAAACACACACACACACACATCCTCACACAACACAAACACACAGACACCACTCTCACAACACCACCATCCCCATGACACAAATATCACCCTCTTCTACACACACAAATACATATATAAATACACACACATAAATACACATGTATATATATATATATATATATATATATATATATATATATATATATATATATATATATATCATTCTCAAAATGATTAAATCCTAATAATCATTAACCTATTTTTCTATGGAAAACCTACAAATTTGTGGGCAATTGGTAGAGAATCTTCTCCTCTCCATTTATGGTGAAGGAACTATATGCAAAAGAGAAATAACTTAGAAATTAGAAACATACCTAAAAGGAAATTGTTGGAGGAAGAAAGCTTTGGGAAGAAAATGAAATTGAAAGAGAGAGATAGTAGCTTAGTGGAGAAGAAAGAGGGGGGGGGGGGGGGGGGGGCTATATGTGGCCGGCCAAGCATGGCATGGGTGTGGGTGAGGGGCACTTGTAATTACAAGTTTGCCCCTCCCTAAGCCTAATGCAAATAAATTCCAAATTAGGTTTAGGAAGTTGCTAAAAATAATTAAAAATCATAATTAAACTAAATTATTCATGGGAAACTAGTCCAAACTCTTAAACCCTAAAATTTAGTGTGGTGGACCATGGTTAGCTAACAGGCTAATTACAACTCAAGTCAAAATTCACCGGGGTCCCGAATTAACTCGGAATGCGATGAAAGTCGAACCCGACTCCTATAATAATTAAATAATAATATTCATGAAATAAAATTCCCAAAAATATTATAAAATAAAAAATTACCATTTTACCCCTAACTGGGAAAAGTGAGGGTGACACAAACACCCGTATTGGTACAGGTCGATATCCCACGAGCCATGTCCAAGATAGCTTGAAATTACTAGTAACCACTAATGTAGATGTGTCGGCAATAGCGACACACCGCGTGTATGCCTTTGGATTTGGGTCTAGAGCTTGAATGCAGGTCTAGTCGGTAATACAAGGTATGCCCTAAGACTGGGCTGCAGCATAGGCACCGTGCTTCGCACGTTAGATGGTGTCGAAATGTTCATGGATTCGTCACTACGGTTCATAAGTCTTGTCTAAGTTAACAAATGAGTTAAACAGGAAGGCCGCAAGGCAGTAGCAGGATAAGTCTAGATAAGTTACGAGGCACGCCCTCAATCTTGAAGCATGTACAAGTCTAAGCAAGGTCTAGAGGCACGGCCTGCACGAGTCATCCTATTGTCGTCCTTGGCACTTGAATCGTTGGCACGAGAATTGGTCTAGTGGCGCTGAAGTTTAAGCAAAGGTCTTGGCACGGCCGAGTTAGCGTAAGTGCTCTTCGGCATAGTATTGTCTTGAATATGTCTAAGTTACGAATAGAATGTGGCACGATCCTGCCGTCCCAAGTACCTAGGCGATGAGGCACCTGCCTCGATCGAAACACACGTTAGAATTATAGCACGACCATGTCGTTGCACGTCGAATTGGTTAGAAGTCAAGTCTTAAAAGTGATCCTAAGGCAAGACTAGAAAGACAATCGAAAGGGTTTTAAACTGTACAAAGTAAATGAACGTGTCGGTTATGTATGGGTGGATGAGAAGCTCACTCCACCAGTACAGTTGAGTACTGACACCCATACAGTGTTCATGTACAGGCACAGGTAGAAGCTCGTGGCGCGAAGCTCGCTTGGATGCGTCGAGGCACGGAGTTCCTTGGCGACTCGAAGCGTGCGGCCGTATGGATTGAAGACTTATACAGGACATAATGTATGGACATCGCCTTCCGAAGCTTCCGCTGGCTCAAGCATTGTAATCGAGAGATGAGAGAGAGCAGAGTGAATTGTAAATGAGAGAAAAGTGAGCACGAGAGACTTGTAATTTGGCCTTGCACCTACAAATGTAATCTTGTATTCAATATCAATAAAAGAGTTTCTTTTGAATGACTTGTGTTCATGTGTTCTTATTTTAAATTTTTGCTGCATATTCAATGTATCTGCTTAGGACTTCTGTGCGACGACCCCATCGCCGCCGTTGTAATCGGCCGTTATGGAACTGCCTTGCACGAGCGCAATCTAGGCTCGTGCGGCATCACGCCTTAGCGAGGACGATCGCTCCTACGGAAGCGGGGCGTGACATCTCGTCCTGCTGGAACAAAGGCAATTCCAATGCCTGATGTAAATGCTCTCCGTGGACCAAATCCACGGTTGAAACGAGACAAGGGCCAGTTGTTCCAGCCAAGGAACATAGGCGAGTTTAAGTCTCGTCACCCAAAGCGAGGTTCTAACAAGAACCAAGGACCTTTGACTCCTAGATAGTCTCAAGGTAAGAACCAACGGGCCAGTCGTCTCAAAGCGAAAGTGGAAGGCCAAGCGCCTACTCTCTGTTAGAAATGTGGTTCTTATGGTCATATGCAACGAACTTGAAGGGCACCCCCCCAAGAAGTTGATAACTATCACAAGGGGCGCCAGGCCGAAGCAAATCTGGTCAACGAGTACGAAAATCTAAATCTTGAGACCCTAATTTTGTAGCAGAAATGGAAGAATGAATCTCCATTTTCTCTCTATATTTGATTTAAGTCATGAAACTTTTGGTGGTTTGTATTTTCTGTTTTCTCGATATATTAAAGTTCTATTTCGAGCACTTTTCTCAAACGTGTGACAAACTTTAATTTTCTTTACTTATAGACATGGACCACGGGACAGTAGATTGTCTGGTTGATAGTGGAACGACTCACACTATCTTGCAAGATAAATCATACTTTATCTTCTATACGCCTAAAGTAACCTCAGTGACAACCATTTCGGGACCCTCAACCCTTATTCAAGGTTTTGGCAAAGCCCATTTTTCGTTGTCCAATGGTACTCCCGTTGAAGTATCAGAGGCCCTATATTCTCCAAGGTCCAGTCGTACCTTACAAAGTTTTAAGGATATTCGAGAAAACGGATTTCATGTTGAAACTGCTCGAGAACATGGCTTCGAGTATCTTTTCATTACCTTCACTCAGTACGGCCAAAAGCGTATCATGGAGAAGTTGAAAAGTCTTTCAAGTGTTTTGTATCTCACTACGATACAACACATCGAGAGTAATCTCATCATTCGCCGAGCGCCAGTTGATGAGAGCATTTTTATGCTATGGCATGACCGGTTGGGTCATCCGGGTCAAAATACGATGCTTCACACTATGAATGCATCGCATGAACATCCTCTTGGAGGAATAAATTTTGTTATAAATCCGAAAAGCCTTTGCCAAGCTTGCTCTACTGGGAAGACAAATCTCAAGCCGCTCCATATGAAACCTACGAGATTGGTTTCTCAATTCATTGAAAGAATTCATGGAGATATTTGTGGACCAATCCAACCAACATACGGACCATTTAAATACTTCATGGTTTGGGTTGATGCATCGACTATATGGTCACACGTAGTGTTGTTGTCCAGCCAAAACGCAGCATTTCCTAAACTCCTCGCCCAGAATGGCCTAGTGTTGCATGACTTTGAGAATAAATCTTGAACAACCTGTTGCGTATGTTCATACCCAAAATGGCCTAGCGGAAGCTTTTATAAAGCGACTGCAAGTGATAGCGCGGACCTTGGTTATGCGCATCAAACTTCCACTATCTGTATGGGGCTATGCAATTTTGTACGCTGCGAATTTGGTCCGTCTGAGGCCCATGGCCACCCAACCACTTTTCGTGTACCAGCTGGTTACTGGATGTGAGCTTGACGTCTCACATTTACATGTGTTTGGGTGCCTGGTCAATGTTCTAATTGAGCTGATAAGGCGTTCAAAATTTGGACCTCAGAAGTGATGGGGAATATATGTCCCGTCCATCATTCGCTATTTAGAGCCCTTGATATGCGATCTCTTTACCGCGAGACACGCAGATTGTGACTTTGATGAAGCAATCTTCCCGTCGTTAGGGGGAGAAATGCATGCTAACGTTGATGAGGAACGACGTAAATTAGCATGACATGTGCCCGCTTTTGCTCATCATGATCCCCCCTCTGCACATAGTGATAAAGAAGTGCAGAGGATTCTAGGTCTGCAAGATATTGCAAATCAAATGCCAGACGCATTTAGCGGCCTAGCAAAAGTCACGAGATCAATTATACTTGCTGCAAATGTGCCTGCAAGGATAGACGTCCCTGAGAGATGCCATGTTCCTGTGAAACATGTTGCTCCGGTCGAACCCGTCGAGTAAAGGACACTGCCATCGGCCGTCCAGTCCACCGTTATTTCCAAGAAGAAGGGAAGACCGGTTGGTTCCAAAGATGTTCTGTTCCGGAAGCGGAGAAATCTTGTTGAAAGCATTTTGCCATATAAGATCATTAAGGATTACGGCGATGTATTAGAAGAGCGCGTTCCAGATGAAACGCCTATTCCTAATCATGTCGATAACCTCGAAATATTCGTCGAATATGCTAGCTTAGACGATATTTTAAAGCAAAATGAAACTATCATCGATGATGTGTTCATATACTCAGTGGCCACTAACATTATGAACAATGATGACATGGAACCTCGCAGCGTTGCCGAGTGTCAACGACGAACGGACTGGCCACAATGAAAACAAGCAATCCAGGCTGAATTAGATTCCTTAGTAAAAAGAAGCGTGTTTGGACCTATAGCTCCAACACCACCAAATGTTAAACCAGTTGGTCACAAATGGATTTTTCTAAGGAAGCGTAATAAGAGAAATGAGATTATACGATACAAGGCTCATCTTGTGGCGCAAGACTTCTAACAACGCCCTGGAATTGATTACGAGGAGACGTATTCTTCCGTAATGGACATCATAACGTTCCGCTACTTAATCAGTTTAGTAGTTTCCGAAAAACTAAATATGCAGCTCATGGATGTGGTCACAACCTATCTCTACGGGGATTTGGACACAGAGATATACATGAGAGTCCCTAAAGGACTAAAGATGCCTGAATCAAGTAGTTCCCGACCACGAAACGCGTTCTTGATTAGACTGAGACGTTCGCTATATGGATTGAAACAATCCGGGCGAATATGGTATAACCGCCTAAGCGAATACTTGATCGATTTGGGATACATTAATAACGAACTTTGTCCATGTGTGTTCATAAAAAATCCATTTCAGGATATGTAATCATCGCGGTCTATGTAGATGACATGAATCTTATCGGAACCGAAAAAGAATTGTCAGAAAATGCTGATATCCTGAAGAGGAAATTCGAGATGAAGGATCTTGGGAAGACACGGTTTTGTCTCGGCCTGCAGATCGAGCACCGTAAAGATGGAATTCTTGTCCATCAAGCGAACTACACCCAAAAGGTGTTGAGACGCTTTAGTCATTTTGACGTTAAGCCGTCCGCTACTCCCATGATCGTCCGCTCTCTAGACATTACTAAGGACCCATTCCGTCCAAAGGAGGACGACGAAGAGATATTGAGTCCTGAGTGCTCTTATCTGGGTGCAATAGGCGCTTTATTGTACTTGGCCCAATGTACTAGACCGGACATCTCGTTTGCTATGAATTGTCTAGCTCGACACATCACCGTGCCAACACGCCGCCATTGGAATGGCATAAAAAACATATTTTGCTACCTTAAGGGTACTACGAACTTGGGCTTATTCTATCCCTACGCAGTTTTGAGTGAGTCCAACGCTCTTGGCACTCAAAGCAACGCGACCCTTGTTGGCTACGCCGATGCGGGATACTTATCTGATCCGCACAAGGGGTGTTCCCAATCTGGTTATGTCTTTACCATTGGAAATACGGTAATTTCTTGGAGGTATCGCAAACAGACCTTAGTGGCTACTTCAACGA
The DNA here is from genome assembly GCA_029216955.1 of Iris pallida. Taxonomy (NCBI): domain Eukaryota; kingdom Viridiplantae; phylum Streptophyta; class Magnoliopsida; order Asparagales; family Iridaceae; genus Iris; species Iris pallida. The sequence continues at coordinate 12,775,057 of JANAVB010028196.1, forward strand.
ACCACTCTGAGCTACTCGCTCTCTATGAGGCGACTAGAGAGTGTGTATGGCTTTGAGCTGTTATTGGCCATATTCGAAGTACATGTGATCTTCCATATGACCCAGATGAACCTGTTGTCGTCTATGAGGACAATACCGCTGTTATTGATCAAGCGAAATATGGTTACATCAAAGGGGATGCTACCAAGCACATATCGCCCAAGTTGTTCTTCACACATGAACAACAAGCACTTCAGAAGATTAAAGTGCAACACATTGGATCGGAGAATAACCGTGCAGACTTGTTCACCAAGTCACTGCCGAAACACTCGTTCCAGAAACATGTCAGAGCAATTGGACTTAGAAAACTTTCAGGACTAGCCTAAGTGAAACATGTTTCCTGCACCCTGTTGTGTCCATGTGAGGGGGATCGCCCCAACGAGCGCCTCCAAACGCCCTGTTATGCGTATATCCCGCGTCCTGTCGAGTGCGAGTAAAAAGAAGAGCATCCTGATGTATGCTTGTGTACTCTTTTTTCCCTTAGACCAAGTTTTTTTCATTGGATTTTCCTTGGCAAGGTTTTTTTTAACGAGACACAGTTCAAATCCCTTATTCACTAAGGATTATTATGATCAGAGGGAGTATCCAGTTGTATACTTCTAAACCATCGTGTACTCTTTTGTCCTTCGATTAGCGGTTTTTTCCCACTGGATTTTCCCTGTAAAGGTTTTGACGAGGCACCTTTGCAATGGTTAGTTTACCCCCATCACACTGACCTGTGTGTACTCTTTTGTCCTTCGACCAAAGTTTTTTTCACTGGGTTTTCTTTGGCAAGGTTTTGACGAGGCACAAGTAGGTGGTCAAATTTGAAGGTGCAAGCTACAGACAGACGAAGAAACTCAAAGGTGTTTACAAGAAGAATTTTTGGAGAGCCAAGGGGGAGGGTTGTAACTCATGGCTTTTCACCTTTCATCTCCTTGTAACTTACACATGACCTTTGGCCCTTCATTTCTTCATAACCCCCAACCTCTCTCCCTATATAAAGAGAGGTTGGGATAGCTCGTATGTGGCACTTGAGTGATTTATATTATACGAGTATACTTCGTCACATCTCTGGCGTGTTTGAGTTTTTGCCTTACAACAGTTCCTTTATTTTTATTAGCATGCAACAAATTTATTAGAACATGATTGAATTTAAGAACTAAAGCATCATCTTTTGGGCCTCGTGTAGTAGATAAGGCTTGTTGGTCCCAGATATGCACGATTGAAGGTCCTCTTTGGCTTTCATTCCTTAAGTTTCCTATTCGGGGCTGGATCATTTCCTTTTGATCATGGACTTTGTAGATAGCCTTGCAGTAACAAGTAAATTACGCACGTAATTTTTTTATATTATTGAAAAATAGTTTGTATATATATATATATATATATATATATATATATATATATATATATATATATATATATATATATATATATAAAGGGAGGTGAGGTGCCAACTTATGGGTGGTGGCTATGTGTCACCTCCTATGCTATCATCATGCACCGAAAAATGTGCAAGTGCATGATGATAGCATGGGGGGTTGATATTGCCACAAATTCTCAAACTCTGTTTTTAGATTCTGAAATTAAAATATAAATAAAATAAATAAAATGATACCGAGGCTAGAACTTGGTTCAATGTCCTTAAGACAATATTCGTCCCGCACTGGTGCTTACGGTTTAATGGCGACTAGTCTCCCAGGATACAACGGTTCTTTCCTTCGGTAGCAGCACTTCACACTGTAGGAACTCGTCGAAGCAACGCTGGTTGTCTCTCTCCCTCTTAGACTAACTAATGCAATATGGATGAATTGAATGAATACTTGAATGCTCCAAACACATATGTATTTATAGAAATAAAGAGACACGATGGAAAGGGCACACCTTTCCAATAAATCGATTCGTACACCTTTTCCAATGAAAAGATTCGTACACCTTTTCATAGATTCGTTGATAGAAAAAATTGATATTATTATTATAACAAATATACATTTACATTTTCCAACATATATATATATATATATATATATATATATATATATATATATATATATATATATATATATATATATATATATATATATATAAAATTTGTTATGGATATATGTGAATAAAATTGAGGGTTTCCGGTTATGCAAACAGAGAAAGTTAGTTTTAGAATTATTATTTCACTTAATTTTTTTTTTGTAATAGTTGATGGAGAATTTACACGGCTTATTCGGCTCAATTTTGAGTGGTTTTCAAGCCTCCCTATCCAAGAAAAAAAAAAAAAAAAAGTAGAGATGGGCACCAAGGAATATGAGCATATTTCCTGACTGACTTCCAATGGGTGTTTTATCAAGGCTAGTCCAGGCAACCCCAAACCCCACTCTCTCCTTAGGGCAGTCTTTCTTATCCAGCGTGACCTGCAACAGATTAGGTCGCAGATGATATTTCAGGGCATAAAGAAACAACGGCTAGGACAATCTCACCTTCTATGCCGCCCTTGGCTTTATGTTACAACCTCTGCCTGTATACTATTGACTGTAGCTTTTTTGCTCTCTGGTTTTGGTCTTCTGTGGCATCAAAAAATTTGAGTTGTTCGTTGCTAGTGTTAATTGCATCAATTCCTGTTGCACTAGTCTACCTCGTCTTGATCACAGTCATTGTTGCAATAAATTTGTCCAATTCTTCTTTTCAAGGGAGGATCTGTGGATGTCCCTATTCCATGTATCGCCCGCCTACATCTCCTTCTCACTTTTTCCATCAATGATTCAATGGCGTTATGCGTACCACCAGCTAACCATTACTCACTGCCAAACTTGGTTTCACATGCTAGTCCTTGTAAATTTCTAAAATTGTCTATATAAAGAGTATATTTTTGGAGATGTCGTTTTAATTTCGGACCATTTGATGTCTAATTTTTGAAGTTCGTGAACCTTGTAGAGAATGGCCGTTCCACAATGGCTAACCTGGCCCTTTCATCAGTGGGACCCACCCAATTCACTTCGTGGCAGAATATTCACCATTATGTTATGTCTTCCTTGAGGCCTCGTTTGGTTCGCGGAATCTCCGGGTTAGAAAAGGAAAGTGATTACGTTCCTATATTTAGGTGTCCAAAGAATTGAGGAGGAAAGGAAAGTAATTCTCAATGGAAGAAAAATTATGGGAAAAAGTGATTCCATCCATTCAAGGAAGGAATCACTTTCCCATATTGAAGTATTCACTTTCCTTTCCAAATTTTTTGGCATTGCCAAACATCGAAAAGGAAAATCAATAGAAATTAAAGTTTTCCAAAGAAAAGGAAATGACAAAAAATTGATTTTCTTTTCCTTCCATTCCGCGAACCAAACGAGACCTGAAAGTGAAAATGACTGCATTATTTTTCTACATCAAACGATTTTAATTAGTTCTACAAAGACCGAGGAAAAGGACCGAAAGAAACAAATCTGTCCGTGTCAAGTGTCCTTTCTTCATTGATCGGACTTTTGGTGGCTAACGCTAGCAAGAGGGTTGATGTTTGCGGGATAGATTCCGATCAATCGGGAGGAACATGCGGCTGCAATTTTTTTTTGTTTTCCTTCTTCGATTCGGAAAGAGTTAATGCAAGGCGTTTTCCATCTGATCCAACAAGCATTGAACAGTACCATCAAACTATATATATATATATATATATAGTTCACGTCACATTCCCCACCATTTATTAGGTTGCAAGTGTCTTTTACAGATAAGTCCCCATAAATTTTTAATTATTTTCTTAATACCTTATTAAGGTCAACAATGCAAATACTGATTTTGCATCCCTCGCAACTATTGCCCTATTGTACAAACACGAACACAGAATATATATTTTTTATTGCAAAGTCTAGTATCTAGCGTGCGCAGGACTTCCTTAATAACTCGCCAATTTTAACTATTGGGCCACCTCTTGGTGGGTGAATACGATTATCACATGCATGCGAATATTTTCAACTACATACAATAATATGCACCTATATTGCATAAATACAAATATAGATACAAAACGCAGGGATAGTGCCCGGACCAAGACGGATCTACATGGAAAGAGGGTGCTTAAGTGCAGGGTGGCTCATGGATAAGTCATACAAGGCTTCGAATTGGGACTAGTCCCATCTGTTTAGGGCAACCCTCAGACTCGGTGTGATCCAAATAGAGGTCACGGATGACCCTCCAAGATCGACCTACAATAAAGGTCAAGGAACAATAGATAGGGCAATCCAACCTTCTGGGCCGGCCCTACTTAAGTGTCACGTTTCGATCCTGAATTACCGAAAATTGTCACTGGACATCATATCGTACACGCATAAATCGTACTTGTACAAGACAAGTACCAAAGACAATTGATTAAAATATCTCAAAGACAAATCATCGCAACAGAAATAAACAGAAAAAGTCGAATAGACACAAATATACAAAATGATTCTCTTTATTGATAATATTGCAGCAGAATTTGAACGGCTCGAAGCCAAATGTTGCTTACAAGCACACACACTCTCTCTCTCTCTCTCCTCTCTCTCTCTCTCTCTCTCTCTCTCTATATATATATATATATATATATATATATATATATATATATATATATATATATATATATATATATATATATACAAAATATATATATATATACAATGAAATATGCCACAATGTTTACAACTCAAAATTATAGAAACAATGGTGTTCCATATATTATGTTAATTCTTTTAATAGAAAATCACATCTTAGCATGAAAAACTCCACCTCGCTCCAACAAACTATTCGACGTCTCAGAACCGATAAAGCTGGGAGGTTAGTACATTGTCGTATACCTAGCCAACTCAACTCAAACCCACGTTAAGTGAGTGCAAGCAAATAATATGTGGTTTTCTAATATTACCTTAGGATCAGTTATATGATATGGCAAGTATGTGTCTATAAGCATTGATCTTATCCAGTACTTATCATCTTCCTCATCAATATAACGATTTCATTCATAATATATATTAATGCATGTCCATGAATAAGACATCTGTTAGCCTTCAAAAAAATATAAATATATCAAGGGTCCGTTCCCGCATCAAGTTACTTAGGTCTATAAGACATTAGCATGTAGCCTAACCATATGACGGTTGTCACGCTCCAGTCCCGTAGGACCAATCGTCCCCGCTAAGGCGTGATGCCGCGTGAGCCTAGATTGCGCTCACGCAAGGCAGGTTCCATAACGGCTGATTACAGGCTAAGCGATGGGGTCGTCGCACAGAAGTCCATAGCAGAAATATTGAATAACAGCAACAAAAATTTAAAGCAAAACACAAGTAATTCAAAATGCCCTTTATTGATATTCAAACAAATGCTACAATTGTGGGCACGAGGCCAAATTAAAAGTCTCTCAAGCTCACTTTTCTCTCATATTACAAGTCACTATGCTCTCCCTCATTTTTTAATAAAAGCACTACCAGAATAAGGCAATTTAGCGACGCCTAAAGACGTCGCTAAAACGCCAAAAGATGCCGCTAAACCATTGTAGCGACGTATTTAGCGACGTCTTCCTCTTGTCGCGGAAACCTTAGTCGCTGTTTGGAAAGACGTCGCTGATCGTCGCCACCACCGACGTTTACCGACGCAAAGATACGTCGGTAATATACCGACGTTTATCGTCGTTTCGTCGATGAGATAGCGACGTTTATGATGTCGCTATGCGTTGGTATCCCCTGAAAAAATTACCGACGTTTCTAATGTCGTTATGCGTCGGTATATAGTACCGACGTTTAATGATGTCGCTATACGTCGGTATATCCTGAAAAAATAAGGTAAAATTCTATGATATTTAGCGACGTCTACCGACGTTTACAGCCGCATACCGACGAACGTGACATCGCTATACGTCGGTAAACTGGCAACATATGCCAGTTTAGCGACGTCTACCGACGCAATGTGCCGTTGTCACTCCCCGTTCCCAGAATGCGTATTTTTATACATGTGCAACTCATATATATTTATTTAATATTTATCATGTATCATCTTGTATTTAAATTCCTTTAATTTTATGTTAATTAATTATCTGCATTTTATTTCCTGCAATTTTATTCCTGCATTTTATTTCTGCATTTTACTTTCTGCTGTTATTCTCTGCTTTAGTCTTGCTTTGGGTTCGGCTTGGTTGGGTTTATTGGTGGTTCACATGAACCGAACCCCCACAAAACCCACCTACCACCACCCCTTCCATTTAAAGCCCCCATCCCCTTCTCTCTCCTCATAACTCTCCTTCACCAATTACTTCTTCTTCTTCCTCATCACTCTCTTCCACCTACCAGGGGAAGGCAAGTACATCTTGCTTCTCCTTCACCCATTTTTATGGTTCATTTGTCTTCCTCGTGTGATTCTAAGAGAGTTTACTACTTAGCATTTTTTATTTCTTTGGCTTGTTTCTTCCAGATCTAAGTTGTTGTGTTTTCGGTTGTCCATGGGTTTTGATCTCCCAACCTGGCGAGCTTTTCGGAATAGATAGTTCATGTTGTAGAGCTTCTCATTCCACACCATTATGAACCATGGGAACCTCATTTCTGGCTTGGAACGAAGGCTCCATAAGATTGGAGTTCGGAAGATTTAGTCACGCACACGTCTTTATGTGTTAGCGTGAATTTTTAGTCACGCTCACGTTCTTACGTGCCAGCGTGAATTTTTAGTCACGCTCACGTTCCTACGTGTCAGCGTGAATTTTTAGTTACGCTCACGTCTTTACGTGTCAGCGTGAATTTTTAGTCACGCACACGTCTTTACGTGTTAGCGTGAATTTGAGTCACGCTCACGTCTTTACGTGCGTGTGTGACATTTGAGTTACGCACACGTCTTTGTGTGCGTGCGTGAATTTCTTATTACGCTTTTCACGCTCATACGCTCACGCTGTGCGTGCGTGAGTTACTTTTCACGCTCACGTTATGAGTGCGTGAATTACCCTTCACGCTCACGCTGTGCGTGCCAACGTGAACCACTTTTCACGTTCACGCTGTTTACACGCTCACTCCTACCTACTAGACTTGGCGTGACTTGTTGGCCTTAGCATAGACTTGTTGGCGTGACTTCCTGACCTGGGTGTTTCTATTTGCTCTATAATTTATTCACTTAATGGTGGCATGATAATTCTCCTATTATATCCTTACGTTTTTTTTATGAACTCGATAATCTTAGCATGTTAATATTTTTGATACATATGGTTGTGTAGAACGTGCCTTGTGTCTTGACTGGTTTATGGATACCCAGTAAGGCTGGAACTTAACCCTGAAAGTTATAGACTCGACCCCATTTAATACTAATTGACTTTCATGCCTTGTTACCATTGATAATAATGGTTAACTTGACTAAAATTGATCATGCGTTCCTAGTTGGAACTAAGAGGCTGGCTAGTCGTCTTATTGAATTAAATAAATGAGACACGTTCATGTAATGAACTATTGTAATCGATTAGCCGATCCCGAATATTAACATACAGGCATGTGCAGGCTTCAATTTATTTATTTTTCTACAAAGCAGCATGTGTACTTTATGGTCAAGGCATAATTATTCTGTGGTTAGATTTGATTGTTGTATTACGCTATGTAAGATCTACAACCTAGCCGCACGGGTATCTTTGTAGAGTTGCGTATATCGTACCCCGTACGAAAGTACTCATTTGAATGACCATGATCCACGGCATAGGATTTCACTCAACGTAGAGACTATTAAGTTAAATAAAATAATGATTGCATGGATAGAATGGATCCCCGAGTTCTTACATGGCAGCCCTCTTGGGACTAGTAGTGCCCGACAGGCCGGCTGGTTCCCACAGATACTGTAAACCTGCCACACGGGCAGGGAGCGGTATCTGCTTATATTTTATATTGATGACGAACGTCCCGCTGGGACTCGTCTCATTCATGATTGGCACAATTGATTGACTGGATAGACTAGCCTTGCTCGCACATAGTAAGAACTGAGGAATCCCTATTTGCATAAGTCCAGGATAACTTGGGACTCACAATAGCAAGCCGTAGCAGTTGATTGGTCGTTCAAGATGATTTGTTTGTGTACTGTACCTACTCTATTGCCTAACTGAGATGATCAGAAGGTCAGAACATGACGACCAACTTCTGTCCTTGTTTGGTTGGGAGGTTGGTTTGAAGTGTCGTGATGTTATGTGAATCCTAGTGGAAAGCAGAGATCTATTATTATATTCTCTTACTTACTGGTTTAATCCTTCATATCGTGCTTCCTTGCGGTACTTGCTATTAGAGGTCTAACCTCTCTGGTTTTGCATGGCCAGATTTAGAGCCAGTCCTCGAGGATCCAGCTTACTTCTACCTCCAAGATGGTCAATACTAGGGGAATGATCGCAGGAGAACTCGAGTGGGTTCCTTACTCCACCGCTCGTTTTGTTATTTACTTCATACTTAGCCGTTTGGCACCGACATGTTAGTCGGATTGTCTCGCACTTACTTTTACATAATTGTAATTAAGTCAGACTGCAGCTGATAACAATTGTGTATATGTTACTATACCATCTGGCTATGTTTTGTAGAGCCAGATCTCAAAAACATTTTGACTAAGCATTTGGGACGCCTTACTGCTTTATCTTACATGTTCTCTATTTTTGCTTCTTGTTTGAATGATTGAGACAATAGAAGTAAAGTGACCATAGGGAGACTTTCATGTAGTATGCACCCCCTCGTCTGGTTAGACAGCATTGATCGTATTATACGGTATTCATCTACCCGTAATACGTAGCTGGCTGAGTCATTCCCCCGCTCTCCAGTATTCTGAAGGATTAGTACCAATCACTATGGAAACAGGAGAAATCATATGGATTCATCCTGATCTAGTAGCAGATTTTGAATCTCCTCCTCTTTAAAAGACTACTTCCCGAAAATCTAAGAAGGCTGGGAAAACTAAGTCATGTCATATAACTTCTTTCGAATCTACTTCCAACACAGAGCCGAAAGATAAGGAAGAAGCACTTGCTGGTGCTACTAGAATAGGGAAACCTTATCTAAAGGATTATTCCAAGAGTCCTGAGGATACTCCTGATATCCCTCCTGTTGACAAAGATGCTCCTAATGTTCCTCCTGAAGAAGAATCATCCACTGCACCTGTTCCTTCAACTGCACCGGTTGTACCTGCTCCTTCCAAGCCCACAGCTCTTGAGAAAGGCAAGCAACAAGCTCGATTTGATAAGCCAATCAAGAAGTCCCCTCCTCTTGGGCTTCAGAAACCTTATAACTTCGACATTCTAGCTCAATTTGCTAATACTCCAGCTAGAATGTCCCTCTTTGAACTTCTACGTCTTTCTAAAGAGACTCGGGAGATATTAAGTGAGGCACTTCTTCAGGCTGACACTTGTCTTGCACAATTAAAAAAGCCAGATGAAGAACCTGCCACTTGCTTACATTGCAACAGTGTATTAGAGATTATCCCAAATGTCACCTTTACACAAGACGACATGCTACTGGAGGATAATCGACATGATCGGCCTCTCTACTACACTGGTTATATCGATACAATAAAGATAGATCATATCAGGGTCTGCCATAAGTATAATGCCAAAGAGTCTGTTGGATGAACTAAAAATCCCTCTTCACAAGCTTTCCAAGACGGTTACTACTATCCTGGGATTCAATCAAAGCCGAAGCGAGCCTTTGGGAAAGATTCATCTGAAACTTCAGATAGGCGATTTCAGATCCAAAGTCACTTTCTATGTGATCGAGATCGTGGGATCTTATAATCTTCTTCTGGGGAGGCCCTTTCTTCATGAAAATAATGTAGTGCCTTCTACTCTTTATCAGTATTTTAAATACATTGACAGCAATGGAAGAGTACAAAAGGAAGTTGCTAATATAAATCCTTTCCATGGGGTTGAAGCTTATTTCAATGATTCCCGGATGTACAAAGAAGAGTATACAAGGGTGATACAAGCTATGGAGAAAGAGGATCCGCAAAGTGAGACCTTGATAATTTCTGTTAAAGGTCGAACTACTCAGCAACAATCTCCTAAACCCTCTGGAGAAGGTTCTTTCATTATTCCAGTGAGCGGACGGATCTCTCCATTATCTCAGTCGTCTATTCAAGATACACTAATCATCCCTGTCAGTAGGCGTACTACAGTTCCTGTATCTTTATATATAAAATAGAATACTCTGGTAATCCCTGTTGGAGGGCAGACTACTCTTCCATCTCAGACTTCAAGGGAGCTCACCTCTACTGCATATAATCCGGCAGCTAACGGATTAGCAAAGGCTTTTAACAAGACCATCATCAAACTCTTAAAGAAGTTTGTCTCTACTAACAAACGTAATTGGAGTGAAAAACTCGGTGAATGTTTGTGGGCTTACCGTACTACAGTTCGTAATGCTACTAAATGTACACCTTTCTCTCTGGTGTATGGATGCGAAGCTGTTCTTCCATTAGAGATTCAAATTCCTTCTTTAAGGATAGCAATCGCTAATGAACTTACCGTCGAGAATAATGATCGTCTTCGACTTCAGGAATTAGAAGCTCTGGATGAAAAGCGATTATCTGCTCAACAGAATATCGAATTCTATCAAGCTAGAATCTCAAGAGCTTTTAACAAGAAAGTCAGAGTTCGAGCATATAAAAAGGAGAACTTGTTCTAATAGTCAGACGTCCTATGACTATGACTCATATAAGCAAAGGCAATTTCGACGCAAAGTAGGAATATCCTTATGTTGTGAGCAGAGTTTTCTCAAATGGAGCTTATCAACTCTCAGAACTAGATGGTCGAATTGCTATGATGCCTATTAATGGCAAATTCCTTAAAAAGTATTATGTATAAATATAAATACTTGTAAATTATCAGACAAAGTTCAAGTTCATGAATAAAATTCAAATGTTATTTCATCATCTGATAGTACATGATATTAAAGAAGGTCACTATCATCCTTCTCTATATTTGGACGCGGACTGCTGCCGTCCTTCTTAAAAACGCGATCAGCAAAAGTGCTAAGAACTTCTTTGCTGGAACCCACGAGGAATTTGCAAGCAGCCATCCTCATGGCTTCCTCTTCTTCAGTCCTTTCTGGATCAAGCAGAAAGTCCAGAATGTCTCGTGGTGGCTTGGGTGCAGACGAACCTTCGCCTGCTTCTACCTCCTTCGGCTGAACTGGATCGACAGGGCGTTCTTCAGTGTCCTTCTGAACCTTCGGGGCGATTTCAGCCTTCTTGGATGCTTCTTCAGACGACATTTTTATGTTGAAGAGTAGAAGTGTTCTTTCTTGTCAGATTTCTGCTATATTTATAGGCAGAAGTTTCTCAAATCATGAAACGACACATTCATCCGACGGTTCGCCCGTTCATTAATGCATGACGGTTCATCCGTTCATTTATCACATTCATCCGACGGTTCGCCCGTTCAATAAATGCTTGACGGTTCATCCGTTCATTTATCACATTCATCCGACGGTTCGCCCGTTCATTATAATCCGACGGTTAATCCGTTCATTCATCATCCATGTCAGTATCATATTTATGAAAATGATATCTAGTCTTTTGATTTCCGAGTCTAAAGATCATAAAAAATTGAATTAAAAGATATTTTTATGTCTGAATTCTATTTTTTCCAGTCATTATTAAACTAAGATCATTTCTGGTTTAATATCATCTGATAGAATTGTAAAGTTTGTTTGTATATTCTATTCTATTGAAATGTGTCATGTATTATTTACCTCTGAACATATTTTCTATGAATATATTATTACCAAAACAGGAAAACCAAAAATCAGATCAAGAATTCTCATTTGTTTTCATTCAGAATCAAAACAATGAATACAAGTGAAAATGAAAAAGATTCACTTATTAGGAGTTATTAGCTCCCTGATACGATCAAGAACAGCATTCATTTTCTCTTCATGAGCTTTTTGAAATTTTTTTGCTGCTTCAACAGCAACAACTTGTTCATCAAAAGCGATAATAGCAGATTGACGACGATTAACTTCTTTAATTTGTTCTGTCTGCATCTGCTCTCGCTCCTTTTGAAGAGTTTTACAGCGTTCGGCTTCAGAAATATAAGCAGCAATGACCTCAGCTTGCTCTGTTTCTATGACAGCAATTCGCTCTTGAAGACGAGCCAACTCCCCTTTCAACTTCTTCATCTCTTCAGCCTTGGATGCTTTATCTTTCTCCAGAAGCTCTACTCTCTGACGAGTAGCTAATATTTCTTCACCCTTTTCTACTAATTTCTCAGAAGAAGAGGCAAGAAATGCTTCTAATGCAGCTTGCTGGGACTGGGCTTCATGCTCTAGTTGACTGATCTCAGCCACCATTAAAGAATGAATGTCTTCCTTCTTAGTCTTCCAGTATTTTCGGATAGTTATTTCCAACTCATCCAGGAGATGTTCGAAGAAGATGCACTGAGATTCGCAACCAGCATGTCGCAACGCCATGAGCGGGAAATTGATCATAGTTCGAAGCTCAGAGATGGGCATAGCTTCGTCCTTCAAGAAACGTCTGGAGTATGTATCTAGATATGAGTAAATGATCTCTGAATACATTCCCAGTGTTCTTGCTAGTCCAGTCTCAAATCCAGGAGTCGCAGTCATCATTGAAGAAGAAGCTGGAATGTTCTCTATCCTGGGAACGGAAGTATGTGCCACTGGAGAAGTTGGCAAGTGCGAACTCCCTTCATCAGTATCAGCCTGGATAAGTGGAGCATGAGTCGAACTCATTGCTGCAGCAGTTCCTATTAGTCAAAGAAAAAATAATCAGCATCTAAAGAAAAAGAAACAGTAAAACAGAATCTGAAATAAAATTATACCAGGCTGAGGTTCATATTCTATGTGGTGAGGGAGTCTTGTGTCTTCTCGTAGCCGGTCCATGATGGTGTCGGACACCTGTTTCATGTGGCTGCTTCTAGCTCCAGAATTACTGGGTGCTGGGCGTTGTCCGGAGATTGAGCAGGTTCGGAGCTGAGTTCCATTCTGTTCCCTCTGACTTTATCTTCATCATAAGGAGTAGAAGTGCCAGCATGCCAATCATCTCCTTCTTCAGCTCCTTCTTCTTCTTCTTCAGATTCTTTTTCATCCCCGACTTCAGGATGAATCTCTGATCCGGAGTCCATGATGTTCACATCTTCATCTATTCCTTGAGATGGATGAATCTCAGGAACAGTAATGATAGCAAGTTCAGTATTGACTGCCGGTTCAGTTTCCCCTGGAATATCAGTTCGAAGAATGATGTCTTTACAAACATTCTTCAACAAGTCATCAGCAGCTGGTAGCTCGGACGTTGGCACGTCTTCATCGCCTCTGGCCAAAGAAATATTTTCTTCAACCTGAGTTTCTGGAACTTCCGGTTGTTCCATAACTTCCGCCGGGGTTGGTTCTTCTTCAGAATATTCAATCTGGTCATCCAATGCCTGGATGATGCCCTCTGTCCCATGCTCAAATGGGATCATCCTCATCTCCGAGGGTTCAGTAGCTACTCCACTTGTTGTCGGAGCAGTCGTTTCCTGAGCTCGAGTGGACTCTACCTCAGTCTGTTCAGTTGAAGTTGCTGGAAGGTGAACATAATCAGATTCCGTTTTCTCAGTAGAAGCCGCTTCATTGATTTCTGGCAAGACCCCTCCACTCATAATCGTTTCTAGGAGTTCATTGCCCTTCATTTTGCCGACGGTCTTCTTGACGTACTTGCCTCTCGACCTCCTTGTTATCAAAGGAGCATCGTCTTCATCGGTATCTTCGTCTTTATCGGCGGCGTCATCTTCGTCAACTGAGATGCCACCTAAAGATGAAGTAGCAGTTACTGAGACCCCTTTCTTCTTCTTCTTAGATGTCTGAGACTTAATACTCTTTTTGGAGACTGTCTCAGATTCATCGCTTCGCTTCCTCTTAGAAAGGGATACAAATATGGGAGGAAGAACTTCGTCAGAAAAATTTCCCTCCTGAAATCAATCATATAGGGGCTCAACCTCCGATGTCTCATCTTCAGGTTCCGGTGGAAATTGTTGAATAACAATTTTCTTCTTCGACCTCTTTGATCGAGCTAGGTCATCTTCCGTAACAAAAGTCTTCAGATGGAAACTCGGCATAAAGGTGCTCGATGAAACATAGAAGCGAGCATATGTGTAAAGCATCTTCGTCCCCGTGCTGGATAAAGGATTAGGCATAGAGAATACAGCTTTTGTATCTCTAGCCGCAAAGTATCTCCAGGCCCGAGCTCCGTCAATAAGCCCTCCACGAGCAGAAAGGCAAGTGGTGGCATTTCCAACATGAAGTTGGTCATATCCGAATTGCCTGGCAAATCGGCTCGGTAGATACGGCTCCAGATACGTCATTTCTTCATGACGGTATACTAGATAGGAGGGCCGAATTCTCTGCAACCACTGAAAGGCTATATCATCTAGCCTGTTTCCTTTATCTCCGTCTACCATATTCAAGGGCATACTCTCATAACCCAGTGGTGGAGGGACACATTGAATGGACCAATGTGACGCTCGATTCAGAATATTTCTGCATTCTGGAAGAGTGTGAACCTTCCAGAAAGTTTGTTCGGAGTACTTCTCCAAAAAGAGACTGCCACTCCCTCCTGCTCCCGGAGGTATCAGACCATCGTGATGGAGGAGAAGCCAACCATATAGATATGTGAAGGGCATCTCTATTCTGGGGAATTCATCAGTCATCCTCCTCTGATCAGATAGCATATTTGTTACAAAATTCCGAAGGCCTGCGCTCAGCCTACAGGTCATCGCTGATAATAAGTCCATCTTATAACCATACATAAGGTGCACTGCTGCAAAAATAACGCCTCTATGTATTCTGTCCTAAGAGTTGGAGCCAGGAACGACGAATCTTCTTAGCCAAAGAGATAGGAATTCGGCTAAATGACCGTTCCTTGACAGAGGCTTTCCACTCTGTCTCACATACGAGCTGAAGGTGGTTCCAGCTTTAAACTCATACCAGTCTTCAGTGATCGTGAAATCCTTGCAGTCATACTTCTCTAGTAGATAAACGATTTCACTCTCAGAGAGAGGCTTGAAGAAGTTAATTTGGTACCATCTCTTCTCGTTTATCTTTTTCTCATCCTTTTCACGGTTCATAAAAAGATAAGACATCCACTTCTGGATGTGGTTGCCAGCTTCATCTTTAGAACTCTTGTAATACAGAGTACATGTGCCGAAATGGCACATCATCTCTTCAAATAGATGCACCATCTCTGGGTTCTTCTCCGACAGAATGTTCAGCTCTTCTGTCGTAGGTACTTACTCTTCATACGGCAGTGTACCTGAAGACAGATGCGAGATGTATTCCATCTCATGAAGGACAAAGCCCATCTCCCCTTTGGGAGTGATAAATGTCTCTGTCCTGTGGTTATACCTCTCAACCAAAGCCAAGAACAGAAAGGGGTTGGGCCTGAAGCCGTAGGATGAATTAACGATTGCGCCATAAAGGTTTATCTTCTTCAGCCCAATGGACCAAAGTCCTCCATCTCACGTTCTCCTGATTCATTAAGCCGTTCATCTTCGGCGTCGAATCAGTGGGATAGAATGCATTCTCGTTTGCCATGAATTCATTTATGAAAACAGGTGTCCTGAATGGCATTAATATTGATGAGTCTTCAGGTGGTACACATCCCGGCTTCAAACCTCGAAACACGGATACGTGATTCTTTGGGGAACTGAAGAATCCCTCCTTCCTGTAAATGATACGGCTCGCCTTTGCCTGCTGATATTCTGTTAAGTGCCAGGACATCTTTCTGGGATAACTGGCATGCATGAATCTCATGATAGATAAGCCCCTAGAAACCTTCGGCCAGTACATGGGCTGTTTCGCATCACCTTCAAAACAAAAGCAAACCTTCTCTCTGATGCCCTTTGGTTGTGACTTCTGTGCTATAGCATCCCCGAACAGAAATGATGGTTTCTTGTGGGACACCAAATCAAGACTCTGAAAAGGTTGACCATTCATCAGACAGAGTAGAGTTGTATGGTCTTGATTTGTCAACAATGACAGTCTGGCTTCTGGAAGGTCAAACTGAGGAAATTGCACATGAGATAAATCATGTTTAAATGAAAAACTCAAGTGCCCTTCATAATCTGCCTCTTCACTTCTGATGTTCACTACAGAAAAGAAAAGAAGACAAGGTCAGATGTGTTTTGTCACACAAAAATCTATGTCTACAAGACCTATGCGTGTATAGCAGTGTTTGAAGAAAATTTTATAAATCACGCAGACTTCAGACAGATATACTATCAAAAATCACGCATGAGATTAATTCACGCAGATGACTAATTCACGCAAAGTCCAGACATATTAGAATGAAAAGTCACGCATCATTGCCAGAATCACATTGAAGTGAGAAAGACAAAAATACGCTGACATATCAAAGACTAATCTATCCAGAAGATGACTCTCAGTAGCTGCGTGAATAATTCAACATTATAAAAAATCACGCAGAGTCATGAAAGCTGCGTGAATAATTCAAACATTGACATCTCTGCCAACATGTGAAAAATCACGCAGAGTCATGAAAGCTGCGTGAATAATTCAAATATTGACATTTCTGCCAACATATAAAAAATTACGCAGAGTCATAAAAGCTGCGTGAATAATTCAAACATTGTCATCTCTGCCAATACATGGAAACTCATGCAGAGTCATGAGAGCCGTGCTCAGTTGCGTGAAACACAGAGCTTCGTAAACACGAAGATGTGAAGTATGGCCGACCCTAAAGAGGGGGCATACTTTATTAATATCCCGTGCCCTAAGAAGGGGGGATATATTTCAGAAGTTCATTATTTGTCTTAAGATCCTAAGATTTCTATGTGGAGTTCATCTTCATCAAAGTCATCTTCATCAAGTCATCTTCAACAGTTCGTATCCCCATCTATCACTTACGCTGCATAGGAGGATGCGTGACTTCGCGTCGAGGGAGTCTGTCGGTGGTGGCACGCGAGGAAGTCGCAGGAGCTTTCCCCTTGGCCTGAGCGTCGGTTTTCTTAGGAGTTATTGCTGCTGAGAAGGGGAAGAAGAAGTCGGGGAAGATGAAGTTCGTCGGGGAAGATGAAGTTTCTCTTCTGTGGATTCTCTCTCTCTAAAGCAAGTAAAGAAAGAAAGAAGTGATTTATGGCTTATTTATAGGCTCATGAAGAATTCCAAACGGCAACATCATTATTTGCCTCGATTTAGGAGCTTTGCACGCGATCCTAACTGCACAGAATCCCAACAGTCCAATCATTTCGGAGTAAATATCTCTTTAAAGTCATCTCAGCATGACTAAATTTATTTTATCATCTCGATTTCAAAGTATTTCGAAATAATTTATCATTTTTCGAAAACTTTGAAGGGGGTTTTTGTAGGCCTCAAAAATGAAAGTCACGCTGAGTTGATCAGGACAAAGTCTAAAAGTCACGCTGAGTTGATCAGGACAAAGTCTAAAAGTTACGCTGAGTTGATCAGGACAATGTTTAAAAGTTACGCTGGAGACAGCTCATCATTTGTCAGAGTGTCATTATGACTGACAGCACGACAGTCAAAGAATGTCTCCTCGTATGCCACGTATGCAGGGAACTCGAGAGATCACAGCCGACTATTGCGTGACTTTCGAAATCTTCTTCAACAAGACTCAGCCTTCATCAAGTTGGCATACCAAAAGAGCTTATTGTCATTTAATGCGACTGACAAAAGACAATCAATGTCAGAGATTTTGTATCAGTCGAGGCACGT
The DNA here is from genome assembly GCA_029216955.1 of Iris pallida. Classification (NCBI taxonomy): domain Eukaryota; kingdom Viridiplantae; phylum Streptophyta; class Magnoliopsida; order Asparagales; family Iridaceae; genus Iris; species Iris pallida. The sequence goes on from JANAVB010028196.1 coordinate 12,792,756, forward strand.
CGAATCAAGACAGCTGGCAGTTCTGACTCAAGTCTGCATGTATTTTGAACTTCTATGTTCCTTCCTCAAGCTTGCGTGAATTCTGAGCTTTATGCTTCCAGTTAGCGTGGATTCTGAAGCTTTCCGGCCCAAGTCTGCGTGGATTCTGAAGCTGTCTTCAACAAGTCTGCGTGGATTTCGTCTTCAACAAGCCTGCATAGATGTCATCAAATTGGAGTACGTGGCAGCCATGCCACCGATCTCTCACTTGCGTGTCCTGTAACTTATACACGACTCATGCATGATTGCCATGTGTCCAACAGTTACAGGCCACGTCCAGTAACTGCTCATAACCTTACATATGTTAAATCCTGCGTGATTTTCAACTATGCACAGATTGTGAAGACAGTTATCTTTTTCGTTATTTTTGACTCTATAAATAGAGTTCTTTTCTCATTCATTGCACAGATACATAGATATCTAAATTGCTGTTGAATGTTTGAAAGCTTTTCTTCTTCGTATCGTCTAAGGGATAAAGCGATCGTCTTCTAGATCGAATTTCTACAGTTGTAATTTTCCCAGAAACACAATAAATAAAGTGAATTTATTTATAAAAAACAACTACTTAGCATTTTTGATTTCTTTGGCTTGTTTCTTCCAGATCTAAGTTGTTGTGTTTTCGGTTGTCCATGGGTTTTGATCTCCCAACCTGGCGTGCTTTTCGGAATAGATAGTTCATGTTGTAGAGCTTCTCATTCCACACCATTATAAACCATGGGAACCTCATTTCCGGCTTGGAACGAAGGCTCCATAAGATTGGAGTTCGGGAGATTTAGTCACGCACACGTCTTTACATGTTAGCGTGAATTTTTAGTCACGCTCACGTTCTTACGTGCCAGCGTGAATTTTTAGTCACACTCACGTTCCTACGTGTCAGCATAAATTTTTAGTCACGCTCACGTCTTTACGTGTCATCGTAAATTTTTAGTCACGCACACGTCTTTACGTGTTAGCGTGAATTTTGAGTCACACTCACGTCTTTACGTACATGCGTGACATTTGAGTTACGCACACGTCTTTGTGTGCGTGCGTGAATTTCTTATCACGCTTTTCACGCTCATACGCTCACGCTGTGCGTGCGTGAGAGTGCATGAATTACCCTTCACGCTCACGCTGTGCGTGCCAACGTGAACCACTTTTCACGCTCACGATGTTTACACGCTCACTCCTACCTACTAGACTTGGCGTGACTTGTTGGCCTTAGCATAGACTTGTTGGCGTGACTTGTTGGCCTTAGCATAGACTTGTTGGCGTGACTTCCTGACCTGGGTGTTTCTATTTGCTCTATAATTTATTCACTTAATGGTGGCATGATAATTCTCCTATTATATCCTTATGTTTTTTTATGAACTCGATAATCTTAGCATGTTAATATTTTTGATACATATGGTTGTGTAGAACGTGCCTTGTGTCTTGGCTGGTTTATGGATACCCAGTTAGGCTGGAACTTAACCCTGAAAGTTATAGACTCGACCCCATTTAATACTAATTGACTTTAATGCCTTGTCACCATTGATAATAATGGTTGACTAAAATTGATCATGCGTTCCTAGTTGGAACTAAGAGACTGACTAGTCGTCTTATTGAATTAAATGAATGAGACACGTTCATGTAATGAACTATTGTAATCGATTAGCCGATCCCGAATATTGACATACAGGCATGTGCAGGCTTCAATTTATTTATTTTTCTACAAAGCAGCATGTGTACTTTATGGTCAAGGCATGATTACTCCGTAGTTTAATTTGATTGTTGCATTACGCTATGTAAGACCTACAACCTAGCCGCACGGGTATCGTTGTAGAGTTGCGCATATCGTACCCCGCACGAAAGTACTCATTTGAATGACCATGATCCACGGCATGGGATTTCACTCAAAGAGACTATTAAGTTAAATAAAATAATGATTGCATGGAGAGAATGGATCCCCGAGTTCTTACATGGAAGCCCTCTTGGGACTAGTAGTGCCCGACAGGCCGGCTGGTTCCCACAGATACTGTAAACCTGCCACACGGGCAGGGTGCGGTATCTACTTATATTATTATTGTATATTATATATTGATGACGGTCGTCCCGCTGGGACTCGTCTAATTCATGATTGGCGCAATTGATTGACTGGATAGACAAGCATTGCTCGCATATAGTAAGAACTGAGGAATCCCTATTTGCATAAGTCCAGGATAGCTTGGGACTCACAATAGCAAGCCGTAGGAGTTGATTGGCCGTTCAAGATGATTTGTTTGTGTACTGTACCTACTCTGTTGCCTAACTGAGATCATCAGAAGGTCAGGACATGACGGGCCAACTTCTGTCCTTGTTTGGTTGGGAGGTTGGTTCGAAGTGTCGTGATGTTATGTGAATCCTAGTGGAAAGCAGAGATCTATTATTATATTCTCTTACTTACTGGTTTAATCCTTCATATCGTGCTTCTTTGCGGTACTTGCTATTAGAGGTCTAACCTCTCTGGTTTTGCATGGCCAGATTTAGAGCCAGTCCTCGAGGCTCCAGCTTACTTCTACCTCCAAGATGGTCAATACTAGGGGAATGATCGCAGGAGGACTCGAGTGGGTTCCTTACTCCACCACCCGTTTTGTTATTTACTTCATACTTAGCCGTTTGGCACCGACATGTTAGTCGGATTGTCTCGCACTTACTTTTACATAATTGTAATTAAGTCAGACTGCAGCTGATAACAATTGTGTATATGTTACTATACCATCTGGCTATGTTTTGTAGAGCCAGATCTCAAGAACATTTTAACTAAGCGTTTGGGACGCCTTACTGCTTTATCTTACATGTTCTCTATTTTTGCTTCTTGTTTGATTGATTGAGACAATAGAAGTAAAGTGACCATAGGGAAACTTTTATGTAGTATGCACCCCCTCGTCTGGTTAGACAGCATTGATCATATTATACGGTATTCATCTACCCGTAATACGTAGCTGGCTGAGTCATTCCCCCGCTCTCCAGTATTCTGGTTCTGGGGCGTGACAGCCGTCGAAAAGCATCGATAAACGTCGGCAGGCGTCGCTAAATTTGAAAAAAATAAAAATAAATAAATTACAGTATGCAGTTTCTCCACAGAATTATTTTCTCCCTGCAGTTTAATCTGAAACACAATACACAAGCAAATTTTATCCCTGGGTTCGCCGACCCCTTCGGTGGAACACTCAACACCGGTAAATTAACATCCAAATGAAACGAATAACATAAAATAACCATAGTCCACACAACATATATAAACCAATATCCAAATCGTCATGAGTCTACACAAGCAATAACTAATGTATCTATGCAACCAACAAATAAGTGTCATAAACAAATACAAAGAAAGAGCAAGTACTCAAACACTCAATACAAACAGTCCTAACTCGAACTACTCGGGATCTGGAGGAGGAGGGGACGCGCCGCGACGAAGGGATAAGAAAAGCTCATAGTCCTCCTGTGAAATCGATACCGATGAAGGAGGCAGTGACGTTGGTGGAGTCGGTGTCGATAAAGAATGCGGTGACGCTGGCAGAGTCGACGACGATGAAGGTGCACCCGGAGGACGATAACGCTCCAACTCTGCAAGTCGCTGATGGTATGAAACTATGATAGATAACATTCTATCACTGCTATCAGCCATCGAATCCTGCGCCAATCTCAGCCTCTCAGCCATGGTCGTCTGTGATGCCTGCAGATCCAATATGCTGCGCTCCGTCGACGCTCTAAGATCGGTGACGCTCAGCTCTGTCCGCTCAGTCATAAGCCGGAGCTCCAAAATGCTGCGGTTGAGCGCATCCAATCGTGCTATAAGCGCAGGCTCATCCGACTGGTGTTGAGACTGGTCCTGAATCCGTCGTAGCAGCTCGTCCCAGAGAGACTCCATCATCTGGTGGACTCGAAAAGACTCCTGGGACGACTGTGGACCATGCACACTAGCGGGGGATGCCCTAGAGGACTGGCTCACAACTAGGGTGCCATAGGATCCCGTACCGTAGTATGTACCCCTACGGAGGCCACCAGCGGTGGTTATCCACAACTCGTCCGCCGACGGAGTTTGAGTGGGCTGCGAGAAAGTACCGGCCTCTCCCGCAGTAGGTGCACTAGCAGCCGTCCGGTCCCGAAGCCTCTGATACTCGGCCTAGAAAGTATGGATAGTACTCTATGATTTCTAATTTCTAATTAATTACTTATTATTACTAACTACATGAATATTTATTTGCATGCATATTTACTAAGTTATATTAAAATTAACACGAAGTTTTATAACTAACAAATAGTATTGTAATACTTACATAGGCTTGTACGGCTCTCTCGTCAATAAGGGCTTCGCCCTTCCGATGGGTGGCCAGAAAGACGGTCACCATGTCGGCGTTACCGACCTTCCTTACCTGTAATTAAATATATTATCTTAGTAATAATTTATCGGATTTGCATTAAAATAATATTTCTGAAAGAAAAATATGTACCAGACGACGAAAATATTCCGTCATCGGAATCGACCCACCGCACCACTTCGAGGCATGCTGCCTAGCCGCCTTGGCCTTCTCGGACTTTTCCTTGTACCTTGGCTCGTTGAATCGAGCCTTCATCGTATCCCACTGATCAGGGGTGATCCAACCTTGGATCGGCTTTCTGGCACGATCACGAGCCTTCTGATCATTGATGGCGTCGCGGATCAGCTTAACAGCGACAGCATGAAACATTCCCTCGATCAGCTCGGCCCGGTACGATGTATAGAAAAACATATCCTAGAAGAGTACGCAAACCAAATATTTTTCAGTAATATATAATATGCATAAATCAAATGATTCATATTAAAAGCAAATATATTTTAACCTTGAAGCGCGCAAACCAGTAGGCCTTCCTATCGTCCGGAGCATCCGAGTAGTTTATCCGAGGACCCCCATAATTTTGCCTCAGGAGCTGGCCTAGACGTCTCTGTACCAACGGGGGACGATATCTATACAGATATATTATATTAATGAGAAAAGTTCATTTATGATAAACACAGAAAAAATGATAAACCAAAATACTTACTTTGTACCGTCGGCCCAGATCTCCGTCCTCGTCTCCTCCGGAGGTACGCATGCATCATCTGCCTGATACTAGTCGGCCGTCGGCGTAGCCTCCTCCATCTGCTCATCTTCCTCCATCGTCGTATCAGCAGGAAGAACGCTACTCTTGGGAGCAGTCTCAGGCCTGGAACTACTCGTCCCAGGAGATATGCCTCGTAGCATCGTGGCGGGCGGAGCTACTGTCTGATACACAGGTGTACTGGGCAACGAGGATCCAGAGCCGATACCACTAGGAGTTACCGAAGAAGAACTACGTCCTCTAGCAGTACCACCAGTAGGTACCGAAGGAGTACCCTGTCCTCTGCCAGTATCAGTACCCCGTGCCCCATGTCGGCCGAAAGTACGGAATGATCCGCGATGACCTGTCTTGCCTGATAACAACATATGATGAGATACAACAAAGACAACAAATAATAGAGACTAGAAATATGAAAGTGCAACAAAGACAAGATAATAACCAAGACAACATATGATGATACATTTTACAAAAAAACATCTAAGTCCAGATAGTATATTTTACAAGAAACATCTAAGTTCAGATAGTACATTCTACAAGAAATATCTAAGTCCAGATAGTACATTCAGATAATAACCAAGACTAGATAATAACCAACTCTACATAATAAGAAAATAAAAGTTCGTCTCTCGCAATCATCTTCAGAATAATCATCTTGTTCGTCTTTCTCAACCTCATCTTCCTTCTCATCTTCACTTTCATCTTCGCCTTCGTCGGCTTCGTCTTCCTCTTCGGATAATTCTACATCTTCTACATTATGTGTAGTGTAATGCGTAACTGTAACTCCACTTCCCGGTATTTAAAAAAATAAATAAATTCTAGTTATTATGCAAATGACATTAATAAGTTTAAATAATAATAATTTAGCTTTCATTTAAATTTTTGGATGATAAGATTTTGGAGGGAATTAATTTTTGGACAACTTTCAAATTTGAAAAGTTGTTATAACCACTTTGGGCCCACCATGTGGGTTTTCAACTGATTTTTAAATCTTTTCCTGCAATAATGAAAAGGAAGAGGGCTGATTTAGAAATAATTCTTGGCGGGAGGTCATTTTGTAATATCCGATTTGTTGGGGGGGGGTTTGCTAATGTCCTTTCTTTTCTTTTAAATCTTTGTGTGGAGAGAGAGAGAGCCAGCAGTGGCATATTTTCTCTCGGTTTCTCCACCCTTCTCGAGTGTTCCTCCACCCTTCATTCTCTTCTTCCTAACCTTTCTCCGGTGACGGCGACCGGCGTCGACTTAGGGCTGGCGGTGGCGTCGAGCTTCCACAACCAGCGCTTGGAAGCTTTTCGAGCGGCAACTTCATCGACGTTGAGCGGCGACTAGGAGGCGGAGGTCTTCCAGTAGCAGCGTCTTGCAGCGGATCGACGCAGCGACGTTCTTTCTGACGCAGCGGCGGAGGAGATCTTTTCTTGGCGAGTTGTTCTCTCGACAAGAGAACGAGTGCGGCTCCGACGACCCTGACTCAACACTGTATCCGTGTCCTGTTCCTTGAAGAGGTAGATTCTTCGGTCCGATTTTGTTCAAATGTTCCTTTCCTTTCCGATCTAGTTTTGAGTCTATTTTCTCTTTTGAATTCCAGATCTATGAGTTCTTCGTCTACTGATCGGAAGTTGGATCGAACGGAGTTCGTCTGATCTATTTAGTTGAGCGAGTCATTCCGGAGTTCGAAGGAAAACTCGATCAACCATTGTAAGTAGATTGATCTATCATTTCCTCCTGTGTGTGTGTTTGATTCCATCAAATAATCTTTAGATCGAAATTAGATTCTGGAGAATCATTGATCGAGGGAGTTTGACAGTCGATCGAACTAAATTCCAAATTCCGAGTGAGTATTCGGGTTTCCTTCCAAGTTTCATTTTGAGATCAATGCCGTGTGTTCTGATCCATTATTTTCCTCTGATTGTTTGTATTCAGAAATTGTGGAAACTATTTGGGTATTAATTTTAGTCCAGTCGTAACATCATCGTGGATCAGGTGAGAATCCTTGATTTATTTTAGATCAAATCATTCCACATTGTTGTAATATTCTGATGCCTTGTTCTGGGTTCGTTTTGATTGCTCATGTGTTAGGAACGTCAACTATAGTTTTGGACCCCATTCGAATTGTAGAGCAAAGCTCGATTCCAGTCTGTTTTCTTCCAGGTAATTAATTTACTCAACTGATCGCTTCTAATTCAGTTTTAGTAGTTTTCTGGCTATGATACCAAGTGTTCTGCTCGTTTCATGTGTCGGGATTGTGTCTTGCTCGTGTTTGAGGGACTCGTGTTCGTGTTGATGTCTACCGGAGTAGGACTAATTGCAGCCAGTTGGCTTGGGTCGACCATAGCTCGTGTCCAGAGTTTTACTTGAATACTTCTGCATATGACCAAGTTGATGTACCTGGGGTTGCTGAGTACGCGTACCAGTGTGCTGGCCATGTCCAGAGTTCTGGAGCAGTGTGTGTGTGAAGAGTTGGGTTCAGCATGGTTCTTCATTTGACCAATCATTCCAATGATGGCATAACTTGCTATATTTGACTCTAGTAGTGTATATTTTCATTTACATATTCTTCCTTATTTCTCATTTGTTCCAGTTATGTAATATTTATAAGTTGTGTTGTGTGGAGTAGTGTAATTCTTTTCTGTTGGCAGTAAGCTGGGATTGGGAGATTGAGTTGATAATTGTTTTGTTATTCTTTTCTGTTGGCAATAAGTTAGGATTGGGAGATTGAGTTGATAAATGTTTTGTCATTCTTTTCTGTTGGCAGTAAGTTAGGATTGGGAGATTTGAGTTGATAATTTTTAATTGTCATTCTTGACTGTTGGCAGTGAACCAAGAGCTGAGTTTAGTCAAATACTTACTTGTAATATTAGTGACCTTGGCAGGAAGACTGTGGGTTTTGAGTCCATTAGTTACATTATTTCCCTGTGTAATAATTGTGGTGTTGTTCAGTTTAAGAATAGCTTTTAAGTAATAGTACAGTAGAATAACAGTAATGGAGAGTTTTCCAAATTTCTTCTCTTATTGAGTTCTGGAAATCTAACTCATGAGTGTACAGATATTGGGTTTACCTGAATCCTAATTTTTTTAGATTTCAAGTTTACTAGCATGGCAGTGGTTAAACAAGATCTTGGGTTTACTAGAATTTTTTTGAGTTAGATAATTTTATAAGTAGAAAAACCAATTTAGAGTTTATGATTAGTTCATAACCAACTTGTACAAATTATAAATTCAGGAAGACATCCAGTTCCTGATTACCAGTACTTTTCGGAGCCAGGCAAGTACTTTCTATGGTTTTGTACATTTACATTCCTGTACCTTTTCTTGTGACACTGTTATAACACGATATCATGTATTCCTGTATTCTGGTACTCCTGTTCTTGTACTTGCTAGTGTCGGGTGGGGAAATACACTAGCCATGTGACCAAACCCGGTTACTATATTCCTGTACCTAGCTTAGGCCTCGCACTGTGCACGCGGGTCCTAAGTCGTACCATATTCATGTACTCCTGTGCATGCTCCTGTACTCACCCCAGCCGGTCACATGGACTAGATGTATTTCAATATTGTGCACATCATGTCTGGTACTGCAGGATTATAGTTTCATTCCTGTACTTTTCATTCCTGTACTTTACATTCCTGTACGTTACATTTCCTGTACTTTACATTCATGTACTATATTCCTGTACTTAGTTCCTGTACTACTTTCCTGTATTACCTGCTCATTCCTGTATTTCATTTCCTGTACATCTTGTATCCCTTTCATGTTCATGTTTCATTACCTAGAACTGTACTTTGCTCCGCTCCTGACTGGATAAGTTGCAGGTGAGTTGGAGGCTATTTGCGACACCTTCTATGGACGGGATGTTGCTATTGCTGAGCCAGCTGGAGCTGAGCTGGACTTAGAGGCCGCAGAGGCTTAGTACCTTTCCTTTACGTCATTTACTACTTTTGAGACTTAGTCAGACATTTGACAATTCTGGATGATTGTAATAAAACATATAGACTTGTACTATTTCTGGGATTTCGTTCATAGATGCTGTGATATTACCTTACTTCATGATTACTTGTTAGTTCCCTAGTATTGGTACAGCTTACTTCGTCGTGTCTAACGACGAAGGCTGGGCGTGTCCGACTCGTATCCGATTATTCGGGAGCGGATCGTGACATGTTTTTAGTGGTGGCCCATGCAGGTCTATCCTAATAGTACCTAGGTCTTAGAGTACTATTGGGGGACTTGATTACACTAGGGAAACTTGAATCACAGCATAGGAAAAACGGGTATATCGGGTACATATGGTTATTATATAAACATTTACATTTCTGGTAGATTAGGTATTTATCAATCACGAAGTTTTCTTTTTATGCAGGATGGTCGCCACTAGGAAGACCGCAGATCAGCCAGGAGTTGCGAGCAGCTCAGGAGTTGCAGTCAGCACTGGAGTTGCAGGCGGTACAGAGCAGCCAGCACCAGACGTCCAGGCAGATCAGCTCCCGCCAGCGCCTCCTATCTTTCCATCGCTGCCACCGACGATGATGCTTGACGGCAACCAAGTGATGGCATTGTTTCAGCATTTTCTGGAGGCCCAGAACCATCAGGCAGCGCAGTTCAGAGCGACTGTCGTCGACGCGCTGAGGACCAGAGAGCCGGCACCAGCACCAGCACCAGTAGCACCTCCAGCACCGCGAGGACCGAGACCCGGGACAGCGAAGGAGTACCAGCACCTTAGCCCGATGGATTTCTGGGGCGACGAGGGGATCATCTATGCAGATGAATGGCTGGAGAACGCAGAGAGGACCCTGACCATGGCGAATATTCCAGAGGACCAGAAGGTGTCAGTGGCTAGCATGCGACTCTTTGATTTGGCGAGAGCTTGGTACCGGGAGGACCCCTAGTTGACGGATCCCCGGGTGTCTTGGACAGTTTTGAAAACACTGTTCAAGGAGAAATTCTTTCCAGAGGTGGAGCGTGATGAGTTGAGGATGCAGTTCGAGGCGCTGCAGCAGGGGACGATGACGGTTGCGCAGTACACTTCGGAGTTTACCAGACTCAGCAGGTTTGCTGAGAGACTGGTTAGAGATCCAGAGGACAGAGCTTGGAGATTCAAGAAGGGTCTCAACAGGGAGCTGCGACATGCGGTAGCGATTAGCCAGGCGACTACCTACTCTAGCATCCTCAAGATCGCCTAGGCAGTTGAGAAGGAGGCAGACCCCAGACTGAAGAGGGACCGGGACGTGGGCAGCAGCAGTTTCCAGGCACCAGCGAAGAGGGTTCAGACTCAGACTCAGGCGAGACCCCAGCAGCCGGCACAGCAGCAGCATCGACCAGCCAGAGCTCCTGCACATCAGCATCAGAGACAGCAGCAGTGGATTACTTGCACATTCTGCTATCGGCCGGGACATCGCTTCGACGAGTGCCGTAAGAGGCTCGGACTCTGCTTATTCTGCGGATCAGACGCACACCAGATGAGGGACTGCCCACAGGCTGCGGCTAGACTGACTGGAGGACCGAGAGGAGCTGGAGGACCACCACCTGCACCACCCAGAGCTCTACCAGCTGTACCACAGAGGGGACCAGCTTTACCCACTCAGCAGCAGCAGTTTGCTCAGCGTCAGCAGAGGGGAGGACAGCAGCAGGGACGTGCTTACGTCATGGCGGCAGTTGAGGAGGATGAGGCAGTACCGGATGTGATCACAGGTTCTATACTTTTACATTCTTTTCCTGCCATTGCATTGTTTGATTCTGGAGCCACACATAGCTTTGTATCATATGAGTTTCTGCATAGACACGGCTTCACACCCAAGCCCACTAGGCGGAACTGTCGGATTATGACAGGAGGAGGGTTAGTGCCAGTGAGTGAGATGGTGGAATGCCCTATCACTATTGCTGGGAGAGAGATTAGGGCTCGACTTCTAGTGATGCCACTGCCTGGATTCGACGTAGTCCTCGGCATCGACTGGATGAGCGAGCAGTTTGCCGTAATTGACTGCCATGAGGGGAAGGTGATCTTCAGTCCGCCAGGAGTTCCACCGTTCGAGATCAGCAGGCGAGTTGCAGAGAGGCCAGAGGGAGTCTACTTCGGAGCTGTTGCAGAAGACCAGGAGTTGCCGCATTCACTTATCGCAGAGTTTCTTGACGTCTTCCCCGAGGAGCTGCCAGGATTGCCGCCGGATCGAGATGTGGAGTTCGGCATTGACCTATTGCCCGGATCAGCGCCGAAGTCTCAGCATTGTTATAAAATCAACCCGAAGGAAGCAGCAGAATTGAAGGCGCAGATTGACGAGCTGGAGGACAAGGGATTTATTCGATCCAGTGCTTCACCCTGGGGAGCACCGGTGCTTTTTGTGCCCAAGAAGGATGGGACGGTGAGGATGTGCATTGACTACCGTGCACTCAACAATATCACCATCAAGAATCGATACCCTTTGCCACGGATTGATGAGCTGTTCGACCAGCTTAGTGGAGCGAAGGTCTTTTCTAAGATCGATCTTCGGTCGGGGTACCACCAGATGAAGGTTCGGGAGCAGGATATTCCGAAGACAGCCTTCAACACCCGATACGGCCAGTATGAGTTCCTGGTGATGCCGTTCGGACTCACTAATGCCCCAGCTGTGTTTATGAACCTGATGAATAAGGTTTTCCACAAATATTTGGATAAGTTTGTCGTAGTCTTCATTGACGACATTCTGATCTATTCCAAGACGGAGGAGGAGGATGTTGAGCATCTGCGGATTGTTTTGGAGATTCTGCGGAAGGAGAAGCTGTACGGGAAACTCTCGAAATGTGAGTTTTTCTTGGACAAAGTGGAGTTTTTGGGGCACGTAGTGACTGGAGAGGGGATTTCTGTGGATCCCAAGAAGATTGAGGCTGTGGAAGCATGGGCACCTCCCAAGTCAGTAGCAGAGATTCGTAGTTTCCTGGGTCTAGCAGGATACTACAGGAAGTTCGTGAAGGACTTCGCCAGGATAGCAGAGCCTATGACGAAGCTTACGCGGAAGGACGAGGAGTTCATATGGAGCGACGCCTGCCAGACAGCATTTGAAGAATTGAAGAGAAGACTGACGACTGCACCAGTTCTAGCTTTGCCATCAGGATCAGGAGGATTCGTCATCTACAGCGATGCTTCAGGGAAAGGCTTGGGATGTGTGCTGGAGCAGAACAAGAAGGTTATAGCGTATGCTTCTAGACAGTTGAGGCCCCATGAGAAGAATTATCCTACACATGACTTGGAGCTTGCAGCAGTCATATTTGCCTTGAAACTGTGGAAGCATTACCTATATGGGGAGAGAGTGGACATCTTCACGGACCACAAAAGCCTGAAGTATGTCTTTACTCAGAAGGAGCTGAATATGAGGCAGCGCAGATGGCTGGAACTCATGAAGGACTTCGACATCAGTCTACAGTACCACCCTGGGAAGGCGAATGTGGTAGCAGACGCTCTCAGTCGATATCCTATTACTATGTATCTCACCATGGACCGACATCTCTTGGAGGATCTGGAGAGCCTTGGGATTGAGATTGTTCTCCCAGGGTACGGAGGTCAGATGATGCACATGCAGATACAGTCGGGGTTGCTAGAGAAGATCAGGGAGGCCCAGTTGCTTGATGAGGGAATCCAGGGTCTTAGAGCTCAGACGGAGTTAGGTCTGCTCGATGATTTCACCATTGCGGAGGACGGATCCTTGAGGCACGGGAGCCAGCTATGTGTGCCTAAGGACTTGCGGGAAGAGGTGATGCAAGAGGCCCATCAGTCGCAATATTCTATACATCCTGGATCTACCAAGATGTACAAGGATTTGCGTGAGTATGTTTGGTGGTATGGGATGAAGAGAGAGGTTGCCAGATTTGTTTCCAGATGCCTTGTGTGCCAGCAAGTCAAGGCGGAGCGCCAGAGACCAGCGGGACTACTCCAGCCTTTACCTATTCCGGAATGGAAGTGGGAGCACATTACCATGGACTTTGTCTCTGGATTGCCGCGTACTCCCAGTGGCAAAGACGCTATTTGGGTGATCGTGGACAGATTGACAAAGTCTGCCCATTTCATTCCGTTCAAGGTTGGGCTGTCGACCGAGAAGCTTGCAGACCTTTACATGCGTCAGATCGTGAGGATTCACGGAGTGCCAGTTAGCATCGTTTCAGATCGAGACAGCCGCTTCACATCACACTTCTGGAGGAGTCTACAGCAGAGCTTGGGATCACAGCTGAAGTTCAGCACAGCCTATCATCCACAGACGGACGGGCAGTCCGAGAGGACCATTCAGACCCTGGAGGACATGCTGCGAGTTTGCGCACTCGACTTCGGTGGTTCGTGGGAGGACCATTTACACCTCGTGGAGTTTGCCTATAACAACAGTTATCAGGCTAGCATCGAGATGACCCCGTTCGAGGCGCTGTATGGACGGAGGTGCCGCACGCCGCTATCTTGGGACGACGTTGGCGAGAGAGCATTACTTGGGCCAGAGATGGTAGTGGACTCAGCAGAGAAAGTCAGACTGATCAGAGAGCGTCTCCGGGTTGCGCAGGATCGGCAGAGACATTGGGCGGACAGCAGCAGACGGCCGCTTGAGTTCGAGGTTGGAGACAGAGTGTTCCTGAAGATCTCACCGACCAGAGGCATCATTCGGTTCGGCAGAGGCGGGAAGCTCAGTCCGAGATTCATCGGACCATTCGACGTGACAGCACGGATTGGCGAGGTGGCGTATCGACTGGCGCTTCCAGCTAGCTTGGAGGGAGTGCACGATGTTTTCCACGTATCTCAGCTCCGACGATACATTCCAGACCCCAGTCATGTGGTGGACTATTCCGAGCTGGAGGTGGGCCCGAGATTGACTTATGAGGAGCAGCCAGTAGAGATCCTCGACCGGAGGGAGAAGCGCTTACGGAGCCAGACTATTCCTCTCGTTCGTGTCATGTGGAGACATCACTCTCCGGAAGAGTCCACATGGGAGCGCGAGGACGAGATGCGGGAACGCTATCCCACTTTATTTGATTGATTTGATTGTACTCTGATTGTGGGATTCTAATAAATAGCTAGTGTTTGGACCCTTGTGATTTGCTGAGATTTTTTATGTTGCTTATTTTGTCCTTTGAATTTCGAGGACGAAATTTTTTTAAGGGAGGGAGATTTGTAACTCCACTTCCCGGTATTTAAAAAATAAATAAATTCTAGTTATTATGCAAATGACATTAATAAGTTTAAATAATAATAATTTAGCTTTCATTTAAATTTTTGGATGATAAGATTTTGGAGGGAATTAATTTTTGGACAACTTTCAAATTTGAAAAGTTGTTATAACCACTTTGGGCCCACCATGTGGGTTTTCAACTGATTTTTAAATCTTTTCCTGCAATAATGAAAAGGATGAGGGCTGATTTAGAAATAATTCTTGGCGGGAGGTCATTTTGTAATATCCGATTTGTTGGGGGGGTTTTTGCTAATGTCCTTTCTTTTCTTTTTAAATCTTTGTGTGGAGAGAGAGAGAGCCAGCAGTGGCATATTTTCTCTCGGTTTCTCCACCCTTCTCGAGTGTTCCTCCACCCTTCATTCTCTTCTTCCTAACCTTTCTCCGACGACGGCGACCGGCGTCGACTTAGGGCTGGCGGTGGCGTCGAGCTTCCACAACCAGCGCTTGGAAGCTTTTCGAGCGGCGGCTTCATCGACGTTGAGCGGCGACTAGGAGGCGGAGGTCTTCCAGTAGCAGCGTCTTGCAGCGGATCGACGCAGCGACGTTCTTTCCGACGCAGCGGCGGAGGAGATCTTTTCTTGGCGAGTTGTTCTCTCGACAAGAGAACGAGTGCGGCTCCGACGACCCTGACTCAACACTGTATCCGTGTCCTGTTCCTTGAAGAGGTAGATTCTTCGGTCCGATTTTGTTCAAATGTTCCTTTCCTTTCCGATCTAGTTTTTGAGTCTATTTTCTCTTTTGAATTCCAGATCTATGAGTTCTTCGTCTACTGATCGGAAGTTGGATCGAACGGAGTTCGTCTGATCTATTTAGTTGAGCGAGTCATTCCGGAGTTCGAAGGAAAACTCGATCAACCATTGTAAGTAGATTGATCTATCATTTCCTCCTGTGTGTGTGTTTGATTCCATCAAATAATCTTTAGATCGAAATTAGATTCTGGAGAATCATTGATCGAGGGAGTTTGACAGTCGATCGAACTAAATTCCAAATTCCGAGTGAGTATTCGGGTTTCCTTCCAAGTTTCATTTTGAGATCAATGCCGTGTGTTCTGATCCATTATTTTCCTCTGATTGTTTGTATTCAGAAATTGTGGAAACTATTTGGGTATTAATTTTAGTCCAGTCGTAACATCATCGTGGATCAGGTGAGAATCCTTGATTTATTTTAGATCAAATCATTCCACATTGTTGTAATATTCTGATGCCTTGTTCTGGGTTCGTTTTGATTGCTCATGTGTTAGGAACGTCAACTATAGTTTTGGACCCCATTCGAATTGTAGAGCAAAGCTCGATTCCAGTCTGTTTTCTTCCAGGTAATTAATTTACTCAACTGATCGCTTCTAATTCAGTTTTAGTAGTTTTCTGGCTATGATACCAAGTGTTCTGCTCGTTTCATGTGTCGGGATTGTGTCTTGCTCGTGTTTGAGGGACTCGTGTTCGTGTTGATGTCTACCGGAGTAGGACTAATTACAGCCAGTTGGCTTGGGTCGACCATAGCTCGTGTCCAGAGTTTTACTTGAATACTTCTGCATATGACCAAGTTGATGTACCTGGGGTTGCTGAGTACGCGTACCAGTGTGCTGGCCATGTCCAGAGTTCTGGAGCAGTGTGTGTGTGAAGAGTTGGGTTCAGCATGGTTCTTCATTTGACCAATCATTCCAATGATGGCATAACTTGCTATATTTGACTCTAGTAGTGTATATTTTCATTTACATATTCTTCCTTATTTCTCATTTGTTCCAGTTATGTAATATTTATAAGTTGTGTTGTGTGGAGTAGTGTAATTCTTTTCTGTTGGCAGTAAGCTGGGATTGGGAGATTGAGTTGATAATTGTTTTGTCATTCTTTTCTGTTGGCAATAAGTTAGGATTGGGAGATTGAGTTGATAAATGTTTTGTCATTCTTTTCTGTTGGCAGTAAGTTAGGATTGGGAGATTTGAGTTGATAATTTTTAATTGTCATTCTTGACTGTTGGCAGTGAACCAAGAGCTGAGTTTAGTCAAATACTTACTTGTAATATTAGTGACCTTGGCAGGAAGACTGTGGGTTTTGAGTCCATTAGTTACATTATTTCCCTGTGTAATAATTGTGGTGTTGTTCAGTTTAAGAATAGCTTTTAAGTAATAGTACAGTAGAATAACAGTAATGGAGAGTTTTCCAAATTTCTTCTCTTATTGAGTTCTGGAAATCTAACTCATGAGTGTACAGATATTGGGTTTACCTGAATCCTAATTTTTTTAGATTTCAAGTTTACTAGCATGGCAGTGGTTAAACAAGATCTTGGGTTTACTAGAATTTTTTTGAGTTAGATAATTTTATAAGTAGAAAAACCAATTTAGAGTTTATGATTAGTTCATAACCAACTTGTACAAATTATAAATTCAGGAAGACATCCAGTTCCTGATTACCAGTACTTTTCGGAGCCAGGCAAGTACTTTCTATGGTTTTGTACATTTACATTCCTGTACCTTTTCTTGTGACACTGTTATAACACGATATCATGTATTCCTGTATTCTGGTACTCCTGTTCTTGTACTTGCTAGTATCGGGTGGGGAAATACACTAGCCATGTGACCAAACCCGGTTACTATATTCCTGTACCTAGCTTAGGCCTCGCACTGTGCACGCGGGTCCTAAGTCGTACCATATTCATGTACTCTTGTGCATGCTCCTGTACTCACCCCAGCCGGTCACATGGACTAGATGTATTTCAATATTGTGCACATCATGTCTGGTACTGCAGGATTATAGTTTAATTCCTGTACTTTTCATTCCTGTACTTTATATTCCTGTACGTTACATTTCCTGTACTTTACATTCATGTACTATATTCCTGTACTTAGTTCCTGTACTACTTTCCTGTATTACCTGCTCATTCCTGTATTTTATTTCCTGTACATCTTGTATCCCTTTCATGTTCATGTTTCATTACCTAGAACTGTACTTTGCTCCGCTCCTGACTGGATAAGTTGCAGGTGAGTTGGAGGCTATTTGCGACACCTTCTATGGACGGGATGTTGCTATTGCTGAGCCAGCTGGAGCTGAGCTGGACTTAGAGGCCGCAGAGGCTTAGTACCTTTCCTTTACGTCATTTACTACTTTTGAGACTTAGTCAGACATTTGACAATTCTGGATGATTGTAATAAAACATATAGACTTGTACTATTTCTGGGATTTCGTTCATAGATGCTGTGATATTACCTTACTTCATGATTACTTGTTAGTTCCCTAGTATTGGTACAGCTTACTTCGTCGTGTCTAACGACGAAGGCTGGGCGTGTCCGACTCGTATCCGATTATTTGGGAGCGGGTCGTGACAGTAACTTCCGTGGAGTTCATATCGAATCGGTAGGCTTTCTGGCACCGACAGACTTTCCTCTACCACTGCCCTTGTAGCGATCGGCACCACAAAATCTGCAGGCATCTTCATCCTTATCGTCTTTGTAGAACAACATACATCCGTTGCGACATGCATTGATTTTCTCATATCCAATCCAGAGCGATCTCACCATCCTCTTAGACCGGTAGAAGTCTTTAGGCAACTTAGCACCCTCAGGCAATATTTCTATAAGCAACTCCATAAGACAGTTGTATCAATCTTACGACATGTTAAAATCGGACTTGATGCTCAACAATCTTGTAACCACCTCCAACGGTGAATGATCCTCACAACCAGGATATAATGGAGTCCTTGTATTCTCCAGCAACTCCATGAACGGTGCAGCATCAGCATTCGGTGCCTCCTCAGGTGCATCATGATCGTCCTGATCGAAACTAGGCCCCGTCGTATCAAAAATCATGATCACCAACCCATCGTCGTAAGCAACGTTGTTGTGGACATCCACATAAGACGCATACACCGATGCTAAAGACACAAGTTCTCCGTGCGTGCTCCACTGATAGTAATTCGGCGTGAAACCCTTCGAGTATAAATGATACGTGACTTCCACTTTTGGATGATATTTTAAGTTGCGACATCTCACACACGGACACTTAATTTTGGTACCGTCCATGTACTGAGGGAACGCCTTGGCAAACTGCAGAAACTGCTGTACACCCTCTATGAATTTATCCCGCATATCGCACATGTCATCAGAATGACGGTTGTACATCCACGAACGATTCCGTAAGTAGTAATTCATATCCATATTTAATTGAGGATAATTCTGTAAAATATATACATGCACGTTGCAGTCAGTGAATGAATGTTAAGAGAGTTTAGATATGGATGCGCAACATAAACTGTTCATTCATTCCATATATTACAAACAAAGAATTTAAAGGAAGAAACAAAAACAATTGTCTTGTGTCAAAGTGTCGTATCCGATAGACCGATAATTCGATACGGTCAATACTAAGTACATACGGTCGAGGTATAATTGTACTTGTAGGAGTACACGACACTAAGTACATACGGCCGATACTAATCCGATACGGTCGATACTAATCCGATGCTGATTATGATACTCATCCCAACTGTCCAATATCGACCCTTTGGGTCTACAAGAGTTACTTCATCCAGTTTGTCAAGAAAGGTAAAACTTTTTAAATTAATATCCAATATCGACCCTTTGGCCTGTGCTTGAGCAATATCCTAACTCAAACTATCTATCCTAACTAATAAATTAATATCCGACTTTAACATCTACTAACTCTCATATTCCTTCTAACATAAACTAATATCCTAATCTAAACTAACCCTTTAACTGAAACTAATATCTAAACAATACTAATCATGAACTAACACCCTAACCTGGAAGTCCACCCTGCTCGAGCACAGGCCAAAGGCCAAGTTATAAGGCAAAATGCAGGCAACTGCCTGTAGCTACAAGGCAAAACCAAATGTTGACGGTATATATACCGTCAACATTTAAAAAGTTTACTTGTCTTGACAAAATGAGTGAAGTAACTCTTATAGACCGAAAGGATACTCTATACACTCTATGTAATACGAAATACCAATCATACCTACACTTCTAGGATACTCTACACACTGTAGTAATGAATTACCCTTACTAATGATGCTCTTAGGTAACATATTTAACAGATGAGATTTTTGTGTTGCACTTACGTATTTGTACCTATAAACTGCTTGAGCAACAACATATAGGTATAGGAATCGGTATCGGACTATTCCTATGAGTATTGGTATCGGCGATATCATTAGTAGACTTACTAGCTAGGGTTTTGGTCAATCTCTAGTCCACAAGTTCAATTAGCCTATTGGGTTCATTTCTAGGTAATCCTATAGATATCTCAGGGTATAGGCTAAGGTACACTAGGTCAAGCACATATGTATACCATATATATAATAACATACATATATATATATATATATATATATATATATATATATATATATATATAAAAATATATATATATATATATATTTATATACAAATATCCTCTCATAAATATAGTATAACTCATATCCCAACAATACCAACATATACTATATATATGAAACTGTAAACCCAAACTTATCCCAAACTGGTATGTAAACCCACAAACTGAACGGAACTACAACCCAAGCTAACTCATAGACTCACAAACTCAACCTCGGAATCAAACTCAAAAGCAAACCCTAACTAAGAACTCACCCAAACTCCTAAACAAAATACAACAATCAATTATATAGCCTATTTATATAAATACAGAAATAATGTAAGAATCGTATTAGTCTATAGAACTAACATTTAGGTTAGGGTTTACCTAGTCGGGGTCCGGAGGAGCGGTTCGTCGAGGGGGCAGGTGGTCGCCGGTGGCGAGCTGGAGATAAGGGTGAGCGGGGTCGCCGGTGGGAGCAGGGTCGCCGAGCGTGGTCGCGGAGGGTCGGGGGACGAGGGGGGAGGGTCGCCGAGGGGGGAGGGGGTCGTCGGAGGCCAAGGGGGGAGGGGGTCACCGGAGGTCGAAGGGGTCGCCGGAGGCCGAGGGGGGAGGGTCGCCGAGGGGGAGCACGCTTTCATTTGGAAAAATTTTGATCGAAAAATAATGGGGGAATGAAAACTGCAATCCCTATATTTTTAATTTAGCGACGTCATACATGTACATCGGTAAACGTCGCTAATATGAGTGAAATTAGCAACGTTACAGTAGTTTGTTGGTAAACGTCGCTAATATTAGTGATATTAGCGACGTTCGTCGACTTATCCGTGACGTATGTTTTCTTATACTCAAAAAAGTCGCAAAATGTCGCCGATCGTCGGTAATAGTGACGTATTACGATGTTTATAGATTACGTCGCTAATTCCTTAAACGTTAGCGACGTTTTAATAAAAAGTCGCAAATTGCATCGCTAATATGACTTATTCTAGTAGTGAAGCTTCAAGGCGACGAGTGGTAGATTCTTCGGAATGGCGATGTCCATACATTATGTCCCGAAACGCCAAGGAACTCCATACCTCGACGCATCCAAGCGAGCTTCGCGCCATTGGAGTTCTACCTGTGCCTACACATAAAAACTGTATGGGTGTCAGTACTCAACTGTACTAGTGGAGTGAGCTCCTCGTCCACCCATACAAAACTGACACGTTCATTTACTTTGTGTAGCTTAATACCTTTTTGATTGTCTTTCTAGTCATGCCTTAGGATCAATTTTAGGACATAGACTCTTTGGCCTATACTTGGCAACGCAAGGTCGTGCTATACTTTATTCGTGACTTCAATACATATTCGAGGTAATGCCTCACCAAGTAGAAACTTATGCAAACTCGATCGTGCCAAGACTTTCACTTATTTTTATGTTCCTCTGGACCATTCTCGTGCCAATGACGTCAAGGGGACGACTCGTGCTGGTCGTGCCAATAGACTTGATCGTGCGTTAAGATCGAGGCCGTGCCTCCCAAGGATTAACCAGACTTAACCAACTTTCTTTACGGCCCTTCCTGACTTAACTCGAGATGACTCGATGACGATGCCACATTTATGCCGAAGCACGTGTCCTTGCTATAGCCAAATCTTAGGCTCTAGAATGGTGTTGCAACCGTGCACACCTTACCCGCGTCGATTCAAGGTTAGCGCTTGCTATAAGTATACCTTGTTAACCCAACTCGTAACTTATTAGTACTCGACGCAATCCAAAGGCATACACGTGGATAGATGCTCTTATGCCGACACATCTATATGAGTGGTCACTAGCAATGTCAAGCTATACTGGATCTTTACATACGGTGACCATTCGCGTGCGAGGTACGAGCTCCCACCGAATGACATGTAGCCTATATTGTAATGGTTCACTTTAATCGAGTCGTACCGTTGATGAAGGTCATACAATATTAGCTCTTCCTCCTTACTGACACAAACCCGGTGCTCCGGCGATCGTTCGAGGAATTTCTTTTGCGTGCAAGTTGTCCAATGACCATACAAGACTCAACTCGATCTACCAAATCCTTCCTTAATCATGACCATGCTTTCAAACTTTCTATCGAGACTCCCAAGTAGCGGGACTGATCTCGTAAACTTTTTTATCGAGACTCCCAAGTAGCAGGACCGATCTCGGTGACAACATGTCGCGTGAACTTCCTTATCGAGACTCCCAAGTAGCGGGATAGATCTTGGCGACAACCAGTCGTGTGAACTTCTATCCTTTGAAATCCAGGGAACGACTACTAAGTAGTCTTCCATCTTAACTTGAATAGAACGTGTTCATTTGACCGTGGCATACTTTTTCTTAAACCAACCGTGGCTTGTGCCTTAGACAGACCTTGTTCTCTATGCGACACTATCGCTCAAGTCATATACTTTATATGACGATCCTTGAGATCGTGGGGCTATGTGACTTGACAACCGTAAAAAGAGCGGGGCAGTGCTGAGAATGCCTTTGATAGACCAACATAACTTTGCCTAACTTATTTGTATAACAACTTGACGATCAAAGGCTGCGTCAAGCTTTGCCTCGAGGGAATGTGTCGTGCACGCGTTCGACTTGAACAACCAAGTTCTTTAGGGTGCCTAGACTTATGCCACAAGTTGTACAATACAGCTTAACCTATGGGACGTGCAAGGCAATGTCAATCCCTGGACGATGAGACCGTACATGCTTTATCAAACATTTATGCGGACGACGCCTATGACTTAGGCTAATTCTAGCTTTGTGGCAACTTAGAGCAACTTCCTTCTCCCAAGCCATGGGACGAAGGACGGAGTATCATTTTGAATGCACGTTGAGCAATACTTCTAAGTCGACCGTAGGACCTTTTTCCATGTTCTAACACATTTCGATCCTACTTGGGATTATTTTCTTAACTATGTTAATGCATCTCTTTTATTATCAAGCCTACTTGTGCATTTGAAAACTTTTATTTTATAGTGTGAAGGCTAAGATGAGGCAAGTTCACCAAAGCCACCCACCTGAGCGAGGGGTCGCCTCGACCGAGAAAGTCTTCGAGCAAGCCGTTGCATGACTAAGTCCGAACGCCATC
Organism: Iris pallida; assembly: GCA_029216955.1. Taxonomy (NCBI): domain Eukaryota; kingdom Viridiplantae; phylum Streptophyta; class Magnoliopsida; order Asparagales; family Iridaceae; genus Iris; species Iris pallida. Next base: position 12,815,464 of record JANAVB010028196.1, read on the forward strand.
GGCGTTTCGATTCTTCCGATTGACTGAGCGGGACGGGACACTACATCATACACCACTTAGAAAAAGTTTCGTCCTCCAAACTAACTGAGTACTTACTTATAGACTTATTACTTTGATTCAAAGACTCTCGTACACACTTTGCCTATACATTTCTTCAATCTGAGTCACGCTCGCACTACCATCAATCTTTTCTTTACAACACAATTCCATAATCATAGATGCTTTTTCATTCTTTAAGTCTCACTTGAATTCAACGTATCACTTAGTTGGATCGTGCACGTATTTCAGGCATCCCCAAAATACATGTATTTCAGCCAAGTCTCGTGATAGAGAATTCGCCATTCTCACTCGAGTCAGATCTTGCACATATTCAGGCATCTCTGAAATATATGCATGTCAGCCGAGTCTCGTGAGTGATATTTCAACAATATTGAATCATTCTATCCATCCATACCATTTTTCGATCCTATCAATCCTCAAGATCAATCATACCAATGTTATCTCTCGAAACATGGACGTCTCGCCTAATCCGCTAGGCCATTTCTCAAGACAAAAGTCAATGTCAAACCAAAGTTGATAGTACGAGGCTTTCTATCCAAGATCGCATCGCTCCGATTTATAAACTTCGAGCATATATTTCTCCTATTAGCACTCGCAACGTTCAATTCCAGGGGTCTGAGTAATTCAGCAACGCCATCATAGATCAAGTTCTTCTCAACCAAGTCTCTTGTATATCAACATCGTATGTCCAAACAAATAATTTTTGTATACTATCTCTTTGAATCCGTTCGATATAATCTACATATCCATTCCATCCAAGTCAAGCACGCTATGACACAACTTGTCGCTAAAGCATAATTCTCATTCCATATTTCCTAAGTCGTTTATCACAATTCAAGCAATCGATCATAAGGTCGTCTTACTTTAGCAATATGTCACGCCTCAATCTCACGCGAGTCCGATTATCCACGGTAGGCATAAAATCACCACGCAATGCTCCCGCGGGATAATCATCCTCATTGGGATGTAACTCTTGCATTGAGTATAGACTAATTCATTCTCGATACGCAGATTGGATCTACTCAATCCTCGAGTTTACTAAATCATCAATCACAAGTCCGATCAATCCTCGAGTCCACCTTCGCATCAAACCACAAGTCGAAGCAATCCAAATTGCCACAACTTAATTTTTTGAGTTCGATCGTTCCCGTAACTTGAATCACCATGTCAGCACTCACGCGGAACGATCATCCCAAATCTGACATGACGCATGTACGAGACTGGAGTTGCCTTCGCGCAAGACAAGAACGTCGACATTATGGTTATCGTCGAAGCAATCAAGACACAATCATTTTCATCCAAGCATTTATTTCATCAAAATCCCAACCATAGCATCCATCGGAATAATAACATCTTGCACGATCGTCATTTCCCGACTCAAAGTACCCCCCGAGTCATCGCATATCGATATTTGATACGCCTCAATACCTCGATGATATGCATAACCTGACTGTTTGTCGTTAAATATCAAGCACAAAAATTACAGATGAATTGAACTTGATTGCAAACACGCTTGGACAGAAGAAAGCCTAGAAATAAATTCTAGGCAACGATCTAAGTATAATTATTTAACTTTTTTGTTCTAGGGGGCAACGATGGAGGCTCGGAAAAGTATAGCAACTCTGCCTTACTCCTTGGACTATCGGACACAGTCTTTGCTCTTGAGAAAATTGCCAGCCTTTAGCATGGGTGTGGTACCCATTTATTTATAGTGATTTCGAAATGAAGCGTATTTTGGGCCGCATAGATGGCCACGTAGTTGTAACAGCACACAAAAACTTGGTCTTTGGCTGCCAGCTTTGTTGGCTCATTCCATGGTCACACCCGATTTTAATAATTGATACTAACTTAAGTCAATACACAAAATATACAAATTGCTGCTAATCATTTCAGGTCTAGTGAAATCAATATCAAAAAGCATACTACTACATCAGCAAGCGTGTGAATCATCATTCTGAAGCTTATTTTTATTGAAATCAAGTTCGAGTCATTTTATAATTTATTATGTATTTTATCTTTATTGAGTTTAGGATATAAATTGTAAGATCGACTGGATACTACTGGCTTAGGTTAATAATAGTCCACTTTCCTATAAAGCCTACCTATCCAAAGTCTACCTACCAAAAATATAATTCACCTTCTGCAACAAAATTTGACAAATGTCTTACATTTTTACTGAGACAGAACTCAAGCCGAGTTCGGTCCGAACTCTGACCGAGTTTGGTCAGTTTGAATTTAAATATTTGTTGCCTCCAAATCTGCATGCAACGTTCGTTTGTAAAATCTTTGCATCAGAACTCTGCCCAAATTCTGTCCGAGTTCGGTCCTCGAAAACACCCATAAATAGAAGAAAATTTTTCTTTCCAAATCACTCAATCAATTCATCTTCTCTTCTCTCTTCAATAAGTGTTTTCATCTGATCAAAAGCTTTCATATTTCACCTACACATCTCTTAGCCAAAAGCCAGTAATATCTATTTGATATAGAGTCTTTTGGTTCTCAAGAGTTGTAAAGAGGTTGTTCAAAGTTCAAAAACTATCTCTATTGTGGAGCCGGTCGGGCGCTCGTCGCCAAGCACGGTGTTGTGAAGTCGGTCGTGCACTTGTCACCAAGCACGGTGTTGTAATAGACTGCAAGCTCTCAATTAGCTTGTGCCTTAGTGGATTAACATCGAGCAAAAGTACTCGAGACTGGATTAGTCCTCTCAAAGGGAAACCAGTATACATCGCTGTGTCACTGAGTTTGATCTCTCTATCTATTGCTATATTTATTTACTGTCTCTTATTCTCTGCCATAGTTATCTGTTTTATTTTTAAATTGGTGAATATTTTTTGCTGCACTCGCATTCACTCTATTCACCCCCCTCTAGAGGTGCTCAACAGTCCTACAATTGGTATCAGAGCAGGTTATATTCTAATATGACAAATCTCAGAGAGTATATACGGCAGCCGTGAAATCAATATTCAACGGTGAAGGGCAATCCACAAATAGACCTCCACTATTTGATGGTACAAACTATACCTACTGGAAAACACGAATGACATTCTTTTTAAAGTCTCTTGACTTTGATCTCTGGTCTATAGTAGTTGACGATTAAAAGAAACCGGCACCTACAGTAGTTGATGGCGTGCTTGTAGACAAGCCTCATAACAAATATACAGAGGCTGAAAAAGGAAAGGCTAGTCTAGATGCACGTGCCATCAACGCACTGTTCTATGCAATTAACAAAATAGAGTTCAACAGAGTTTCAACCTGTAAGATGTCTAATGAGATTTTAAAACTTCTTAAGGTAACTCATGAAGGTACTTTCCAAGGGAAGGAATCCAAAATCAGCAGACTAACACAGGAATATGAATCTTTTAAAATAAAATTCGATGAGTCAATTACACAGATGTTCACTCGTTTTCTTGATATTACTAATCTTTAGCAATCTCTTGGTAAGGATTACAGTAATCACGAGAAGATCAGAAAAGTGCTATGGGGTCTAACCAAGAACTGGAACCCAAAGCCAACAGCAATCATTGAAGAAAATGATCCCACTACCATGTCTCTGGAAATACTGATGGGCAAGCTCATGACCCATGAGCTTGATCTGCAAGAGTTCAAAGAAGCAACCTCAAAGGATAAATCTATCGTCTTTAAACCTCAAGCCAGAAAATCAACATGCAATAATTCTGTGGAAGAATCATCAAGTGGAGATGAACAAGCCCTACAAGTGAAGAACTTCAGAAAATTCCTAAAGTTTGAAAAATCAAACAGAAGGAAGAGAGATATCCAAGAAAGCAATGAAGATGAAACAATACGCTTTGGATGCAAGAAATCGGGGCATATGAAGAAGGATTGTCCAACTTCGAAGAAAAACAGTCCATACGATAGATCAAGATCAAGCAGAAAAGCAACAACTAGTCAAAAGTATGCAAACACAAGTATCTGGCATGAAAGCGATGCCAGTGATACAGAGGAAGAATACAGACCCTACAGAAATACCAATGTCTGTCTTATGGCTTTTGATAAGGTATCCTCAAACGCTTTGTATGACGATTTTACTTTCGATGAATTAGAAAATGCCTTCAGCAAACTACTTAAAGAACACATAAATGTGCTTGACAAGTATAGGCAATCTCAAAAAGAGATTAAGACATACACAACTAAAGTAGCTAGACTGTCTAGTCTTACTGAAGACATTAAAGAGACGTCTACTACCGGTAACACAGAAGAGATAGCCAAGCTTAAAGTAGACTATCATGAGGCTATCCTCAAAATTAAAAAAAAAGAAAGAGACTATGTCAAAATACAAGAGTTATATGACATAGAGAAGAAGAAGCACTTAGTCACAGAACAAAGACTCATTGACATGACTGCTAAATATGAAGACTCTTTTGCGGTTTCTAAAAAGTTAGAAATTAAGTTAGGTAAACAGGCAATACATGTGACACAGCCTAAGTTTAGTCCTAATGCTAAGCATACACCTAAGAGGACTAAAACACAGAAAGTACGAAAGAAACACGAATATCACCATGCTTTCACTTATAGGTTTTCAAAGAAACCACATATGCATGTCAACACAGATTCCACTAACATATTTTCAAAACTTACTTGCACATACTGTGATACTCACGGACACATATCACAGTATTGTTTAGCAAGAAAACTTGTTGATAATCGTACATTATTTTGGAGATCTAAGACTAATCAATATGGACCCTTCAGTAAATGGGTACCAAAAGATTCATCTACTTGTTTTGTAGGTGGACCCTCAACCCTCTCATGCTAAAAGCAAGTGGATCCTCGATAGCGAATGTTCGTGGCACATGACTGGTGATGCATCTTTGTTTGCAACGCTATCGATGAAGAAAGAAGGATACATCTCCTTAGGAAACAATCTGAGAGGTGATATCATTGGCAATGATACTGTTGGTATATCTCATTATCCTGTAATAAAAGACGTTTGTCTAGTTACAGAATTGAAATATAACCTATTAAGCATAAGTCACTTGGCTAATAATGGTTATGGTATCAACTTTATAAAAGACAAATATACCATATATGATATGTCATCTGGTAATTCCGTATATGAAGGGATTAGAGAAGACAATATTTATATTTTCTTTCTGGAGAGTACAAATAATGCAAGAAGATGCCTAGTAGCTAACCTAGATAAAAGCTGGTATAGCATATGAGACTAGAATATGCTAATATGGACACTATCTTACGACTGAGCACTAAAAAGCTGGTAAAAAGACTTCCTGAGATACCGTTCAAGAGAGATATGGTATGTGCTGACTTTGAAAAGAACAAAGCACATAGGTCTACTTTTTAAATCCATCAACGCTGTAAGTACTTCTAGACCTTTGCAGTTGATACATATGGATTTATTTGGTCCTAGAAGAGTCGCTAGTCTTGGCGGTAAGCTCTATCCATTTGTTATTGTTGATAATTTCTCTCGTTTTACTTGGGTTTACTTTTTATCAAACAAAAGTGATGCTATTTTTGAATTTCAGTTATTTTATAAAAAGGTACAAAACGAAAAAGAATTCATGATTACTTATATCCGAAGTGATTATGGTGGCGAATTCGTAAATACTGATTTCAAAAAGTTTTGTGATAATAGTGGATACTACCACAAATTTTTTTGTCCTAGAACTCCTCAACAGAATGGTGTTCTGGAGCGGAAGAACCGTACTCTAAGCGAGATGGCTAGAGTTATGCTGAATAAGCATAATCTTCCTAAATATTTTTGGACAGAAGCTGTTAGCACAGCCTATCATGTTTTAAATATGGTGTTAATTCGACCCATCTCGAAGAAAACACCTTATGAACTTTGGTTCGGAAGGATTCCAAACATTTCTTATTTTAAAGTTTTTGGATGTCGTTGTTTTATCCTAAACACCAAGGACAACTTGGGTAAGTTCGACTCTAAAGTAGATGAAGGAATATTTCTCGAATATGCTGCTAAGAGCAAGGGATTTATAATTTTCAATAAAAGATCTATGATTGTTGAAGAATCTATTAATGTTACTTTTGATAAGCTCAATAGTCACAGATCTAGCGATAGTGATGATGAAGGTGTACAAGCAAGAACCGATAAGAGTCCTGTGGAAGATCTGACTCATAAATTTGAATCATTAAAGTTCTTATTGGATCATCCAGAGACACTCATCATTGGTGATGTATCAAAAGGTGTAAGTACACGCTCTTCTCTTAGATATTCTGAAATAGCAGCAAATGTAGCTTTTATTTCTCAAATAGAACCTAAGAATATAGAAGATGCTTTTAATGATATGTGTTTGGATTAATTCCATGCAAGAGAATTAAACTTAATCTATTTGAGAGAAACCAAGTTTGGAAACTCGTTCCTAAATCTATTGGTCAATCGATAATTGGTACCAAATGGGTGTTCCAAAATAAACTAAGTAAAGATGGACAAGTTCTACCCAACAAAGCACGTCTAGTGGCACAAGGTTATAATCAATAAGAAGGTATGGATTATGACGAGACATATGCTCATGTTGCCAGACTAGAAGCTATCCGCATATTTTGTGCATTTGCATATTTTAATAATTTTAAATTATTTCAAATGGACGTAAAAAATGCATTTTCAAACGAATTTTTAAAAGAAGAAGTTTTTGTGAAATAATCCCTGGCTTTGAAGATTTTTAAAAACCTGATCACGTCTTCAAGCTTAAGAAAGCACTCTATGGACTCAAACAGGCACCTCGTGCTTGGTATGAACGCCTAAGTGTCTTCTTACTTGATAATAGTTTTACAAAAGGAAGAGTTGATACAACTTTGTTTATCAAATCATTAGATGATGATATTCTTCTTGTGCAAATATACGTTGATGACATCATATTTGGTTCTACTAATAAAAAAATTTGTCAAGAGTTTGCTAAGTGTATGCAGAGTGAATTTGAGATAAATATGATGGGAGAGCTGAACTTCTTCCTAGGACTCTAGATCAAACAACACTAAAAGAAAACATTCATCAATCAAGCCAAATATACGAAGGACATACTGAAAAAGTACGACTTCGAAAATGTAAAACCTATCGAAACTCTAATGGATACATATATAAAGCTTGACACTAATAAAAGTGGCAAACCTGTTGACCAGCGTAAGTATCGAGGTATGATCGGTAGCTTATTATATTTAACTGCTAGTCGCCTTGATATTATGTTCAATGTTTGTATTTGTGCACGATACCAGGCAAATCCTAAGGAATCACACCTAAGTGCCGTTAAGCGTATCTTCCGATACCTTAAGGAAACTTCTATAGTCGGCTTGTGGTATCCTAAAACCAAATCCTTTGACCTGATAGGTTACTCGGATGCAAATTTTGCAGGATGCAAAGTAGACCGTAAAAGTACCATCGGTACGTGTCATTTCCTAGAAGAGGCCTTAGTCTCATGGTTTATCAAGATACAAAATTCTATAACATTATCAACTACTGAGACTGAGTATATCACCACAGGACGTTGCTGTGCTCAAATTTTGTGGATGAAGCAAACCATAGAAGACTACAATCTGCACTACACTAAGATTCATATTTACTGTGATAACACTAGCACTATTAACTTGACTAAGAACCCTGTATGTCACTCACGCACAAAGTACATTGAAATTCGTCATCACTTTTTACGTGATCACCAATAATACGGGGACATCTACATAGAATTTATTGACACAGATCATCAACTAGCAGACATTTTCACAAAACCACTGGCTGAAGACAGATTTAACGTTATGCGACGAGAGCTCGGCACACTTGAATTTTCAGATTCATAATGTAGTATATTTATTAAATTTATTTTATAACTTGAAATTTTATAATTTATTAACAAAAATTATTTTGGATACAAGCCGAAAGGGTCCTTCTGTCATACAGGTGTAAATAGCCTGAAGCGACACGGTGTACTAGTCTTTGGACTACCGCTAGCTGGGATCCGGCCCCTACAGCTAACCTAACGTAATAGAAGTTTTTAAATGAAGGAGTGTAACAGTTATAAATTCAAATTTTAAACAAATATTGTATTTATGACATTGGAAATACAAGCAGCCGAACTTGGACCAAACTTTGACCGAGTTCGTTCAGCACTGTGCAGATTTCCAAAACCGAACAGCCGGCACTAGCTCTATAAATTTTTCCTCCTCCTTTCATTTTTCTTCACCCTTCTATAGAGATTTACCCACAAAACTCTATAGAGCTTCTCCTCATCCTCCTTCCTTTAGAGCTTTCTCAGAGTCTAGTAGGCCATCCTCTCCACCATCTTCATCCTCTTCAAGGTATTCTACTTCCTTTCCTTCTCATCCATGGCACCTAAACATCAAAAGAGAAAGGTTTATTCCTCTCAAGCAGGATCATCCTTCTCTGACTATGTTCCCACGAATGTCTTCAGTCCAGCTCGTCCTACTAAATCTGATGATTACGACTCCGGACACTTTTCCGATAGGGAATTTTTCGATCTTTGGTTTGACTCATTTTTGGGTCGTAAAAAATGTGTTGGAGCACGTGTTAACTTTAATATCTTTTCTGAGTATGCTCCCACTTTCAACCGTCTCGATTTTCATGATTTTTTTCGAAGTTGCTGAGAACATTTATGATAATGTTGTCCATATGTTTTACTGCAATCTGCAAGTAAACGATAACGGTAACTTCTACTCTTGTGTAGCTGGGCCGGAATTAGAGTTCAATGCCACAGGCATCAGTAAATATTTTCATGTTCCTGATATAGGTGAAGCTTTAGTAGATATTCATCATATTCAATTTCCTGAAGGTGTCACCCTCGATTCCTTCAAAGAACTTTTGTGTCACCCTAAACCTGTTCCTAGAAGAGTTTATTCCAAGCATCTAAATCAAAACTTCTATGAACTCCATAGTTTTATATTTTATGTTCTTCTTCCAAAGAAGGGATCCTTTGATGAGATTACCTTCATGTAATTATCAGCCATGTACCATATTCACTTTGGTATTCCCTTATCTGTTCCAAAGACTGTTATGGCATGGATGCTTAACTGCAGAAATGTAGGACGCAACCTTGTCTATCCTATGCATTTGGCTTCCATCTTTAGGAGGTTTGAAATTGATCTTTAAACCTGTCCTTACTCCTCCACTGCCATTGAACTCAGTAGGTCTAGGTTATATCCTACTCCTCCTTTGTCTCCTGGTGCTGAACCCATTCATGATGATGACCCCGAGGCTCCTCCTACTGCTGCTGCTCTAGCCCCTGCTCCGGGTTTTGACCATGGCCTCTATCAACACTTTGATGATTTCGTTGCCCTCTCAGCGCAACGGCATCAAGGCTATCTTGATACTGAGTTCCGCCATATCACCCAGGCTCAGGTGTTGCGGAACAGCATTGCTGATCTTCACTGGAGTCTCTCTCATGACCCCACACATCCAGTTACCAAGCTTCATCACCCCAGCTTCCCTGGACCTAGGTTCGATGATGAGATGACATTTCCTTACTTTGATCCTACTGCTGCATATTTTCTACCGGATGCTCCTGGAGGTGGCGACACGCCAATGTGATGAGGACTTGAGTTAGTGGATTTTGGATGGAGTCTGATAGATGATGATCTTATGTAGTTTTTTGTCTAAACTTTACAATTAGACATTTATTAGCAGTTTATGATGGTTGTATCATTTATTTTGTATGACATTTCAGTATTCCAATACTAGTTATTTTTTTTGCTATGTACTTATTATTTGTGGAAATTTTGTTATTTGTGATTATCTCTCTAGTATTACTATTTCTTTTGATGAACATTGTTGGCTTCACACATTACGGGGGAGCCAAAACCATTTTTTTATTGACAAAGGGGAAGAAAGAGCGATACCAAAAATCAATAATCAAAGAAAGAACACCACCATACCACCATCATTTATTCTTTTTCAGGTATTTTTATTTTGTTCTATTTAGATATATTTTGGTAGACTCAAGTTTGTCAATTATCAAAATGGGAAAGATTGTTGGCCCATTCCATGGTCACATTCGATTTTAATAATCGACACTAACTTAAGTCAATACACAAAATATACAAATTGCTGCTAATCATTTCAGGTCTAGTAAAATCAATATCAAAAAGCGTACTAGTACATCAACAAGCGTGTGAATCATCATTCTGAAGCTTATTTTCAATGGAATCAAGTCCGAGTCATTTTACAATTTATTATGTATTTTATATTTATTGAGTCTAGGATATAAATTGTAAGATCAACTGGATACTACTGGCTTTGGTTAATCATATTCCACTTTCCTATACATCCTACCTATCCAAAGTCTACCTACCAAAAATATCATTCACCTTCTGCAACAAAATTTGACAAATTTCTTACATTTTTACTGAGACAGAACTCAAGTCGAGTTCGGTCAGTTTGAATTTAAATATTTGTTGCCTCCAAATCTGCATGCAACGTTCATTTGCAAAATCTTTACATCACAACTGTGTCCGAAATCTGTCCAAGTTCGGTCCTCGAAAACATCTATAAATAGAAAAGAATTTCTCATTCCAAATTACTCAATCAATTCATCTTCTCTTCTCTCTTCAATAAGTGTTTTCATCTGATCAAAAGCTTTCATATTTTACCTACACATCTCTTAGCCAAAAGCCAGTAATATTTATTTGATCTAAAGTCTTTTGGTTCTCAAGAGTTGTAAAAAGGTTGTTCAAAGTTCAAAAACTATCTCTGTTGTGGAGCCGGTCGTGTGTTCGTCGCCAAGCACGGTGTTGTGAAGTCGGTCGTGCACTTGTCACCAAGCACGATGTTGTAAGAGACTGCAAGCTACCAATTAGCTTATGCCTTAGTGGATTAACATCGAGCAGGAGTACTCGAGACCGGATTAGTCCTTTCAGAGGGATACCAGTATACATCGCTGTGTCACTGAGTTTGATCTCTTTATCTCTTGCTATATTTATTTACTGTATCTTATTCACTGCCATAGTTATCTGCTTTTATTTTTAAATTGGTGATTATTTTCTGCTCCACTCGCACTCACTCTATTCACCCCCTTCTAGAGGTGCTCAACGGTCCTACAATTGGTATCAGAGCAGGTTATATTCTAATATAACAAACCTCAGAGATTATACATGGCAGCCGTAAAATCAATATTCAACGGTGAAGGGCAATCCACAAATAGACCTCCACTATTTGATGGTACAAACTATACCTACTGGAAAACATGAATGACATTCTTTTTAAAGTCTCTTGACTTTGATCTCTGGTATATAGTAGTTGACGATTAAAAGAAACTGGCACCTACAGTAGTTGATGGCGTGCTTGCAGATTTCTCTGGTCTATAGTAGTTGACGATTAAAAGAAACCAACACCTCGACTTTGATCTCTAGTAGTTTGTTGAGATTTCTTTGTTGCAGCAAATCTGGGTTGTTGAGATTTGGTCAACTTGCCATGTGTCCCCCCACAGAGTAGAGCATGAATCATTTTGGCCGCATAGTGGCCTTAGGAGCCTTTCTTCTACAGCTCGACTCCACTTGGCCACATGGGATCTTCGGGAGCATTCCTTCTGCGGCTTGGTTTTACTTGGCCGCGTGGCATCTTCGAGAGCCTTACTTCTGTGGCCCGAGTCCACTTAGCCGCATGAGGTCTCCAGAAGCCTTTGCTTCTGCGGCTCGGCTCCACTTGATCGTACGGGATCTTCGGGAGCATTCCTTCTGCGGCTCGAGTCTACTTAGCCGCATTAGGTCTCCAGGAGCCTTGCTTCTGCGACTCAAATTCACTTGGTCGCATGGGGTCTCCAAGAGCCTTGTTTCTGTGGCTCGATGCCACTTGGCCGCATGGGGTGTCACGACTCGTTACCCAAATTGTTGGGCCGGGCCGAGCCATGTCCAGCCTACGCTTAAGATAAAGCGCAGTAAGCTGTTCTAGACAGTCAGGTAATAATGATAAATGTGCTAAATAATTAAAATAGTTTAAGAATGATCACAACACAGCTTCTATATAGATAGATGAAAAACCACTAAGTTTGTTACAAATAGTACACAACCAAAAGTAGTACTGGAGACAAGGTCCAGTTTAAAGGTACAAAACAGCGTCTGTGATAATAACCCAATACTAAGTCAAACTAAGCAGCTAAGCAGGATTCCCTGCAGGAATATCTTCAACTGGAGCTCCATAGTACGGGTCACAAAGCATTTCTTCCTCGATCAAAATACCTACAACGTTATCCTGTCAGGACGGGAGCAAGTACAACCTCTACTACTAAAGTACTGAATGTATAATGCAAGAGATGTACAACAGGAATATGGTATGATAAGACTGAAAAATAGACATACTGGAATCATGGTAAATCATATAAAGCGGGAAATCATGGTATATCTTGATTATCATTTTAAGACACTCTTGTCAATTGTGGCATATATACATTATGTATTAAAACTGGAGCAGGTATGAGATCGGTCAATAGGTGCTATGCTAGTTTACTGCAATGTACGTATGTACATTCCACAAGTTCAGAAACTACATTCTCAGTTTACTGCAATGTACGTATGTACATTCCACAAGTCCAGAAACTGCACTGCTAGTTTACTGCAATGTACGTATGTACATTCCACAAGTCCAGAAACTACACAATTAGCATACTGCAATGTAAGTGAGTACATTCTACGAGTCCAGTAACTATACTATCAACTCTCTCATAACCCAGTAATCATCATGTAAAAGATACGGGAAATAGTGTAAAGCATGGTGGGAACTGGCAATAGTATGAAACATGTTATGATTTGACTTGCTACTCCAAGGATCAGCATTCACGTGGGTTGATTAACATTCTTTTATCAAATAATAGTGTTTTTAACATGTACAATTAACAAAAGACTTGCAACTGGATTAATGGTAATTCACAAGGTTGTCACATGTACTTAACATTAAAAGACAGTAAATGAGTTTGTAGATGTACTTGCCTAGAGCAAAGCAATGCAATGACAATAAAGCTAAGATGTAGAGTGTCCTGGCACTGAAAACATATATATATACTCAGACTCTAAGTTACAAGACAATATAAATACACTAGTGATGTGAGAAGGCCAAATTGGACATTGGCTAGGTGAACTTAGCCTAGGGGTTCAAATTGAAGTGATTTGGCATCTAAACTAACACATGGGTCTCCCATATTAAGGCTGGTTAGCAATCCAAATACTAGAAATACACAAAAATCACAAGTCATGACTTAGTCATAATTATTGGTAAAATAAACATTCTGTGCACTGTGTTCTAACAATTTTAGAAAATACTAGAAATCTCCAATAAATACAAAATAATATACTGACAGAAACCTTGCTAATTATAGAAATTTATTATAATTTTTCTGGGATTTATTACCCAACAGAAGTATTTTATAAAAATCAGTTTTCATAAATATATAGAAAATGAGTTCTGGTTTGATATGCCAAACTAGGGGCAAAATAGTAAATTAAATACTACAAAAATTATACTAAATTAGCTAACTTAACATAGTATCTAAAAACTATTTTCCATAATTTTAGCAATACTCTAAGTATTTTTAGAAAATCAAAAACAGTAATGCACACAATAATTAATTATCTGCGTATTTTGTCCATATATATAATTTGAACCAAAGTTCAAATACAGGACCCAAGGCCATGAATCAAGTCCAATATGACTTGTACAGGTCTTGAATGTGTGAAAACACATTTGAGCCCAAATACCCATGCTAGGCTTGGACACCAAATGGTTGCAGTAATTTAAATACAATAAAATATAATTTGGTAAAAAGACAAAATAATTATTAATATTTTAATAGGGCAAAGTTATGCATAGTAGTTGCAAAAGTATGACAACTTATTTTATAAAGATAATTTACACTAAGTAAAGTAAAACACATATATAAAAGTACATCTACAATATTTATATTTATACATAAATATATAGATATTTATATCAAGGATATATATATATCCATATTTTTAAAAGTTATATATATATATATATATATGTAAGGAAAATAATCAATTTATAAAGTATATATATATAATGAAACATTTAATTATAAAGTGTATAATAATGTATATATACATATGAAAACATATATATACATAATTTACTAACTATAAAAATATATACAAGAAAATATATACATATATACATATATGTATATAAATACATATAAATATATATATATAAAAGTTTACTAATTATAAAATTATATATACATATAATATACTGTCAAAATACAGTATATAAAATATATATATATATACTAATATATATATATATATATATATATATATATATATATATATATATATATATATATATATATATATATATATATATATATATATATATAGAAAATAGAAAAAGGAGAAAGGAAAAGAAAAACAAAAACAAAAACAAACAGCAGGGGGGCTCGAACTCGGGCCAGCGGGGGGGGGGGGGGGGGGGGGGGGGTGGGGGTTTAATCAGGTTGGGCTGGCCATTGGGTCGGTTCGGCTCGTGTGATAGAATAGGAACTCGTGTAATAATAAACCTAAGTTAGGTTAATGGGTAGGGATTTAGCCCAGACCCGTTAGCAATTTGTTAATGGGTTTTATAACCCGATAATACGAATTTTAGACCCGTTAACCCATTAATCTATTTGTAACAGTTAGTCTCGTGTCCATACAGTCCAGGACACGAAAATATGAAATCTGACACCGTGTTGGCGTGTCCATGCACTGCACGACACGCACGACACGATCTACGCGTGTCCGAGTACGGGGCTGGGGTCGTCGTGTCCTGGCGGACAACATACTCGAAAATGAGACACGTACGATACGAAATGGAGACTGCTACGTACGTGTCCGGCGAACTCGAGCGTGGAAGAGTGGGCGATCGGCGGCTGGGGGCGTCGGCGTCGTGGCGGAGCGGTGGCGCTGGACGCGGCTCGACTAGGTGGATGAGATGGTGGTGGTGGTTCACGACGACAGGATCTGTAGGCGTCGGGCTAGGCTTCGCCGGAGTTAGGTTAGGTCTAGGTTTTAGGTCGGAGACGAGGGGCTGCGGTGGTTGTGGGGGAAAGTTTAGGGTTAGGGTTTAGGCCAGGGGGTCGATGGGGTTTATATAGGAGGGGTTAAGGCGGTGGGGGCAGCCGAGAAAGGCGGGGGCAGCGGCGGCAAGTCGGTCAGGCAGGGGGTGAGAGCTGGAGGAGAGAGAGGGGGGGAGCTGTCGGTCGGGGGGGGTTTGGTAATTTAGCAGGAAACCCCCCTAGGATTTAGGAATTTCTATTTAGGTCCCTCCCTTAGTCAAATGTAAATTTTAATTTGCAATTGACTCCCGCGAGTAATATTTGCAAAATATATTTACAAAAGACAATTGGGTTTTTACAAAAAGTATTTAAAACAATTTTAAATATTGCAAACCTAATTTAAAACAATTTATAAAATTGCAAAATGGTATTTCTGGTATTTAAAAGCTAAAAAATATTTAAAAATTCTAAAAAAATTCCTAATAATTATTATAAAATATTTTAATGCCAAAATAATCATTAATGGCCAATTATCACTAATAAACAAAATTTTGAAAATCAGGGGTTGACAAGTCTTCCCTCCTTGAAAAATTTCGTCGTCGAAATTTACAAGAACTGAAGACACGCGAGGCAACTAACGTTTTTTTAAGAATAATTACAGCGATGACTAAGGCTATCTCCTAATGATGAAACGTCTATGAAACAGGTCTACTGGTCAAAAGCTTGGTCTCATGGGTGCAGCTACTAAATGATGGTTTGGCATGAGTCTAATGATAGGTAACTTAATGAGGCACTAGAATCAAACAGTCATATGCAAATAAATCCAACCTGTGGCACCGTCTGTCAAGTATTCTGGCTCTGGCTCTGGGCCCTGCACTGGTACTGCTGCCTGGATGGCTAAAGGGTATGCTCTCCCTGAAGGTCCTCTGGTAAATGGCTTCGCCTTCGGGCACTCCCGAATCATATGGGTGGAAGACCCGCAAGCAAGACACTGGCTCAATTTCTTCCTACAGATGGAGACATCGTGCCCTGGCTTTTTGCAGAAGGCACAAGAGACCCACTTCTGCTGCTGGTGCCCCGGATCTCGGGCAAATGATAACTGATGCTGAGGATGAGCTGGTGGAGAATAGGCCTGCTGGTGCTGGGTAGTCGTCCTCTGCTGGAAAGTCTGGCGCTTGGACGGCCCGTCATGATGTGTGGTAGCTGGCCTCTTGCAAGACAAAAGACGCTCCTCGATACCTCGGGCTCTCTCCAGTAGCTGGTAGTAGTCTGTGATCCCGTTGGCCACTAGTAAGATGCTAATGTCCGGGACAAGACCATGGCAGAATCTGCGAGCCATCTCCTCCGGGTCGGCTACTAAGCTCGGGGCAAAACGACTGAGTCTGCTAAACTCACCTGCGTACTCATCGACTGTACGGCTCCCTTGTTGCAGGTTCTGGAATTGCAATCCCATGGCAACTCTAGCGGTGGTGGAGAAGAACTTCCTCTTGAACTGGATCTTGAATTGCTCCCAGTTTCCTCTGCCGCCAATGAACATCGTCTCATTTCTGAACCAGACCCCTGCCAGGTCTGCTAACAAAAATCCTGCTGCCTCGACCCAAAGGTCGTCAGGTAATCTAGCCCCTATGAGCTTCCTCTCTACGGAATCTAACCAGTCATCAGCTACAACTATGCCTTCCGTCCCAAGAAACTCCTTCGGTTTTAGGTTCATAAAACTCTTGATACTACCTAGCCTCAATTGATGTTCTATAGGTTGCGAGACGGGGGTATGTTGAGTATTCAGGAGCCCCTGGATCAAAGCCAGTAATTGGGTTCCGTCAAGGGAAACAATAGTCTGGGGAGGTATGATAGGAGGTGGGGGTGGAGGTATCTGGGTCTGCGGGGTAGGAGGTGGTGGAGGTATACCGTCACCTGAGGTGGCAGAATCGGGAGAGTGTGTAGGGTCCATCTATTTATAAAAGACAAAGGAATTATAAGAATAAAGCAAGTAGTCATAAGCAAACAATTTAGTTACACTACCGGTCCTACGCTGTGATGAGTTTTCCTATGTTGCAATCCTAAAATTCCTCTAGGTGTTCTAGATGTTGTTCCTAGTGTTATCTAGTTATCCTTAATTTCTGCAGGCGTGCTTGGTACAGTAACGTAACCAAACAACTTTAGTCAGGACCTTGCATGGGCCGCCAAAAAAACATGTCACGACCCGTTACCCAAATTGTTGGGCCGGGCCGAGCCATGTCCAGCCTACGCTTAAGATAAAGCGCAGTAAGCTGTTCTAGACAGTCAGGTAATAATGATAAATGTGCTAAATAATTAAGATAGTTTAAGAATGATCACAACACAGCTTCTATATAGATAGATGAAAAACCACTAAGTTTGTTACAAATAGTACACAACCAAAAGTAGTACTGGAGACAAGGTCTAGTTTAAAGGTACAAAACAGCGTCTGTGATAATAACCCAATACTAAGTCAAACTAAGCAGCTAAGCAGGATTCCCTGCAGGAATATCCTCAACTGGAGCTCCATAGTACGGGTCACAAAGCATTTCTTCCTCGGTCAAAATACCTACAACGTTATCCTGTCAGGACGGGAGCAAGTACAACCTCTACTACTAAAGTACTGAATGTATAATGCAAGAGATGTACAACAGGAACATGGTATGATAAGACTAAAAAATAGACATACTGGAATCATGGTAAATCATATAAAGCGGGAAATCATGGTATATCTTGATTATCATTTTAAGACACTCTTGTCAATTGTGGCATATGTACATTATGTATTAAAACTGGAGCAGGTATGAGATCGGTCAATAGGTGCTATGCTAGTTTACTGCAATGTAC
This sequence comes from Iris pallida, assembly GCA_029216955.1. NCBI lineage: Eukaryota > Viridiplantae > Streptophyta > Magnoliopsida > Asparagales > Iridaceae > Iris > Iris pallida. The sequence continues at coordinate 12,833,346 of JANAVB010028196.1, forward strand.
GTATGTACATTCCACAAGTCCAGAAACTATATTCTCAGTTTACTGCAATGTACGTATATACATTCCACAAGTCCAGAAACCGCACTGCTAGTTTACTGCAATTTACGTATGTACATTCCACAAGTCCAGAAACTACACAATTAGCATACTGCAATGTAAGTGAGTACATTCCACGAGTCCAGTAACTATACTATCAACTCTCTCATAACCCAGTAATTATCATGTAAAAGATACGGGAAATAGTGTAAAGCATGGTGGAAACTGGCAATAGTATGAAACATGTTATGATTTGACTTGCTACTCCAAGGATCAGCATTCACATGGGTTGATTAACATTCTTTTATCAAATAACAGTGTTTTTAACATGTACAATTAACAAAAGACTTACAACTGGATTAATGGTAATTCACAAGGTTGTCACATGTACTTAACATTAAAAGACAGTAAATGAGTTTGTAGATGTACTTGCCTGGAGCAAAGCAATGTAATGACAATAAAGCTAAGATGTAGAGTGTCCTGGCACTGAAAACATATATATACTCAAACTCTAAGTTACAAGACAATATAAATACACTAGTGATGTGAGAAGGCCAAATTGGACATTGGCTAGGTGAACTTAGCCTAGGGGTTCAAATTGAAGTGATTTGGCATCTAAACTAACACATGGGTCTCCCAAATTAAGGCTGGTTAGCAATCCAAATACTAGAAATACACAAAAATCACAAGTCATGACTTAGTCATAATTATTGGTAAAATAAACATTCTGTGCACTGTGTTCTAACAATTTTAGAAAATACTAGAAATCTCCAATAAATGCAAAATAATATACTGACAGAAACCTTGCTAATTATAGAAATTTATTATAATTTTTCTGGGATTTATTACCCAACAGAAGTATTTTATAAAAATCAGTTTTCATAAATATATAGAAAATGAGTTCTGGTTTGATATGCCAAACTAGGGGCAAAACAGTAAATTAAATACTACAAAAATTATACTAAATTAGCTAACTTAACATAGTATCTAAAAACTATTTTTCCATAATTTTAGCAATATTCTAAGTATTTTTAGAAAATCAAAAACAGTAATGCACACAATAATTAATTATCTGCGTATTTTGTCCATGTATATAATTTGAACCAAAGTTCAAATACAGGACCCAAGGCCATGAATCAAGTCCAATATGACTTGTACAGGTCTTGAATGTGTGAAAACACATTTGAGCTCAAATACCCATGCTAGGCTTGGACACCAAATGGTTGCAGTAATTTAAATACAATAAAATACAATTTGGTAAAAATACAAAATAATTATTAATATTTTAATAGGGCAAAGTTATGCATAGTAGTTGCAAAAGTATGACAACTTATTTTATAAAGATAATTTACACTAAGTAAAGTAAAACACATATATAAATGTACATCTACAATATTTATATTTATACATAAATATATAGATATTTATATCAAGGATATATATATATATCCATATTTTTAAAAGTTACATATATATATATATATGTAAGGAAAATAATCAATTTATAAAGTATATATATATAATGAAACATTTAATTATAAAGTGTATAATAATGTATATATACATATGAAAACATATATATACATAATTTACTAACTATAAAAATATATACAAGAAAATATATACATATATACATATATGTATATAAATACATATAAATATATATATAAAAGTTTACTAATTATAAAATTATATATACATATAATATACTGTCAAAATACAGTATATAAAATATATATATATATATACTAATATATATATATATATATATACACATATATATATAAATATATATATAGAAAATAGAAAAAGGAGAAAGGAAAAGAAAAAGAAAAAGAAAAACAAACAGCAGGGGGGCTCGAACTCGGGCCAGCGGGGGGGGGGGGGGGGGGGGGGGGGGGTTTAATCGGGTTGGGCTGGCCAGTGGGTCGGTTCGGCTCGTGTGATAGAATAGGAACTCGTGTAATAATAAACCTAAGTTAGGTTAATGGGTAGGGATTTAGCCCAGACCCGTTAGCAATTTGTTAATGGGTTTTATAACCCGATAATACGAATTTTAGACCCGTTAACCCATTAATCTATTTGTAACAGTTAGTCTCGTGTCCATACAGTCCAGGACACGAGAATATGAAATCTGACACCGTGTTGGCGTGTCCATGCACTGCACGACACGTACGACACGATCTACGCGTGTCCGAGTACGGGGCTGGGGTCGTCGTGTCCTGGCGAACAACATACTCGAAAACGAGACATGTACGATACGAAATGGAGACTGCTACGTACGTGTCCGGCGAACTCGAGCGTGGAAGAGTGGGCGATCGGCGGCTGGGGGCGTCGGCGTCGTGGCGGAGCGGTGGCGCTGGACGCGGCTCGACGAGGTGGATGAGATGGTGGTGGTGGTTCACGACGACAGGATCTGTAGGCGTCGGGCTAGGCTTCGCCGGAGTTAGGGTTAGGTCTAGGTTTTAGGTCGGAGACGAGGGGCTGCGGTGGTTGTGGGGGAAAGTTTAGGGTTAGGGTTTAGGCCAGGGGGTCGATGGGGTTTATATAGGAGGGGTTAAGGCGGTAGGGGCAGCCGAGAAAGGCGGGGGCAGCGGCGGCAAGTCGGTCGGGCAGGGGGTGAGAGCTGGAGGAGAGAGAGAGGGAGAGCTGTCGGTCGGGGGGGGGGGGGGTTAGGTAATTTAGCAGGAAACCCCCCTAGGATTTAGGAATTTCTATTTAGGTCCCTCCCTCAGTCAAATGTAAATTTTAATTTGCAATTGACTCCCGCGAGTAATATTTGCAAAATATATTTGCAAAAGACAATTGGGTTTTTGCAAAAAGTATTTAAAATAATTTTAAATATTGCAAACCTAATTTAAAACAATTTATAAAATTGCAAAATGGTATTTCTGGTATTTAAAAGCTAAAAACATTTAAAAATTCTAAAAAAATCCTAATAATTATTATAAAATATTTTAATGCCAAAATAATCATTAATGGCCAATTATCACTAATAAACAAAATTTTGAAAATCAGGGGTTGACATGGGGTCTTCGGGAGCCTCCCTTCTGCAGCTCGAGTCCACTTGGCCGCATGGGGTCTGCAGGAGCCTTGCTTGTGCGACCTAGATCAACTTAGCCGCATAAGGCTTATGCGGCTCTTCCTTCTGTGACCTGGATCAACTTGGTCGCATAACGCCTATGTGGTCAGCAACGATTTTGAGAGAATTTCGTTTATCTCTCTTTTGAATTCTCAATGAAGATGAATTTGATCGATCCTCCTCCTTGGCGAGTACTGGCACTGCAGATTTTGGATCTCCTTGTTCGAAGAAGATTTGACGATGAACTCCCTCAAAAGATTATGATGCATCGTGCTGAGACAATGCACCTAACTGAGACATCTGAGTAATGCGTCTAGTTGAGATTAGGCCGTTACGGAGTCTTCAATTGGCATTATGCTTCCGAGATGATGTCGAAAAGGCACAGCAGGTTGCGATCGCTAGAACACAGACTGCCTTGGTGGTGGATCTACTGACTTGTGGCAGCAGCAGTTGATGGCGACTTGGGTGCAGTGATGTCCTGGAAAGGGCTCATCGTACGCCAAGGTTGCTTCTCTCTCCTTGTGTTTGTGAATGACCACCTCTCGCAAGTCAAGAGCAGATTGATCTACCTTTGCATCCGTTTTGTGGGCCCGGGTATCCCGAGCGTCCGGGGGCGTAGGTATCATATTTGCTCCCTGATCTGAGGCTAGTAAAAGCACTTGCTCTCGATCGTTGTAGGAAGACTTTTTGGCATATTTGCTCCCTGATCTGAGGCTAGTAAAGCACTTGATCTTGATCATTGTAGGAAGACTTTTGGGCATATTTGTTCCCTGATCTGAGGCTAGTAAAGCACTTGCTCTCGATCGTTGTAGGAAGACTTTTGGGACCTACCATGTCTGTTTGCCGTAGAGGGAAGGACACAGAAGGTTATGTACAACTTTCCATCTGGGGCCCGTGCAATAGTTAACGGTACCCGCTGACGGTCAGCAGATTGGACAGTTGACTGGGCTTGTTGAGCCCGCACTGTCCTGGACTTCTTCGACTTAGCACCCGAAGGTACGTAGTAAGAAGATTCCAAATTGCTGCCTTGGATTTCTTCGTACTAGCCCGTGAAGGCGCATAGTACTCAGGATCCAACTTTATCCTTGCCAAGATGGCAAGTGAAGAACTTGTAGCCGATCCAGAAGAAGAAGAAGCAATATTGCAACTTTTTGTGGTTCGAACGGGCTCCATTTTCTTTTCTTCTTTTTATTTTGGTACCCTTTTCAAAGGAGGCAAGGGGGCTTTATATATAGAATGAAATGAGCCCTTTCTTCTTCTCCTTTTCGATGTGGAACTAAAAGTAATATCCAATTTTCCATGCTTCTACACTGATGATCATCATTTACAACAAACTTTGTGTCGTGCAACTAATTCTATTGTCCGAACTGGACAATCTCCTCAATATTCAAGATCAATTTCGATTATTATTCTTCGAACTAGCTACATGTTCAATTCGTTCAAATCCAAAATCACGTACATTCATCCGACTATCTTAAGTCATCGAACAACGAATTTCATCAATTTGTCTCAATACTTGCTAACTCAAACCATCGAACAACATCGATTCCAATCCTTAGAGTCATTCTCGAATATTTGAATCATTTTCATGCACGCTATCATCCAATCGTGCTACTTTTCGTATACGATTCATATCGTTTTCCTCGATCGAGTCATCTGTTCGTTACGCCTTACTTTTCCTCGATTTAGTTTCACCCATCAATCATTTTGCCTTTCATACTTACGCAATTCCAATTCCATGTATGTTGTTTATAACTCGTTCGAATCAACTCGTCAAAATCTTCAATATTGCAACATACTCAATCTAAGGCTTTGCATACATACGACGCTCGCTGATAGACTTATTGGCACCCCGTATCCTCAATCAATCGACATCCCCGAAGCTATCTGTCACGCCCCAGAACCAGAATACTGGAGAGCGGGGGCAGACATAGCCAGCTACGTTTAACGGAATGGAATCCACACCGCTATACGGTCACGGCTGTCTAGATATGTGAGGGTTTCACTACAATCCATCAGTCTCTTAAGGTCATAAAATAGCCTATTGTCTCAATCTCAACCAACTAATAATAATCACAAGATATCAGATCACCAAATATACAATTGTAAGGCGTCCTAAACATTACATATCCAGATGATCATGAAGCTAGTCGTACAAAATGTAAGGACTAGCAAGATTTAAGTCATACATGATCAACCTCGAGTTGCCAATCATGATTACAGCCCGTAGGCAGACAGTAAATAAAGTTGCAAACGAGCTAACACTTGCTTGGCGGCTAAATGCCTTAAAAGAATAATTTTACAATCGAGTGGGAAGAGCAAAAATAAACCCACTCGTTGCCCTGGTTACGCCTGGTGACCACCATCGGGCTGGAAAGCAGGGAGATCCCTTGGTGCTGCTCCGGTATCTGGCCATACAAAACCAGCTGGGTCAGAACCCAGAAAGAGCAAGTGCCACAAAGGAGGATTCACTTAAGAACTAAAACCAGCAATTAGCACAAGAGTAAAATTACATAATAAAAGGCAGTAGTTTAAGAAAAAGCATGATGGGTAATTATAAAAGACAATCTTGTATAGAATCACTAAAAGACAGGACATGTGGAAAGAAAGCATGACAGGATGATATACGATGAGATAACCATGGGACTATTCAGATAGCCAGGTTACAACCCGTAAACCAAACAAGGACCGGGGTTGTAACCCTTCGTCTGAACGGAACTTGGTTTCTCTCACCATTTATCGGCAAGATAAATATAAGAAATCAGGTCAAGTAACATTCTGGAGTGACAATCATTATGGTGACAATCTGGAGAGTACAAGGCATTAGAGTGACAATCTGGAGTGACAATCATTATAGTGACAATCTGGAGTGAGAATCATTCAATCATTCTGGTACAATCTTACAATTAATCAATTCTAGACAATACTATACTGGACTAGACTCCATCCAAGCAATCACGGCCAATCATTGTCTACGGCTTTCTACATTAACTAACTAGGGTTATCGCAATCCTAATTACTAGCAAGATGCAATGAGATGCTCCAAGTAGTCACAGGCCCTGCAGCTATCCAGGTTATCCAGGCAATCATTATAGTGACAATTCAGAGAGTACAATGCATTAGAGTGACAATAGAGTTCAATTATTTAAGTGACAATCAAGAGTGCCCCACATGACAGTGGGCTGGAAATGTGCCCTACTCGTCGGCAGGCTATAAGTCCAAACATTTGCGGCCGGGATAACGGGATCGCCTGTAACTGGGGAACATCTCTTCATGTCTAGTGAATTATACTAGTCATTAACCTTAGTCCATTTCAGTAGGTACTCCTGACCGTGGTACTCATGAGTCCCCTCCTAGACATGATGCAAGACAGGACTGGATTATTTGTACAAGCATAATCGCCCACGGTGTCAGGATCAATTACACAGGTTATGTCATGTCAGGTAGCCATCGCAACAGCTATTCGAGAAATCAAGTCAGGTTATCATGTCAGGTGTACTTTGTCAGGAGTGCGCCACGACGGGCCACTATCAGGTCATGCCAGGTTATCATGTCAGGAGTGCACCACTACGGGTCACTATCACGTCGTGTTCAATTATCAATTCCAAACATATGCGGTCCGGAAAGGGTAGGCTCATGCGGCTAGAAGAGAACAGCCCATGCGGCTGAATCAGTGGTTCCATGCGGCCAAGGGTTTGGGTTCAACATGGAGCAGGCGCGCGGCTTCATGCGACTAAAGAAAAGCCCAAGGCGCATGCGGCTCAGGGTTGCTGGAAGTCCATGCGGCCAGGAAGGACTGGGACTCATGCGGCTGGCTAACACTCAGGAATATACGACCGGGCAAGTGGAGTTCCATGCGGCTCGATGTGGTGGGCGCATGTACGACTGCAAGGGCAAGGGGCGCATGCGGCTGAAGGAAAACCGAGCCTATGCGGCCAGGAGCATTGGAGTCTATGCGGCTCAGAAGGGAAGAGTGCTCATGCGGCTGAAGGATCAGGGCCTATGCGGTCCACAAGTGCTAGAGTTCATGCGGCTCAAGGAGATGGGCACATATGCGGCCGATGGGGAATGAGCCCATGCGGCTCAGGAAATTCAGAACTTATGCGGCTGGGAATTAGGGCGAGTCATGCGGCTAAGTGAGTCCGACTCTCATGCGGCTCAAGAACTTCCAGTCATGCGGCTGGATAGAACACTTGCCGCGTGAATATTCATGCGGTCAAGCCAAGCACTGTTCATCTTCTCCAAAATTTCAGAGAAGAAGAACACCATGAGAGCCAAGTCCTCAAGCTCCATAACTCCATCATCCGGAGCCTAAATTCGAACTTCCTTAGGTCAAAATGGGGTAGAACGAGATTCTCTACAACATGGAACCATCAGAACTTAAAAATAACAATGTTAACTAGATCAAAACCCAGGAATTCGGAAAGTACTATAAACTTAGATCTATACAAATTTAACCATGGAAATTAAAAACACCAAGTACTAAAGAGTGCTAAAATCGCATGAGGAAAAGAATGGACAATTAAAAGGTAGGTTCCTTCATGAAGCAAGATGCACTTGCCTAGACCTCTCTCTCCTCTCTCTGGTAGGTAAGGAAGTAATGGGGAAGAAGAAGATGAGTAATAAAGAGAGAGAAAGAAGAATGGGCAATAAATATCAAAGGTGGTGGTAGGTAGGGGGTTCACCTTGGGTTCATCATGAACCCAATCAAAACCAAGCCAAGCCGAACCAACCAACCCGAACCAGGAATAAACCAAGCCAAGAAGGAAATTATGCAATACAAGAATAAAATACGTACACGTATTCTAAGAAATACGTAATACGAACCATAGGCATTACACTATCCCATACACCACTCAGGGATAAAGTCCTATGACAATCCTCGAAACAAGTTATGAATCATAACTGATTACTTCGAATCTCCGTTCGAACAATTCCTCAATTTTAAGCACGTTTTTGATATCACATCGACGATAACATCGTCTGTTGGCACATCTAATGATAGTTATCCCACTTACTGAGTCGAGTCCAACTCATTTTTGTCTGACATAATTTGGATCCCGCACTCGACTTTGCTAAGGTCGACACGATTTTGGTGTATATGCCCAGCTCGACTTAGCCATCGTGCTTGTTTAAAGTTAACTTGTTCAACCAATTTTTCTCTTTTGTGATACTTTTTAAAATATTTAGACTTATTGTATGGACATCCCGTGGGACATTTGAGAGTGAGCACATCAACGATATCAATTTGCAGAAACAACATCAGATTTTACGAAAACATCAGAGTTAAAAAATTCAATCGAAAGTCCAAGAACATAAAGCCGTGCTCTGATACCATTATGTCACGCTTCGGTCCCGTAGGACCGATCGTACCCGCTAAGGCGTGATGTCGCGTGAGCCTAGATTGCGTTCACGCAAGGCAGGTTCCATAACGGCCGATTACAGGCTAAGCGATGGGGTCATCGCACAGAAGTCCATAGCAGAAATATTGAATAACAGCAGCAAAATTTAAAGCAAAACACAAGTCATTCAAAATACTCTTTATTGGTATTCAAACAAAGGTTACAATTGTAGGCATGAGGCCAAATAACAAGTCTCTCAAGCTCACTTTTCTCTCATATTACAAGCTACTCTGCTCTCTCTTATTTATCAATACAAGCTTTAAGACGACGAGTGGCATATTCTTCGAAATGGCGATGTCCATAAATTTTGTCTCGTATAAGTTCTGACTCCATGCGGTCACACACCTCGAAATGTCAAGAAACTCTGTGTCTCGACGCATCCAAGCGAGCTTCGCGCTATCGGGCTTCTACCTGTGCCTACACATAAAAATTATGTGGGTGTCATTACTCAGCTGTACTGGTATAGTTAGCTCCTCGCCCATCCATACAATACTGACACGTTCATTTACATTGTGTATCTTAATCCCTTTTTGATTGCTTTTCTAATCTTGTCTTAGGATCAATTTTAGGACAGAGACGCCTTGGTCTATACTTGGAAACACAACGATAGGGTCGTGCTATACTCTATTCGTGACTTCAATACATGTTCAAGACAATGCCTCACTGTCACGACCTGCACCCGCTTTTCGGATGTGAGCTCGTGAGCAGGCCAGCTATGTATCGAGCGAACTCCAGCCCCACTCGAATACGTAAATGGTGTCAATAGCATGTAAACTGCCAAATCATGGCAAAACAAATCTATATCTCAATCCACAATAAGAATACGAAACATGAATGAACACTATGGGTCGTGGTCTGCAGCCCACTAGCATACATGTCCGATTAGACTCCAAGAAATAATATGAGTCTATAAACTGAATCTATAAATAGGATATATTATGATAATAAAAGAAAAACACAAGCAGGATGAACTGGATATTAAACATGGTATCAATACCTGAATCCCACAAGCAATATCATAATCATTTGGACCCCACAAGTGTCGTAATCATCCGCCATCCAGAGCTGCTAACTAACTCTACGAAATAACTAACCTGAAGAGATCATCAGGTCCTCAGGAGACATAGCAAGATACATAAAAATATGCCTATCTAGCAGTTTATCATGCAATAAAGAAAATACAGAAAATAAACGGGAAAGACCAAACAACACGAAAATACGACTGGAAGAACCACTACGCATAAATGAACTGCTGGAGGAGAACAAGAGAACACGATGTCACAATATCAACGAATAACTAATCAAATACGCAAACCCTCGCCCCTAGAGTTGACTCGCAGGCTTGAACAACTACTAACCCTCGCCCCTAGTGTGGACTCGCAGGTTAACTTCAAGAAATCAACCTCGCTCCTAGTGTGGACTCGCAGGTGTGGACAGATATCTACTAACCCTCGTTCCTAGTGTGGACTCGCATGCTAGCATCAAGAATCACCCTCGCCCCTAGTATGGACTCACAGGTGTGGAACAGATAACTACTAACCCTCGTCCCTAGTGTGGACTCGCAAGTTAGCTTCAAGAATTCAAGGTACAGCAGTTCCGTTATGACTTATTCATCCTATGACACGATGCGACTCAGTCCAAGTACAAGTGATGACACAACACGACCCAATCACGATACACAAGAAAAACCAATCTAATATGAACTACAAAATTAACTATGAACAAGAACTATATATACGTATATCCAATATGAGCTACAAAGCTAACTATAAACAAGGACTATATATATACTAGCATGCACGATGTACAAATCATATGTCAATAATCAACTAGTAAAACTATATAATTGTAGAAATGTGCATGTAAATAAACTGTAGAGGGAGGCAAGGTATACTTGCCTGGAGGTTGCACACAGATCCAACAAAATATTAGTCAACTACTAAGCCATAAAGTCCAAATCATCACAACTGTCTCCAGAAGATGAAACAGACAATGCCAACATTCTCAGAATATTCAAATTAGCTAGGATTGCTTGTCCTTAAGTCCAATTCTGGATACAGGGGCAAAACGGTAATTTTGGGCCAAAACGGTGTCCGTCGTTGGACCCGCTTTGCACCGAAAAATGTGCCAAAGTCTATGATCTCTAAAGTCGTCAAACTATATGTCTATGAATTTATTTTGATGATACGAACCCAACCGTATGTCCAAAGTTGGATTTCGGTGGACCGTACACAAAATCACCCGTTGAATCGGATCGTAGGACCCGTAAAACGGTGATCCGATCAACTGTCTCAGAATCGGACCAAACTTGGCAAACAAGACCAAAAAAATGATACGGTCCTGTTGGCATAAGTTTCGTCTCGATCTGACGAACGTGCACAAAGTAATTGAAAATTTTTCACTGAGGCCGATACGATAAATTTTGACGGATACATATCAAATTCGTCGCGCACACGCGACCAATTTGAATTCCGTTAAAGCCCACACGTCCAAGAAGTCGATACGCACCTTTCAATGCTTTTGGTTCATGATCACGTCGTCCGGATTGGCGGAACGCACGTCGTATCGGGAAATTTTAGGATTTTCAGAACAGGTTTTTCCTCAATTTCTAATCAATTTAATTACTGGATACAAAGCCATAAATAAAACTAATAATGGGGTTTACCTCTCGGTTAGGTTCTCTATGACTCTGTTCAAATACAATTTTGAAACAGCGGAAGCATCGGTGAGAAATCGTATTCCAAAACGGATATTGGGACTGGGTTTTACCCTATTTACAAACGTGTTTTTCGTCGATTTCGAGTCGACTTATCGGCCAACATAACCCATCTAAATTCGATTTAATTGAAAGAAAATAATCTTGTATGGGTTGTGTTCATACCCGAATTCGTAGATCGACGAACGATCAATCACACGCTGCAAAAACTCCTCGCGAAGTGGCCTCGTTGGGCTGCTGATGCCGCCGATTGCTCCCCTGTTTTACCGCGCACGCATGTAGGGGCTAGGGTTTTAGCGTTTCGAGTTCCTCCCTATCTCGAGATATATATACATGGGTCGGGGAAAACAGTCGGGTCTTTGCTCGGGGCTATGGGGAACTCCTGTGCGGAGGGGGGGGCTGAGCATGGCCTCAACCGGCTCGGTTTAGGCTGGGGTGTAGGGCATATGGGCCTGGGCTGTTAGTTATTTGGTTTTTCCTTTTTCTTTTATTTCTTTTAGCAATTAATATTTTTTTTTTGGCAATTAATATATATTTCTTTTAGCAATTAATATATATATATATATATATATATATATATATATATATATATATATATATATATATATATATATATATATATATATATATATATATATATATCATACAAACACATACGCACATATATATAATATATTTATATATACATACAAATGCACACATTTATATAATATATTTATATATACATACAAATACACACATTTATATAATATATTTATATATACATGCAAATACACACATTTATATAACTTATTTATATATACATACAAATACACACATTTATATAATATATTTATATATACATACAAATACACACATATAATATATATTTATATATATACATACACATATATATGGTATAAAATCCTAACAATCTAGAAATACATCACAAAAAGTATATTTGTCCTATTATAAAATAATTAACAATTTAACATCAATAACACATATATATGTAACAGATGTATCACAAAATACTTAATATCCCGCTAAGATAAAATACAAAACACTAATAATGCACACCTACATGGGCGTTTTTGGTCGTACTACCCGACTACATAGGCTTGGGTTCGGTTCGGGTCCAGTCCGGCTAAATTGGTACAACCGGGCATCCTAAATATCATTGTCTTAATAAGTAAATAAATAAATCATTTGTAAGGGTCATGTCACAACTTGGCCTGGTTTTCATAGTTAGGACACACTTATGACTTGGCCTTCCCTACCCTAGCTAAAACACAAATCAAGGCACACAACTACACTATCCGTGCCATGATTCCTAGGAACCTTGTATTCCAAAACTCAACCATGGCTAAAGTCATCTACCTTAATAATTAATCAAATAATTATTTATAAAATTCTAAAAAAATCATCATTTAAATCAAATAAATAATAAAAAAATTTAAAAAAAAATTTGGAAAGAGAAGCTACACTCACCAAGTAGAAACTTATGCAAACTCGGTCGTGCCAAGACTTTTACTTATTTTTATGTGCATCTAGACCATTCTCGTGCCAATAACGTCAAGGGGACAACTCGTGCTGGTCGTGCCAATAGACTTGATCGTGCCTTAAGATCGAGGTCGTGGCTCCCAAGTATCAACCAGACTTAACCAACCTGCCTTATGGCCCTTCCTGACTTAACTCGAGACGACTCGATGACGACTCCACATTCATGTCGAAGCACGTATCCTTGCTATAGCCAAATCTTAGGCTCCAGAATGGTATTGCAACCGTGCGCCCCTAACCTGCGCCGATTCAAGGTTAGCGCTTGCTATAATATACCTTGTTAACCCAATTCATAACTTGCTAGTACTCGACACAATCCATAGGCATACACACGGATAGCCGCTCTTATGCCGACACATCTATATGAGTGGTCACTAGCAATGTCAAGCTATACTGGATCTTTGCAAACGGTGACCATTCACGTGCGAGATATGATCTCCCACTGAATGACCCACAACATATATTGTAACGGTTTATTTCAATCGAGTCATACGTCGATGAAGTTCATGCAATATCTGCTCTTCCTATTAGGCCGACACAAACCCGGTGCCTCGACGATCGTTCGAGGAATTCCCCATGCGCGTAAGTTGTCCAATGACCATAAAAGACTCAACTCGATCTACTAAGTTCTACCTTAATCATGACCATGCTTTCCAACTTTCTATCGAGACTCCCAAGTAGCGGGACCAATCTTGTAAACTTCTTTATCGAGACTCCCAAGTAGCGGGACCGATCTTGTGAACTTCCTTATCGAGACTCCCTAGTAGCGGGACCGATCTCGGTGACAACCAGTTGCGTGAACTTCCTTATCGAGACTCCCAAGTAGCGGGATCAATCTCGGCGATGACTAGTCGCGTGAACTTCTATCCTTTGAAATCCAGGGAACCACTACTAAGTAGTCTTCCATTATAACTTGAACAGAACGTATTCATTTGACCGTAGCATGCTTTTCCTTAAACCAACCGTGGCTCATACCTTAGACAGGCCTTGTTCTCTAGGCGACACTGTTTGCCATTAAAATTGTTTGATTGAAAACTTTAATACAAACAGAACAGTGTTATAATATAGGACTTGGATGTAGTCCTAGGAGTACACTTTTGTTTAATCTGGGTTCCTAGTGCCAATGGAGCGAGTGGTAATGCGTTGACTCCGTTGACGCACTGACGACGGTTATCGGCACTCAGAAGGTGTAAATTGCTCTGGGTGCTGGAGCTTGCTGAGAGGAGGAAGACGTTGAATGTCTGTATCTGCCTCTCTGGTGGTATGTTTGTTCGTATCTGTCTGTGTGTGTCCGTAAGAAGGAAATGATCCCTCTATTTATAGTTGGGCAGGTTGGCTGCTCATGCACGCATATGTAGGATGCGCTGGTGCGTGGGAACGCCACGTGGAGATTGCTGATGGAGGCACATGGATGATGTGCCCTACTCGAGGGGTTGAATTCTTCATACTGCTGTTGTGAGCCGGCACGTAGCAGAGAAGAAGATCTTTCTGTTGCTGAAATCTTGGATGAGTTGAGCCAAAGGACACGTGTCGTCGACTCATGGCTCAGAGATCTCGGATCTGATGGGGGGAATGATTTGGTGGGATGCGCCTTAGATTGGGCGTATAATGAGATTTTGGCTCGTGACCTTTAGGAGTCACGAGCCGTTCTGGACGCATGGCTTTTGAGGCGCATGCGAGCGACTTTCCTTCTGTCTTTCGAGATCAGAGATCAGTCTGGGGCGTACGGCTTTTGAGGCGCATGCAAAGCTTCAACTGGAGACTCTTCTTCTATCTTTAGGGATCAGTGAAGGGTCTGAGGCGCATGGCTTTTGAGGCGCATGCGGGTTTGGGCGCATGGCCGCGGAGGCACATGCGGGTGGTCGAGTGGCCACGTGGCAGTAGCCGTCGAAGTAAAGTCATGATGATGCTGACGTTGTGGACGCTTCGTTTTCTGCAAAAGCTGTCAACCGTTCAGGCTTGGGGAGGTGTGCTGCCAACTCTGTCAGTTCAGCATTTAATGTTGGTGACATTCGATAGACAGATGAGTGGGCGCATTGGTTGACGTTCCATTAAGCGTATGGGGACGTATGGGGGCGCATCCTCTGTGATGCGCTCGGTACAGGGCGCATCTGTGGGTGGCACTTGGTGTTTGAAGGGGTGTGATGTGCTGTCTAGCCAGCGCATCCGACACGTCTTTAATGATGCGGCTGTTTCGCTTCTCGAGTGCTTTTAATAGCCGTTTGGCTGAAGTCGAGGCGTCCGGTTCATCCATTTAATGTGAGTTCATTGCACGGAATTCGGAGAGCCATCCACTTTGCGCATGGGTTTGATCTGCCCGGCCTATAAATAGTGGCAT
This sequence comes from Iris pallida, assembly GCA_029216955.1. Taxonomy (NCBI): domain Eukaryota; kingdom Viridiplantae; phylum Streptophyta; class Magnoliopsida; order Asparagales; family Iridaceae; genus Iris; species Iris pallida. Next base: position 12,848,459 of record JANAVB010028196.1, read on the forward strand.
GGAGAGAAGGTTTGCTTCTCGCTCTCTCACGTACCTCCAACATGACCTCGGGTTCTCGGGTGCATTCTGTTGACGAAGTGCTCCCGAGGGTGAAGATGAGACGCCATGTTCGTCGTTAATGCTCCTGAAGGTGACTGTTACATCCAAAAGACGGAGTCGAGGGCTTCCTAGGCGGGCGGAAGGTGCCTGTTGCATCCAAAGATAGGGATGTTCGGGCCTCTTCTCCGTTGTTTCGGAAGAGCCGTAGATCGGAATGGCGGTGCTAGGCTCTTTCTTCCTTCAAAGTGGGTGTCGCCCACTCTGGTTGTGTTGAAAGCTGCTCCTTTAGCCGTATTTCGATTACGGTCTTCCTTGGTCTTTGGAGGCTCTTTCGAAGCCTCCTCTGGCCACAGATTTGCGGTGTTCTTCTCTTCCTTGGTTCCAGCCAGAGGGTTAAATGCTTTGTTTAGTCGAAGCACTTATCAGGTGAGCCTGGCTGGAAGAGCGGCACATAACTGGGCTGCTGAAGGGATGCACATAACTGAGCTGGATGCACATAACTGAGCTGCTGAAGAGATGGTAGGATGCGCCTGGATGGAGGCACATGGTATCTGCTGCGCCTATCTGGTGGCGCATGGTGACTGCTGCGCCTATCTGGAGGCGCATGGTGGCCGCTGGTTGTAGACTTAGGATCTTTCCTTTGTAGAAATTCTCCTTTGTACAACCTTTTCTAGACATGTAATAGACTTTTGTATATAAATAAAAAGTCCTTCTTCCAATGTCTATACTTATTGACTTTGCTGTGGAGTGTTCTGTCCGAGTTCTGGCGCATGTAGTGTCTGGCGCATGGGCTTTCTGGTTGTGAAATTCCATGCTTCTACAGACACTATCGCTCAAGTCACATACTTTATATGACGAGCCTTGAATTGTTGGGCTATGTGACTTGACAACCGCAAAAAGAGCAGGACAGTGCTTAGAATGTCTTTGATAGACCAGCATAACTTTGTTTAACTTATGTGTGCAATAACTTGACGAGCAAAGGCTGCGTCAAGCTTTGCCTCGAGGGAACGTGCCGTGCACGCATTTGACTTGAACAACCAAGTTCTTTAGTGTAAAATCCCTAAATTATTATTATTATTTTATTATTTTATTAGACTTAAAAATAAATTTATACAATTTATGGTTTTTATTAATTATTAAAAATGACCTTAGCCATTGATGAGTTTTGGAGCACTAGACGACCATGACTTTTAGCACAGAAGTTGTAGCAGTGTGCCTTGACCAGTATATTAACCATGCCAGGGGAAGCCTAGCCATGGTGATGTCTAAACTAGGAAAACCAGGCCAAGTTGCGAATCGATTTATTTAAATTTTTAATTAAATATTATTTTATATATTAATTTTTAGATGATCTGGTTTGTCCAAACTTGTCCGAACTGGGCCTGGACCAAACCCAAGTCCATGTAGACATGTGGGGTGACCAAATGTGGCCATGTAAGCATATTTTATATATGTACAAATATTTTCTAAATTATTTTAGAATTTTATGTACAATTTCTAATTATTTAATTATGTGTACAATTATTGGTATTTTTATTATTAAATAATATTTTATAAAATTGTACATTTTGTAGACCCGGGAAAGGGTGTGCGGTATAAATGCACCCATTGGGACGGTTTTATTAATTTATTATTATTAAAATTATTTTGTGGAGATTTAGTAAACATGTCTATTCTATTAAGATATTATTATTATTTTGAGTTGATTTATTGTGAGTTGAATTTATATATATGTAGATATGTTTAAATATATTAAATATTTGGATATATAATGTTAAATTTGTTAGTTGGTTTTTAAATAGATTGTGGTATATATATATATATATATATATATATATATATATATAGAAAAAAAAAATATATATATATATATATATATAGAAAGATAAAAAAAATTTGAAATGAAATATGATAATGCCTCGGTAACCGAAAAGATTAATGATGATCTTTTGGTTTTATCTGCTGTTATCTTCACAGGACCCGAGGCGACGGCTGAGATCACTCGTCATCGGTTCACGCGTGCGACCACGGCCTATAAATAGGTGAGAGGTGGAGAGAGAGAGAGTTCTTCTGCTCTGTGCCTTTGCTTTATTTAGAGTCTTTCTTCAAAAAAAACCCTAACTTTTTTCTCTTTTGAGAAAATGGCTCCCAAGACTCCTCGCGGCGGTGCTAAGGGAAAGGAGCCGACAGAGTTCGCCGACGAGGATGCTCCTGCCACCACTGCGACTCCGGCCGACGTTCGCCCCGGGGTGACGGGTGGGTGTCGATTTTTGCTATCTAATGTGCTCTAACTTTCTGCTGCCGATGCGTATGGGCTTCTGTCCTTGATACGCTGAGGTTTTATCCTGTCGACGTGCATAGGCTCAGGCCTTTATCATGCACCGAGGTTTAGTTTGCTGACGCGCATGGGTTTTTTACCCTGATGATGCGCCGAAGCCTTCGCTGACGCGCATGGGCTCACGCCCTGATGATGCGCCGAAGCTCCAATGCTGACGCGCATGGGTTTGCGCCCTGACGAAGCGCCGAAGCTTCAATGCTGACGCACATGGGTGATGCGCTGAAGCTGACGCGCATGGGTTTATACCCTGACGATGCGTCAATCTATTTGTCTTTTTGCCTGACTTCCACTTTTGTTGTGCCAGTGTCGATGACGATCCCTTTGTTGAATGAGGTCCTCCTGGATGCTTCTCTTTGCCAAATGGGAGTTGATTTTGATAAGGCGGCGATCAACCCTGCAAAGGATGCTATCTTACAGAACCAACCACGGGAGAGAATGCTGCAAATCCAGAACCAGTTGCCGCTTTTCCTCCAGAGTATGATGGAGAGTGGTAAACTGAAGTCTGCTGAATCTGAAGATGTGACTTTCTTAAAACCTGCCTTTCTGTTTGGCGACCGACTAGTCTCTTCTGAAGCAAAGATACCGAAGATCAAAGAAGACTGGTTCTTTTCTGCCAAAGGCATGGTTCTATACATGCGGCAGGTTGACCGCCAGTTGCCGCTGACGGCTTTATCGTTTAGTTTCGAAGAGAAGGATGGGTTGGGAACTCACTCCTTCTCAAGGAGGGGCCTTGGGAGGTACCCTTTCGATCGACACCACCTCGAACCAACGAGATACTTTGGCTGCTTCACGAGCCGGTTCCTCGTTCAGTTACCGAGCCTTGCGTCCCGGGACCTCTACAGTGAAGTCCCAAGCGACACGTTTCCCTTCAGTGCCCTAACTTTTGCAAATCGGATGCTGACAGCGAAGGTCATATACCCGACGGGTGGCTTTAGAGTCGAAGGTTGGTGTTGCTACATTCCGAAGTGGGACGAGTTGACCACTTGGGTGCTTTCAAGGTTCAAAGTTGAGCTTAAGGAGATCGGGTTGACAGCCGCCATTCGGGCTACGCAGGCAGGCGTGGATCTCAATAAGCCCATGTTTCTTGCGCTCTTGGAATTATTCAATGCCTATACTGGCAGCTTTTTCACTCCGGTGGGAGAGTTGGGGTTGGCTCTCTATGAGATGTACGAAGTGTCTAAGCTTCCTTAGGGATCGGAGCCGTACGAGGAATATTTCCCGTCAAATGAGGAGATCCAGGTTCTGGAAGATAAGGACCCGGAGATGATGGCTGTATTCAAAGAGGTGACGAGCCACCATTATCTAATGCACCGGAGGGATAAGGGCAAGACCCAGCCTCATGTAACTGCTTGGAGGGACTATGTCTTTAAGCAGGATTTGGCGGATCCTTCGAGGATCCGGTTTGCGACTCCACAGGGACTGAAGCCCGCGAAAGTGACTTCTGAAATAAGTCGGCTGGACGAGAGGACCCCACGTTCGGATGAGAGCGGCCAGAATACATATAGCTGCTTCTGGCACTGTGGGCACCGGATGTCATCTAAGGCAGTGTTGACAGCCTACTTGATGATATGGCTCCGGGATTACGTGTTTGCAGGTGGATCCGGTGCCGTAGAGAGGGTACATCGGAATCTCATTTTGCCTGCCGTGAAGTTGGCTTTTGGACGAGCTTTAGCTCTCCTTCCCGCGATGGTGTGCAACCTGTTGCGCGGTTTGAGGCCTTTTGCTGATGATGTGATCCACGAGAAAGGTAACAATGAAAACTTTTCCCGGGCCGAGCTGCCTTTCCATTATCTTATGGGGTGGCTGATTTTGCATCATCCGAACGTGATGAGTCCCGGTCCGGAGGAGGATCATGTTGAAGGGGATGCCTTCATCCGCCGCTTCTACAAGAGGAAGTGGTTATACACTGGCGTCCCCGTTTGCAGGAGAGTCTTGTCCTACCTTCAGGGGTGGGAGATTGTCAAGGTTGGCCCGATCTTCAAAGATTTCGAAGTCGACCAAGAATTAGTTGACTCTGGCGAAGATGCGATCACTTTGCCGAAATAGAGTTTTCGTTGGTTGTAAAGTATCCGGCCTTCTCACCTGGTCTACCGCAACCAGAATAGATATTATCTGGAGCCATATCTGCCAAACCGATTTGCTCGTCAATTTAGCTATACCCAGCTAATGTTGCGGAATCCCAGTAGCAGTCTAGGCTTCATCGGAAGTTTGCTGGATGGAGCCCGGGGCTGGCAGTATTATAACGCTGGATGCACTAGCGTTAATTTTACTACGCCAGTCCGCAACCCTCGGCCGCAGATCCTATATCCGGCCGCCAAGCTGTATTGCATTGTCACGACCCGCACCCACCGTGAGGGTACGAGTACGTAACAGCGCCCAGCCTACGCCGCAGTGTCGGCGGTAGAACGCTGTTCTAGGTCATGAACTATAACTAACATAATATGAATACTCTCCATAAGGAGGCCAACACAGAGGTATAACTCAATTACAATCTAAAGATAGAAAATGGTACGATGAAATAGGTAAGGAAATCCTCAGCTGAGGTACAACAGAAATGAAATACAAGTCTCAACATCTCTACAATATACAACTCTGAAACAATGACAAAAGCTAAACACGAAAGGAAATAGTCCAAGCTATCTACACTATACAAGGTAACATCCTGAGCAGCTGCCTGAACCTCCCCAGGGGTCCAGGTCGCGAGTGTCATCTAGGCAAGCTCCAAGTAAGGGGTGCAGGGTTCCTCATCATCCTCTGTAAAATTTTCAACAGGTCCAATCAGGACGGGAGCGAGCACAGTACATCTCATGCAGTTCATATCATGGCAGAAAATATAAAGCAGGCAATAGAATAAAATACATGAAACGCTGTAAGAAGATGTACATGAAAACAGGAGAGATATTTGATAACTGGAAATATATACATAGTAAGTAAGAACTGTAAGTGACTAGTGATTTAGAGTACGAGATGGCATGTAATTGGCTTAGGTTGTACATGATGTACATGAGTGAACATGTAGGACATCAGCCAATAAGGCTGTGTTGTACATGAAAAGTAACAGAGTGAACATGATGGGTAAATCACATGACCATTTATACTCACCCCTACCCACAATCAATACACAAGGATCTATTCGAGTTACGTTACGGACATGATGTTTTGGTTATACAAGAAACACATGAGCAAACATGAGCGTACATGAAAGAACATGAGAGTACATGAACGTACATGTAAGAACATGAGAGAACATGAGTGTACATGAATAACGCAGAAGCAAGGAATACATGATGTACATGAAACACATGTCATAAAGTATCCGATGCGCCCGCTAAGGGGGATAACATCCCAAGAAGAGATCCATATAGTACCAATCCGTGATGATAACGTGACAGCATCAAGTAAAAGTAATCTAGAGCGAGAATATAAGTCGTGACAAGTATGAAACGATCAGAGAATGTACTCGCCTCGTATCTGAATGTCTGAAGTAAATGTACTGTCCGAGATGAGGTACCTGACTCCTAGTTAGAGCAACACAAGTCAAGATGTATACAGAGGGTGATATATGAAATGTACAATGTATCTGCATGCTGTCTAGGTCAAACTAGACCAAAGTCAACTCTCGGTCAACTCTAGTCGACTAGACTAGTCAAACTAGGTCAACTAGGTCAAGTCCTAGCCCAACAAGTCTAATAAGTCTCACTAGGCCTAACCAAGCCTAGTCTAGCAATCACACACCAATCACAAGGCTATACAAGCCATATACAATTTATATATATATATACATATATATTCAATACACACATAGCATACTCTAATATGTGAAATCATTCATAGGCATATATAGGAATCATCTCTATGTAGCAAATGTATACATACATGCATATATACATAGTGTTAGAGGGAAAAGAACAGAACACCTACATAGAAGGGGATGTAGAGAACATATGCAAAAAGGCTATAGTGATAGTGTCTATGTTAGAGTGTAGTGTACAATAAGCGTGTGTGTGCACATATATTCAGTTAAGGGGGTTTCACATGCAAGTTCAGCTTATAGTTAACATACAATGGTGAGTTAGGTAAAGGTTTTAATTATAGATCAAAGTATGCATAGGTTAAACATAACTTAAGGTTCAATGTAGCATGTAAAGTTTAGACATTGGTTCATGCAATGTTAGGAAAAATGAAGTCTAGCAATAGGTTCAGTTTAGAGTTAAAGAATGATAGGCAAATGGATTTCAGTTTCCCATTCAACCAATTCCCATCCCTGGTTTCGAATTGGAAAAAAATAATGATCCCAACTCAATTTCAGGTTTAAGTTAAAACCCAACTAAACTTCTATGTAACCAACATCTCAGTTTAGCTTCTATTTCAAAACTCAGATTATCAATCATAAAGCTAGTTCCAGATTTTCAGTTCATCCCTAACATGCCCAGGTTTGATACAACATGGAAATCATCATAGCTTCATAATAAAACACAACACACAAAGGCATATGGGCTGATTGGGGGCTGTCCAAGTGTGGGCTAACATGGGGACTCAATGGCTGTCAATAGGACAGCCATATGGGCTGTTATTGGGCAGTAAGGACAGCCATCACACAGGCCAAACTGGACTGATGTAATGGCAGCCTATAGTGGACTGAATGGGGATGTAATAAGGGGAGTTTAGGACTGTACAAAATAGTTTCCTGTTTGAATGTGGATGACAGGAAAGGGTATGCATGTGTATGTGTGGGTGAAAGAAGAAATGGTGACATTCTCAGGATTTAAACCAGTGCATCCATGTTTCAGGATTGGGTTTGGAGATCATTAGGAAATCAATGTGTGATTGTGTGTAGCTATACATATAGGGTGTCAAACTCAATTTAGAAACCAGCCTTGTAGTGTAGTTGTGTGTGAATGATATATAGGCTAAGGGAATGTGTGTGTGTGTACAGGGAAACGAAAACAGTGTATATTTAAGGAAAAGTGTGTGGGAAATTCCTGTGTACTGGAATGTGTCCCTGTGTTCAGGAAAGTGAGGGTCAATCCTATGTGTGTGTGTGATGTATCAGGTGTCAAGTGGCAGGAAAACACTTGTGTCAAGCATTCACATATGACAGGAATTTTTAAGGAAATCAATTCAGGCATTAAATAAAAGAGGGAACTCAGGTTTTACCCTATTCTCAGGTTTGAATATCAAAGGAATCTCAGTTCAGATTCATACAAAACTCAGTTAACATGTTGATAATTCAAGTTAAAAATCTAACTATCATTAGTCTCACATTCAGTTTACTATTCCATCTCAGTTAAAGGGAACTAAAACTATGGCAAGAAGGAGAGGAAATCAGTTCAGTGAAATGAAAACAATAAACAGGGACTTATTCCCAGGTTAGCTACCATTTCAGTCAATGCACATTTCGAAAACCAACCTAATACAATGTGTGAAGTGCACAAGTTGTGTGGAGAGTTAACATTCAATGAAAAATCAGTTTCAAAAGAAAAGATGAATCAATCTTAGTTAAGGAAAGGAATGGAAATCGATTTTCAGGTTCAGTCCAAATGCAAATGAACCAATCTCCATTTCCAGATTTCAGAACACAGAAAATGAACCTTTCCCCCCTTCCATACAGTTAACAAACTAATCTATCAGTTCAAAATAACATTATACAACACATAAATCAAGTAACCAGCCCCTAATTTAAATCTCAGTTATTAACAAGTCTCAATCCAACACAATGTCTAATTCACATTCACAAATCAAAAGCCAAATTCAAATGTAAACATTAAGCTACCATGAGCTAGCAATATGTGGGAGTCTAGATTGACCATTTAACAGCATTCAAAATAGGTAATTTACAATTTAAACTCAGGAACAAAACAGTTCAGTTAAGAGGGTATCAGTCCAAAATAGGAATCAATGATTCGACCCTAAATTCTGTCACAAAAATCACAAACAATGGTTGTTAAATAGTGTAGCATGTGTACACGTGTTTTGAGTTTCCTCAAGTGTCCAGAAAACACGACACAGGCGTGTCCAACACGTTGCAAACACGTGGGGTGCATCCAGTGTTGCACAGTGTCGTGCACACGTGCACGTGTCTGTAGGACACGACACACGACACGTGAGGTCTCGTGGTCATGCCCACGTGTAGCCCACGTGTCAGGCTACACATAGGACCCAACACGACACGACCACGTCGTGTCCAGAGTGGACACGACTCGCGTATCAGTGGCGTTTCAGACTGAACGCGCGCGCGTGTAGGTCCAGTGCGCGAGTCCTGGCGTGTCCGACACGACGCCGCTGGACACGAGGCTTGGGGGACAGGTTCGCAGACACTGCCCCCTCCTCTCAGTCCAAGCACGGCCTGCCACGTGGCCTGTGCACTGAGCACGAGGCCACGAGCAGCAGGGGAAACCCTAGCCGCGCGCGAGGCTGTGTCCACGCCATCGTTCGGACACGACACGACACAGAAACGTGTTCAGAACATAAGAATCGTGTAAGCGACACAAAAACTCAATTATCTATTCAAACACAATCGGAAAATAGCAAAGGAAAACCTATTGAGGCATTAGGTCGAACACCTAGGTAATCCTATAGATACGTGTCTGATACGGACACGTATCCGACACAAATTGGGGTCAGCTCCTACCCGAGGCTAGAGGGGACCTAGGGCTATGCATCCATGATGAGAAACCAATAGTTTAAATGGAGGATGAAGGAATTACCAATGGGTGTCTCGAGCTCAAAAAAACTGTCAAGTGCAGTCCTCTTCTACTGTAGCTCGAGCACTGTAGATTTCCCAAATCTGTACTCTACCTCCATGGACAGCAAGAGGGTGGTGGTTAGGTCACAATGCAAGAAGTTTGGTTGAAAAAGGATGAGGAAAGGAGAAGTTATGGAAAAAGGAAGTTGAGCTCACCTTGTTCTTGAGGAGGGAGAGAATGAACAAGGAGGCAAGGATTTGGGAGGGATTAAATAGGGGAAAATCCCAAGATGGCTGCCCTAAAATCTAGGGCTAGGGTTGATCTAAGGGTTCTCCATCATTCTAGACAATTCAATGGCTAGATGAAACCTAGGTAGCCTATCACTAGTCTTAACTAATCAATATGACTAATAACTAATCAAATCACAAATCATGACTAGCCATGACTAACCATGACCAATCTCAATCTAACTTAGTCTAACCATGACTAACTAGGACTAATCTAGGTTAGGTCAAACCAGGTTAGGCTAATCTAGACCACATGAAAATTAGTTAAAATAATATTTAAATCAAACCATTCACAATAAATCATTTAAATTCCTAATAAAAAAATATTAAATTCTAATAATTCAAAAGTGACAAAAATACCCTCTAGGCTAAAATGATAAATGAAAATCCTAATCTCATGGCTAGGCTCTAGGTCAAGCTGTCTCTATGGTTACACTAGCTAGACACAAAAATCACAAGTCATGATTTTAAATAGTTTAAAATTAATTAAAAATTACCAAAAATCATAATATGAAATAAATATCAATAAATAATAATTATAATTTCAAAATTTCAAAATTACCCTCATTTTGGAAAACTGGGTGTTACAATCCTACCCACCTTATAAAAATTTCGTCCTCGAAATTAAAATGGTAGTAGTCCTTCTAGGTCAAACACCCCACAATCAAAGTCTCAAACATACCGTCAGATAATCATATGCGTCTGTCCAAAATCATGATACTCAGAATCTTCGTCGTGTTAGTGAGCAAGGCTACGATAATCACAGAGTCCTCGACTAAGGTACGTACCCTTAGGTTCGTGGTATTTAAAATTTTCGCATTGCCGCATGCGACGGCGAAAACCTTAAATTCCTATACCCGAGAAATACATCCAAAATCTGACTACATGTCCTCACTATGCCAACTAACACAACCATCGAAGATTCTAGATCCCATGATTTAGGTGACCTAGCCCATATGATTTATCTCAGAAGAAAATCAACAAAACAACAGGACAAAATTGATAAATCAACAAGTAACAGGGAGAATCGAATTTCAAGACAGCTATAAGAGGCAATTGCGGAAATGAAATCAAAAGAGCGGAACCTGCAACTAGATCTCCAACGGCCTGTGCATCCTTGATTGTCCTGACGATAGCTCGCCCTGCTAGTTTCCCCTGGTCTGCTGCTGATGCTGCATAAATCACCGCTGCTGAGAGAAATCAGAAATGACGGGAGAAAATCTCTGTACAGATAGAGGTGCACCTCCAATGTAGCAGATACGCCAACCTGAGTCGGCACAACAGGAACTGCGGTCTCGAGGCCCTGATGAACAGGACGAGAGGTGGCCAGCCTCTCGATAGTATCCCCCGAACCGAAGCGATGAGATCGTGTCTTCATAATCATCATGAAAACAGATCAAAACAAGAAGCAATTTCTGAGAATGAAGCGAAAATTCAAGAAGGACAGTTTATATTCAAAGGAAAGTCAATAAGCAACAATTTTAGACAAAAGGAATCTGATTAAGAGTTTTTCCTAATGTGATTGAGTACCTCAAAATATCCTAATCCTACTGCAGGCTGTAGTGATACTCTAGTTCGAATACCACTACATAAACTCGACCTGCATGGGCCACCACTAAAAACGTGTCACGACCCGCACCCACCGTGAGGGTACGAGTACGTAACAGCGCCCAGCCTACGCCGCAGTGTCGGCGGTAGAACGCTGTTCTAGGTCATGAACTATAACTAACATAATATGAATACTCTCCATAAGGAGGCCAACACAGAGGTATAACTCAATCACAATCTAAAGATAGAAAATGGTACGATGAAATAGGTAAGGAAATCCTCAGCTGAGGTACAACAGAAATGAAATACAAGTCTCAACATCTCTACAATATACAACTCTGAAACAATGACAAAAGCTAAACATGAAAGGAAATAGTCCAAGCTATCTACACTATACAAGGTAACATCCTGAGCAGCTGCCTGAACCTCCCCAGGGGTCCAGGTCGCGAGTGTCATCTAGGCAAGCTCCAAGTAAGGGGTGCAGGGTTCCTCATCATCCTCTGTAAAATTTTCAACAGGTCCAATCAGGACGGGAGCGAGCACAGTACATCTCATGCAGTTCATATCATGGCAGGAAATATAAAGCAGGCAATAGAATAAAATACATGAAACGCTGTAAGAAGATGTACATGAAAACAGGAGAGATATTTGATAACTGGAAATATATACATAGTAAGTAAGAACTGTAAGTGACTAGTGATTTAGAGTACGAGATGGCATGTAATTGGCTTAGGTTGTACATGATGTACATGAGTGAACATGTAGGACATCAGCCAATAAGGCTGTGTTGTACATGAAAAGTAACAGAGTGAACATGATGGGTAAATCACATGACCATTTATACTCACCCCTACCCACAATCAATACACAAGGATCTATTCGAGTTACGTTACGGACATGATGTTTTGGTTATACAAGAAACACATGAGCAAACATGAGCGTACATGAAAGAACATGAGAGTACATGAACGTACATGTAAGAACATGAGAGAACATGAGTGTACATGAATAACGCAGAAGCAAGGAATACATGATGTACATGAAACACATGTCATAAAGTATCCGATGCGCCCGCTAAGGGGGATAACATCCCAAGAAGAGATCCATATAGTACCAATCCGTGATGATAACGTGACAGCATCAAGTAAAAGTAATCTAGAGCGAGAATATAAGTCGTGACAAGTATGAAACGATCAGAGAATGTACTCGCCTCGTATCTGAATGTCTGAAGTAAATGTACTGTCCGAGATGAGGTACCTGACTCCTAGTTAGAGCAACACAAGTCAAGATGTATACAGAGGGTGATATATGAAATGTACAATGTATCTGCATGCTGTCTAGGTCAAACTAGACCAAAGTCAACTCTCGGTCAACTCTAGTCGACTAGACTAGTCAAACTAGGTCAACTAGGTCAAGTCCTAGCCCAACAAGTCTAATAAGTCTCACTAGGCCTAACCAAGCCTAGTCTAGCAATCACACACCAATCACAAGGCTATACAAGCCATATACAATTTATATATATATATACATATATATTCAATACACACATAGCATACTCTAATATGTGAAATCATTCATAGGCATATATAGGAATCATCTCTATGTAGCAAATGTATACATACATGCATATATACATAGTGTTAGAGGGAAAAGAACAGAACACCTACATAGAAGGGGATGTAGAGAACATATGCAAAAAGGCTATAGTGATAGTGTCTATGTTAGAGTGTAGTGTACAATAAGCGTGTGTGTGCACATATATTCAGTTAAGGGGGTTTCACATGCAAGTTCAGCTTATAGTTAACATACAATGGTGAGTTAGGTAAAGGTTTTAATTATAGATCAAAGTATGCATAGGTTAAACATAACTTAAGGTTCAATGTAGCATGTAAAGTTTAGACATTGGTTCATGCAATGTTAGGAAAAATGAAGTCTAGCAATAGGTTCAGTTTAGAGTTAAAGAATGATAGGCAAATGGATTTCAGTTTCCCATTCAACCAATTCCCATCCCTGGTTTCGAATTGGAAAAAAATAATGATCCCAACTCAATTTCAGGTTTAAGTTAAAACCCAACTAAACTTCTATGTAACCAACATCTCAGTTTAGCTTCTATTTCAAAACTCAGATTATCAATCATAAAGCTAGTTCCAGATTTTCAGTTCATCCCTAACATGCCCAGGTTTGATACAACATGGAAATCATCATAGCTTCATAATAAAACACAACACACAAAGGCATATGGGCTGATTGGGGGCTGTCCAAGTGTGGGCTAACATGGGGACTCAATGGCTGTCAATAGGACAGCCATATGGGCTGTTATTGGGCAGTAAGGACAGCCATCACACAGGCCAAACTGGACTGATGTAATGGCAGCCTATAGTGGACTGAATGGGGATGTAATAAGGGGAGTTTAGGACTGTACAAAATAGTTTCCTGTTTGAATGTGGATGACAGGAAAGGGTATGCATGTGTATGTGTGGGTGAAAGAAGAAATGGTGACATTCTCAGGATTTAAACCAGTGCATCCATGTTTCAGGATTGGGTTTGGAGATCATTAGGAAATCAATGTGTGATTGTGTGTAGCTATACATATAGGGTGTCAAACTCAATTTAGAAACCAGCCTTGTAGTGTAGTTGTGTGTGAATGATATATAGGCTAAGGGAATGTGTGTGTGTGTACAGGGAAACGAAAACAGTGTATATTTAAGGGAAAGTGTGTGGGAAATTCCTGTGTACTGGAATGTGTCCCTGTGTTCAGGAAAGTGAGGGTCAATCCTATGTGTGTGTGTGATGTATCAGGTGTCAAGTGGCAGGAAAACACTTGTGTCAAGCATTCACATATGACAGGAATTTTTAAGGAAATCAATTCAGGCATTAAATAAAAGAGGGAACTCAGGTTTTACCCTATTCTCAGGTTTGAATATCAAAGGAATCTCAGTTCAGATTCATACAAAACTCAGTTAACATGTTGATAATTCAAGTTAAAAATCTAACTATCATTAGTCTCACATTCAGTTTACTATTCCATCTCAGTTAAAGGGAACTAAAACTATGGCAAGAAGGAGAGGAAATCAGTTCAGTGAAATGAAAACAATAAACAGGGACTTATTCCCAGGTTAGCTACCATTTCAGTCAATGCACATTTCGAAAACCAACCTAATACAATGTGTGAAGTGCACAAGTTGTGTGGAGAGTTAACATTCAATGAAAAATCAGTTTCAAAAGAAAAGATGAATCAATCTTAGTTAAGGAAAGGAATGGAAATCGATTTTCAGGTTCAGTCCAAATGCAAATGAACCAATCTCCATTTCCAGATTTCAGAACACAGAAAATGAACCTTTCCCCCCTTCCATACAGTTAACAAACTAATCTATCAGTTCAAAATAACATTATACAACACATAAATCAAGTAACCAGCCCCTAATTTAAATCTCAGTTATTAACAAGTCTCAATCCAACACAATGTCTAATTCACATTCACAAATCAAAAGCCAAATTCAAATGTAAACATTAAGCTACCATGAGCTAGCAATATGTGGGAGTCTAGATTGACCATTTAACAGCATTCAAAATAGGTAATTTACAATTTAAACTCAGGAACAAAACAGTTCAGTTAAGAGGGTATCAGTCCAAAATAGGAATCAATGATTCGACCCTAAATTCTGTCACAAAAATCACAAACAATGGTTGTTAAATAGTGTAGCATGTGTACACGTGTTTTGAGTTTCCTCAAGTGTCCAGAAAACACGACACAGGCGTGTCCAACACGTTGCAAACACGTGGGGTGCATCCAGTGTTGCACAGTGTCGTGCACACGTGCACGTGTCTGTAGGACACGACACACGACACGTGAGGTCTCGTGGTCATGCCCACGTGTAGCCCACGTGTCAGGCTACACATAGGACCCAACACGACACGACCACGTCGTGTCCAGAGTGGACACGACTCGCGTATCAGTGGCGTTTCAGACTGAACGCGCGCGCGTGTAGGTCCAGTGCGCGAGTCCTGGCGTGTCCGACACGACGCCGCTGGACACGAGGCTTGGGGGACAGGTTCGCAGACACTGCCCCCTCCTCTCAGTCCAAGCACGGCCTGCCACGTGGCCTGTGCACTGAGCACGAGGCCACGAGCAGCAGGGGAAACCCTAGCCGCGCGCGAGGCTGTGTCCACGCCATCGTTCGGACACGACACGACACAGAAACGTGTTCAGAACATAAGAATCGTGTAAGCGACACAAAAACTCAATTATCTATTCAAACACAATCGGAAAATAGTAAAGGAAAACCTATTGAGGCATTAGGTCGAACACCTAGGTAATCCTATAGATACGTGTCTGATACGGACACGTATCCGACACAAATTGGGGTCAGCTCCTACCCGAGGCTAGAGGGGACCTAGGGCTATGCATCCATGATGAGAAACCAATAGTTTAAATGGAGGATGAAGGAATTACCAATGGGTGTCTCGAGCTCAAAAAAACTGTCAAGTGCAGTCCTCTTCTACTGTAGCTCGAGCACTGTAGATTTCCCAAATCTGTACTCTACCTCCATGGACAGCAAGAGGGTGGTGGTTAGGTCACAATGCAAGAAGTTTGGTTGAAAAAGGATGAGGAAAGGAGAAGTTATGGAAAAAGGAAGTTGAGCTCACCTTGTTCTTGAGGAGGGAGAGAATGAACAAGGAGGCAAGGATTTGGGAGGGATTAAATAGGGGAAAATCCCAAGATGGCTGCCCTAAAATCTAGGGCTAGGGTTGATCTAAGGGTTCTCCATCATTCTAGACAATTCAATGGCTAGATGAAACCTAGGTAGCCTATCACTAGTCTTAACTAATCAATATGACTAATAACTAATCAAATCACAAATCATGACTAGCCATGACTAACCATGACCAATCTCAATCTAACTTAGTCTAACCATGACTAACTAGGACTAATCTAGGTTAGGTCAAACCAGGTTAGGCTAATCTAGACCACATGAAAATTAGTTAAAATAATATTTAAATCAAACCATTCACAATAAATCATTTAAATTCCTAATAAAAAAATATTAAATTCTAATAATTCAAAAGTGACAAAAATACCCTCTAGGCTAAAATGTTAAATGAAAATCCTAATCTCATGGCTAGGCTCTAGGTCAAGCTGTCTCTATGGTTACACTAGCTAGACACAAAAATCACAAGTCATGATTTTAAATAGTTTAAAATTAATTAAAAATTACCAAAAATCATAATATGAAATAAATATCAATAAATAATAATTATAATTTCAAAATTTCAAAATTACCTTTATTTTGGAAAACTGGGTGTTACATGCATTATGAATGCTGCGTCTCCTGGTTATGACAGGAAGACTAGTTTCATCATTGGAACTCAGCTGGAGGCCACGGCGAATATGTTGATGGCAGCCCGATCGTATCGTCCACCAGAATTGGCAGGATATCGAGCTGTTGCTGCAGCACCAGTGAGAGACCCGTCTGTTGGAAAGAGGCGGGCTGACACAGAAGCTGGTTCTTTTGTACCAAAAAGGTCGAGAAAGACGCCGGCTCCAAAGGTTACGGAAGTGCCACTTGTAACGCCAACGGGATCAGTTCCTGCTGAGGTAAGGAGTGTTTCATAATTCTAGTTCATTTTTTGTCATTTTGGTAACTTATGCTTTTCTTCTTGCAGGAATTGTCGAAGAAGAAGTCCCGAGTTTCAAAACCGGGTGCTAATAAACCGAAAGAGGTGGCAGGCTCTTCTGATGAGCGCATTCCACCGATGATAATGTCTCCAATGGAGGAGGATCCCGAAGACGTTCCTGCGGAGGTTTTAGTATCTTCTGTCGGGAAGGTACATTCTGCCGCGGAGGCCTTGGACGTTGAGGGTCCTACGGACTCGAGGCATCCTGATGATGAGGTGGATTGGAGTTCGTCGCCTTCGGATGACGTTGCTCCAGAGCTGCAAGAGTCTGTTGCGGGGGCAACAGATATGATTGGAACAGAGGAGAGGGTTGATTCCCCTCCTTATCTTGATGAAGGGGGGTCGGCTGCAGCATTGCCGAGTCCTACCCCAGCCTCAATAGTTGAGGTGGCTACCGATCAGGAGGTAGCAACAGATTCTGTCCCTGTAGAGGGATTTGGTGACGAGACCCGTCTGCCGATCACAACCGCTGAGGCGGGTCAAGAGACAAGTGATGATCTCCCCATTCTGCCAGGGAAGCTATTGGCTGTTGATAGAACGTTGGGGACAGAAGAGGTGGCTGTTGACGTCGGTGGTTCCTCCGGGCTTGAGAAGGGCAAGGGTGTGGAACCCTCTGTTGCTCCTTCTACTTGGGGAACTATCTCGACGCCTGTGCCGACTTTCTCTGTTGCTTTGGCTCCTCGGGCTAGCAGTCTGGCCCCTGTCGATGAAGAGCATATTGATGCCGAGGTTCAAGCCTCGCAGGTTGAGGTTGGCGGATCTTCTTCCGGTCCGCTAACTGTAGTAGCTCCTCCAACTCCTGCTATGACGCCGCAGGTACTGGCAGACGCAGACGAATATGTGAAATTCCTCGTCGAGGGGGTGTACAAAATATTGCAGAGGGGTGTATCTGCGGTGATAGATGCCAACGGGAGCTTTACGACGGCAAGAACTCTGGCAATGCCCTGTATCGAGCTGATCCGTGTTCACCAAGGCCACGACCATATAGCCGAAATTCTGGAGGCTTCGGTGATCGAGCTGGACGAGAGGCTTGCGGAGCTTCAGCGCATCCAGTGAAATGACCTCTCCGTCCTGATAGATGCGGCAAAGGGGCAGTTGATTGTCGAGATCGAGTCTTCCTACCAGGCCACTGTGGGCATTTGGGAGCGCGAGGTGGCTGAGACTGAGGCTGCGGTAGAGCAGTTGTCTCAGTCCATGAAGAAGACGATAGAAACGCGAGCTGCGCTGGATGCTAACATCGCAGAGATTAACATCCAGATGCGCCGCCTTGAGGACCAACGGGCCCGACTCCAGTTAGATGTCGAACGTGTTCGGGCTGAACATGCAGCATTCAAGAAGGAGGAAGCGACGTTTACTCAGCGGACTCTTGCCTTGGCTCAGCAGCGACAACAGCTTGATGAGAAGCATGAGAGCGAAACTTCTGCTGAGGCTGTTGAATTGATGCGTCAAGAAACTGAGCGTCGAGTCCTGGCGACTGTGGAGACCCGTACAGCCGACTTAAGACGTCGAGTCAGAGAGCTCTCAGCCCACCCTGGAGAGGTTCAGGGACTGTAGCTTCTCCCTTTTTTAAGTTCTTTTGCAACCCTTGTTGGGGTATGGTGTAGTTCTGTACTTTCTTCTTTTTTTAGAAAATAAAGAAGTACACAACCCTTTTTTGTGATGTGTTCATTTCTGTTATTATGAACTTGATGATTTGTGTGGACCTATTATCTTTTGCGTACCTTGGTTTTTAGGTACAGATAATAAGTTTGAAGGAACCAACATGTTTGCTCAGAGGTGATGTGGACATGGCAATCATTAGGTTCAAAATGATAGAATCTTCCTACTCAGAGGTATTATGGAGGTGGTAGGAATGATCCTGGGGGATAAGCTGAACAACTCAGAGAAGATGTGGACGTAGAAGTTCTGCGATCAATGTATGACAACGCAGGGGTTGTTTGTACGAGATGTTTACTCAGAGGTAATGTGGACGTGGTAAACATGAAGGGTAGCGTCGGCTTACGTAGCGTAAGATTCCACTTTGTAGGGTGTAGAGGAACAACTCAGAGGTGATGTGGACGTGGTTGTCTTTCTACTGAAGGATGCCACGGAACAGCTGGGTTCTAGAAGCGTATGAGTTTGTGGAAGGAGATTGTGTGTGAGCCCCGATGATTGGGCCCACAGATCCCCTTTGGGGAAGTACACGTCTGAAGGATATCAAGAATAGTACTTCTTTAGGAACTTGCCGTTGATGGGCATCATGAACAAGTCCCCATTGGGTTTGCCGAGGCGGTAAGCACCGTTTGAGTACACTGTCTCTATAATGAAAGGTCCTTCCCATTTGGGCTCGAACTTTCCTGGTGTCTTATGAGTTAACACCATTGGCCTTCTGACTGCTAAAACCAGGTCGCCAACTTGGAAAGTCCTCTGTTTGACCTTCTTGTTGAAAGCCTGTGATATACGGGCTTGGTAGAGTTCGATGCGTTGTTGAGCCAGGAGACGCTTCTCATCGAATGCCTCCAGTTCCCGCAGACGACGACATTGATTGTCCTCTTCTGTGAGTTTGTTTGTTATTGCTACGCGGAGTGAGGGTATCTGAATCTCGAGAGGCAGTACCGCTTCGCTCCCGTAGACCAGGGAGAATGGTGTATTGCCTGTTGGGGTCCGTACTGTTGTACGGTAGGCCCAAAGGCATTCGCCAAGCTTTTTGTCCCAGTCGCGTTTGTTAGATGCGACGACCTTTTTGAGCAGCCTAACGATAGTTTTGTTGAACGCCTCTGCCAATCCGTTTGCAGCCGGATTGTAGGCGGTGGACGCTACATTTTGAATGCGATTCTTGTCACAGAACCTGCTAAAAATGTGGCTGATAAACTGAGGACCATTGTCATGAATGATCCGCCGGGGTACTCCGAAACGATAAATGACATGGTGTTTGATAAAGCTGACCACCCTGGAGCTCTTTACTTCCGCCAGTAGGACTGCTTTTGCCTATTTGGAGAAGTAATCGGTGATGGCCCGGATGAAGCGGTGTCCTCTTGATGAAGGAGGGGTGATTGGTCCCACAATGTCCATACCCCAGGCTTTAAAGGGCCAGGTGGCGACTGTAGGATGTAGTGGTTCAGATGGTGTATGTATGAAGTCTGCATGAAGTTGGCATGCATGACACTTCTTAGCGTATTCAACAGCGTTGGCGACCATGGTTGGCCAGTAGTAGCCCATACGTCGCAGTCGATCCTGCAACTTAGGACCGAGTTGATGAGCTCCGCATGTTCCGTCATGAGCTTCTCGAAGAGCTTCGACTGCTTCTTCGTTGGACAGGCATCGAAGGAGGAGCCCATCGAAGGAGCGTCGGTACAGCATTTTGGTAGGTGTATCGTAGTAGAATCGAAGAGAGCGTCTCCTGACTGAGACGGCTTCCTTCGGGTCCTCTGGAAGGATTCCGTAGACAGCGAAGTCGATGAACGGGAACCTCCAGTCTCGGATATTAACACCAGTGTTCGTCGGCATGGCGTGAGCCACTTGCAAACATAGGTTGTTTCTAGGACAAACCAAGTCTCGGCCAGTTACCGTGACATAGTGTTGAGTCCCAAAGGGCGCTGCCAATGAGGCTGCGAGGCCGGCCAGAGCGTCAGCCTCCAAGTTTTGTAGACGAGGTACGTGTTCGATGAAGAACCCGGTGAAGGTTGAAATGATGTTCAATACAACTTCATGGTAAGGGATCAGATCTTCATGACGAACCTCGTACTGTCCCCGAATCTGGTTCACGACGAGTTTTGAGTCACCGTAGGCTTCCAGATGGTCCACCCCCAGCTGTTGTGCGAGCTGGAGTCCCATGATGAGTGCGTTGTACTCGGCAACATTGTTGGAGCACGGCTTCGAAAGGGAGTAAGCACGCTGGATGACCAACTGATCGAGAAAGACTAAGACTACCCCCACTCCTGTGCTGATTTGGCCTTTGGGGCTTGTTCTTGAAGCGCCATCGAAAAACATCTGCCAAACGTAGCTTCCTTCAGTGACGTTGGATTCTTGGACCTCATCCGGGATGTCTTCATAGAGTTTTAAGGATTCTGGGATGGGGTGTGCAGCTAAAAAGTCAGCCAGAGCTTGACCTTTGACAGCTTTTTGCAGGATGAACACCATATTATACGGTGTTAGCAAGATCGCCCATGTGGCTAGCCGGGAGTTCAATGAACCTGGCTTCGTCATGAGGACTCTGAGCAAGTTAACTCGGGAAATGACATGAATTGTCTGGCCCGAAACATAATGACGAGTCTTCTGGATGGCAAACACCAAAGCCAAGCACTCCTTTTCAACGGGGTTGTACCGGTGTTCGGCCCCGATGAGCGTTCGACTGAGGTAGTAGATTGCTTGCTCATAGCCTGTATCGCTGTTTTGAGCCAGCAGAGCGCCGAGGGAATGATCCATGGCACGGACGTAGAGGAGAAATGGTTTGCCGGTGACAGGTGCCATCAGGACTGGTGGGCTCGTCAAGTAGGCTTTGATGTCGTCGAAAGCCTTTTGGCACTCCTCTGTCCAGACATAAGAGACTTCTTTCTTCATGAGCTGAGTAAAGGGTTGACATTTACCGGAGAAATTTGCTATGAACCTTCGAATGTATGCCAGACGTCCCTGTAAGCCCCGAAGTTCTCGAAGATTCTTCGGAGGGTCCATGTTGAGGATAGCTTTGGTCTTCTCAGGATCAACATGAATGCCTTTCACCGTGATGACAAAGCCCAAGAATTTGCCGCTAGAAACCCCCAGGAAGGATTTAGCGGGGTTCATTTTGAGTTGATGTGCCCGTATGAGATTGAAGACTGTCTTCAGATCCTGTAGGTGATCTCCTTTGAGGCGGCTCTTGACTGCGATGTCGTCAACATAGCATTCGACTGTCTTACGAAGATGTTGACGGAAGATGGTGCTCATAGCTCGTTGGTATGTTGCACCGACGTTCTTCAAGCCGAAAGGCATCACTGTGTAGCAAAAAATACCCTTCGGAGTCCTGAATGACGTGTGTTTTACGTCATCGGGGAACATCTTGATCTGATTGTAGCCTGAATACTCGTCCATGAAGGACATGCGTTCAAAGCCACATGTGTTGTCGATCATCACATCGGTAATTGGAAGCGGGAATTCGTTCTTCGGGCAAGCAGAGTTGAGGTCCCTGAATTCGATACAGACTCTTATCTTCCTATTCTTCTTGGTGACAGGTACGACATTGGCTACCCAATCTGGGTGCTGTTCCTCACGGATGAAGCCACTGGTCAAGAGTTTGTCCACCTCCTGATCGATGGCATTCATGATGTCTGGACGGAAACGTCGTTGTTGTTGTTTGATAGGTTTGGCATCAGGTAAGATGTTCAACCTATGTATTGCGATCTGCGGATCGAGTCCCGACATATCTTCGTAGCTCCTGGCAAAGACGTCGATATACTCTTTAGCCAGCTGGATTAGAGACTCTCGGTCTTCTCCTTCTAGGCTTTTGCTGATGAAGATGGGTTTGGAAGAAGATTCGTCCCCAAGGTCGATCTGCTCGACTTCGTCTTCGGTGGGAGGTTCACGTAACTCAAAACGAGACTCCCATTGTTCTCTTAGGCGTTGAGCCCAGGGTTCTTCTTCGAAGGGTTTCGACGCTTGGTCTTCGCCTTCACCTTTTTGAGGTTGTGCTGACGTCATGTTAGCTGACAGCACCCTCCTGAAGACTGATCCGATACTGGTATCGGAATCCCAAGTCGATGCTTCGGACGAGTGGGAATGTTCTACGTCTTCTGTATCTGAACTCTCCGGAGTTGATGGCGGCGTGACATAGCCTACCCCCCGTCGAGTCTTGTTGTAGTAGTCCTGCGGCTTTTCTTTGGGTATTGGAAGCCGGAGAGGGAGACGACGACCCTTTCCGTAGTTTAGGCCTTTGTTGCTTTTCAGGTCGTAGCCCATCTTTTGGATGATGTGCTTTGCCGTATCCGTGTACCGATAGACTTGTACTCTGCCGGTATCGGGTTCTGGCTCGAGTGGCGGGAGGTCTTGATGACGCTCGACTCTGCCCAGAATGATGGATCCTTCGTCTCGGCTTCGTGGAGGGGCTATAAAACAGACTCCTTAAGACGGGACTACTCGATTTACATTATGGATGGTCGTTATTTGTGTTTGCAACGACCGTAGAGCGTGATCTAATATATACATGGCATTCCAGTACGGAAGACAAGAATAATTAAAAGACACTCTATTATTGATAAAATACGAGATTTTATCCTGTGGGATTACATTATCTAAGGAGGGTGCATCTACATCAGCAGAGATATATTCGCCAAGCTCCTTATCTGTAAGCACTGGGGTCGGATCAGCTTTGACTTTGGGGTCTGAGAGGGTTATGTGAGCCCTCTCTGGCATCTTGGATGACTGCGGGGGCTTGCCCTTGAGATGCACCTTCAGAGGTGCCTCAACTGCGCCTCCTGTGAGTGGTGGTTTCCCCTGTAATTTTGCCACCAAGGGAGCCGACGTTTGAGGCGGCTTTCCCTTGAGGCGTATTTTCAGGGGAGCCTCAGGAGTCGGTGCTTTCCCTGATAGTTTGATGCTCATTGGAGGCACCTTCTGGGGTGGTTTGCCCTTCAGTCGGATCTTCAAAGGGGCGTCTGGATTCATCTCAGGCTCCGTGTCCGGCTCAGTTGCCGTCTCTGCCTCATCATCAGCATCATTGGCTTCCTCCTCGTCAAGTGTCTTGTACAAGTCGAAATCGGTGAAGTAGGCTTCAATCCCTTTGAAAGGATCGATATCTGCGAACTCCGTCCGGATGACGCCGTTGGTGGATACATATTTCATGCATTGGTGGAGAGTGGAAGGCACCACCATGTACTCATGTAGCCATGGTCGGCCGAGCAGGATGTTGTAGTTGACCTCGGCATCCACCACATAACAGGTCACCTCAGTTTTGAGGTTACCGATGTGACATTTCAGTCGGATCTTGCCCAGTAGCTCGCTTTTGCTAGCGTTGAAGCCACTGATGGTTGTGTTGGAGGGCGCCAGCCGGTACATTGGGATGCCCAGTTTCGATAGCAGAGCCTTCGGAATGATGCTGAGGGAAGACCCCGGATCGATCTGAATCCGGCTCACCTTGACTGAACCGATGTACCCTGTGTAATACAGCGGTCGGTTATGTCGGTGGTGCTTGAGCAGCATGTCTTGTTGGGTGAAAGTTATGTTTGGGATAACTTCATCTGCACAATGACAGTGCACACAAGTAGTTGGGAGGTCTTCAGGCTGCTTGACCTGACTGAGAAAGGATTCAGCGTCCTTCAGAGCTTCGCAGAGAGCTTCTCGGGAGTCTTTGGAAAGACGCAGGAGCTCAAACAAGGACAGGCGTGCAAGAGTACTGGCCAGTTATGCTAGTATGTCAAAGTTGTGGGGCTTGGCTAGCCCCGAAGTATTCTCCTTCCGTAGAGGTCTGTCGAAACGAGCCTCTACCTGCTTCTGCTTATTGGCTGCTGAGGATTTAGGCGGGCCCTCCTCAGGGGTGGTGCCAGGAGGCACCACCTCGGCGGCAGCTTCGCCGGGCTGGGCGTTCTGTTGTGTACGCATCTGCACCGGAAGTGCCTCTTCCGTTGAAGAAGAGACCGTGCGGCAAGACTTGATCTTCCTGCCTTTTGATTTGGAGGTAGAGCGTACCTCCGGTTGAGTTACCTCGGAGACGAGGTCAGGGTGAACCCAGAGGACCTCTCCTCGGGATGTGGTGAGTGGGATGAGTCCACTCGCATTGTCACAGGTAGGTGGCAAGTTCACCACCTCCATTGTCGCCTTAGGGATGGGGACGACACCATCTTGTGTGGTGGTCGGCGACAAGGTGCCGAACTGAAGTGACACCACATTGGCTGACACCGTCTTCTCTTCATAGTCGACGGAGATTACATCGGCATTGATCATGCGCTGGATGTAATTCTTGAGGACGTAGCAGTCCTTGGTCGGGTGTCCGACAAACCGATGGTAGTGACAGTACCTCGGGTTGTCCACTTTCCCGACTTTATCGGGCCGGTTTGGGTCCGGGAGCTTGATCTTGTCACCCTGCTTCAGTATTTCAAAGAGTTGCAGGGTGTCTTCGTCATTGAATGAATACACCTCCTTGGGTCTCGGTGCCAGTGGAGGCTTCTGAGTAGGCGCAGATGCGCCTTTCGAGGCATTAACAGTCAATACATGTTTCCCCTTTGCTTCTCGTCTGGAGTTGTTGGCTGCAGACCTTTTCCCTTTATCATCAAAGGCGGAGAAGCTGACACCCAGAAGACGTGCATTGGCCGCCTTCTTTTCTGCGGCTTCAGCTTCGATGATCAGGGAGCTCCAGTCGGGAGGGGGAGTAGAGTTGAGCCAGAGCTTCACTGCAGGCAGCATGTTCATGCTGCAAGAGGAGAGGAGCGCATGTTCTGGCATGCCTGGAGGTAGTCTGAAGCAGGCCTGTCGGAAGCGTTCGATGAACACCCGAACCGTTTCTTTCTCCTTTTGGCGTATCTCTATGAGAGATGCCATCGTCATGTCCTTCCCGCCGTCGTAGAAGCGATCGAGGAAGAGATGTGTCAAGTCGTCGAAGGACGATATAGAATTGTCGGGGAGGCTGCAGTACCAGTCATACGCCACCCCTTTTAGAGCCCCAACAAAGATGCTGGTGAGGAGCGCGTCCTCCTTTGGAAGATGCCCTGTCTGTGACTGGAAATATGTCAGGTATCGACGCGGAGAGTCCTTCCCGTCGTACGGCGTAAGTGTTTGTGGTTTATATTTTGGAGGATAAACCACCTTGTTCCACTCGAGGGGATAGAACTGGGGAATGCCCATCTTCTGGCGCTCCTCTTGCCTGTTTTTGGACTCGAAGCGTTCCCGCAAGTCATTGATCATTTCGACCACATCCTCCGTGGAGCTAGGAGTCGGGGAAGGTGGCACTATCTGGAGTGGAGCGTTTGAGGGCTCCGATGTCCGGGGTGCTTCTGTATCTGAGGGTGCCCGTTGAAGGGGTACACTCGACTCCCCATTGGCTCCTGGGTCGGGACCGGTTGATGGTGTTCTGGTCAAAGCCGACCGTATATCAAACACTGCTTGAGTCAGTGCTTGCATAGAGGCAGAGAGGGTTTTGAGTCCTCCCTCTAATGAGTCTATGCGCTGGACAATGTCTTGTGGCGGCGCATCAGACTCGGAATCACCCCCAGCCACGTATATTGTTCAGACACGGCCGGGAGTGGATGGATTGGTTGAGGCTTCGCTTTCGGCCTCACTTTCATGTGGGGGAGTCACCTCTCCTGGTGTTCCACCTTGGCCACCCCTAGCCACATTCTGGAGGTCATTCTCGACGGGCGCATCTACAAGGGCCTGATTGCCCTCAGCTCCGTCTTGAAGGGCCTCTTCGTCTCTACCCCCAGCCGTGTCCTGGGGGACATCCTCGTTTTGAGGGGCTTCTGGGAGGCTGACTTCGCCTCGAGGATGAAGATCTGCCACAACTGTGCTTCGGAAGGAGGTTCAACAAGGGTCTGACTACCCCCAGCTTCCTCCAAGAACTTCTTCCTCGACCGAGTGCCTTCGAACACCCCAGAGGACGAGACAGCTGCCTTGATTTTCCTCGGTTGGCTTTTGGACGAGGACGAGGAATTGCCAGTCGTCTTCCGGACTGACGAGGAGTTGGAGGTTACATTGCATGAAGCAACCCTTGGCTCCTCTTCTATTGACACCTTCATCCCGAGGCGATATCGGAGGGGTGTCGATGATTGCAGTCGCTGGAAGACTGACTGCCTTGGTGGTACTGCTGCCTTGCAACAGCAGTTGATGGTGATCACCGCACAAGTATGCCCCGTGAGAGGCACATTGTACTTGTTGGTCGACTCTCCTGACCGGCGCTTGTGAGTGATCACGTTACGCAGGTCATTGGAGGAGAGTGCTACCTTCACACCCCCTTCAGGCGCATAGCAAGGCCAAACGCCGGGGTGGACAGGTGAGTGCTGCACTCCCTGATCTAATACCAAGCAGGCATTACGATCAGTAGTGGAGGAACCACAACATTCGAAGTGACTTGAACGAACCTCAAACGCACAACCAAAGGAGGCACGGGAGTTCAAGACCACTGAATTTGCCTCACTCGACTTGGTTGTGCACGCAGTAGATGTGCCCAAGTGAGATGAGGACTTTGAAGGTCGAATCATTTTTGGTACAAAGGCACCTGATTCGACCTTGTACAGCTTGCCATCGGCAGCACGCGTGATTGTGAGTGCGTGCCTCTAGCCTGCTGCTGGCATAGCACGTTTATGGCGCATGGTCCGTACCGTCTTGGATTTCTTTGTACTAGCCCGCTGGGGTGCATAGTACTCAGCATCCAAATTTTCTTTGCCATTACAACGAGTGAGTCTGTCAAAGACAGAGATTTTGTGTGGCGCATCAGAGGTGATTCGCGGGGCATTGGCTGCGCCCCTGCTCCGTCGACGCATCTTCCTCGTTTGAGAGGGAGATGGCTGGGGAACGTGGTCAGCCGCACGCTTCCCCGAGAGATGCACTGCATCAGCGGGGGCACCATGGTTGCTGAGAGCGTCAGCAGGAAGGAAGGGCTGGATTGGCGCATTCCCTTCAGTAGTGGTGCCCGAGGCGTCGACCTTGCGCACCCAGACACGGCGGGTCTTCTTCGGCTTCGGCAGCCGCTTCGAAGGACTCGTACTTCCTTCAGAAATGAACTCCGCATACGCCTGTTGATTGAGGCGCACGTCCATCGTCTTGTGGGAGGAGCCCACCTTCACGTCGTCGGCCTGTGACACGACTTTCTTGGAGGAAGAGAAAGAGGTCCCCAACAGAGTCGTCATCTTGTTTGCCATTAAAATTGTTTGATTGAAAACTTTAATACAAACAAAACAGTGTTACAATATAGGACTTGGATGTAGTCCTAGGAGTACACTTTTGTTTAATCTGGGTTCCTAGTGCCAATGGAGCGAGTGGTAATGCGTTGACTCCGTTGACGGGCTGACGACGGTTATCGGCTCTCTGAAGGTGTAAATTGCTCTGGGTGCTGGAGCTTGCTGAGAGGAGAAAGACGTTGAATGTCTGTATCTGCCTCTCTGGTGGTATGTTTGTTCGTATCTGTCTGTGTGTGTCCGTAAGAAGGAAATGATCCCTCTATTTATAGCTGGGCAGGTTGGCTACTCATGCGCGCATATGTAGGATGCGCTGGTGCGTGGAGACGCCACGTGGAGATTGCTGATGGAGGCACATGGATGATGCGCCCTACTCGAGGGGTTGAATTCTTCATACTGCTGTTGTGAGCCGGCACGTAGCAGAGGAGAAGATCTTTCTGTTGCTGAAATCTTGGATGAGTTGAGTCAAAGGACACGTGTCGTCGACTCATGGCTCGAAGATCTCGGATCTGATGGAGGGAATGATTTGGTGGGATGCGCCTTGGATTGGGCGCATGATGAGATTTTGGCTCGTGACCTTTAGGAGTCACGAGCCGTTCTGGACGCATGGCTTTTGAGGCACATGCGAGCGACTTTCCTTCTGTCTTTCGGGATCAGAGATCAGTCTGGGGCGCACGGCTTTTGAGGCGCATACAAAGCTTCAACTGGAGACTCTTCTTCTGTCTTTAGGGATCAGTGAAGGGTCTGAGGCGTATGGCTTTTGTGGTGCATGCGGGTTTGGGCGCATGGCCGCGGAGGCGCATGCGGGTGGTCGAGTGGCCACGTGGCAGTAGCCGTCGAAGTAAAGTCATGATGATGCTGACGTTGTGGACGCTTCATTTTCTGCAAAAGCTGTTAACCGTTCAGGCTTGGGGAGGCGTGCTGCCAACTCTGTCAGTTCAGCATTTAATGTTGGTGACATTCGATGGAAAGATGAGTGGGCGCGTTGGTTGACGTTCCACTAGGCGTATGGGGATGTATGGGGGCGCATCATCTGTGATGCGCTCGGTACAGGGCGTATCTGTGGGTGGCGCTTGGTGTTTGAAGGGGTGTGATGGCTGTCTAGACAGCGCATCCGACACGTCTTTAATGATGCGGCTGTTTCGCCCACTCTGGTTGTGTTGAAAGCTGCTCCTTTAGCCGTATTTCAATTACGATCTTCCTTGGTCTTTGGAGGCTCTTTCGAAGCCTCCCCTGGCCACAGATTTGCGGTACTCTTCTCTTTCTTGGTTCCAGCCAGAGGGTTAAATGTTTTGTTTAGTCGAAGCACTTATCAGGTGATCTTGGCTGGAAGAGCGGCACATAACTGGGCTGCTGAAGGGATGCACATAACTGAGCTGGATGCACATAACTGAGCTGCTGAAGAGATGGTGGGATGCGCCTGGATGGAGGCGCATGGTATCTGCTGCGCCTATCTGGTGGCGCATGGTGACTGCTGCGCCTATCTGGAGGCACATGGTGGCCGCTGGTTGTAGACTTAGGATCTTTCCTTTGTAGAAATTCTCCTTTGTACAACATTTTCTAGACATGTAATAGACTTTTGTATATAAATAAAAAGTCCTTCTTCCAATGTCTATACTTATTGACTTTGCTGTGGAGTGTTCTGTCCGAGTTCTGGCGCATGTAGTGTCTGGCGCATGGGCTTTCTGGTTGTGAAATTCCATACTTCTACAGACACTATCGCTCAAGTCACATACTTTATATGACGAGCCTTGAATTGTTGGGCTATGTGACTTGACAACCGCAAAAAGAGCAGGACAGTGCTTAGAATGTCTTTGATAGACCAGCATAACTTTGTTTAACTTATTTGTGCAATAACTTGACAAGCAAAGGCTGCGTCAAGCTTTGCCTCGATGGAACGTGCCGTGCACGCATTTGACTTGAACAACCAAGTTCTTTAGTGTAAAATCCCTAAATTATTATTATTATTTTATTATTTTATTAGACTTAAAAATAAATTTATACAATTTATGGTTTTTATTAATTATTAAAAATGACCTTAGCCATTGATGAGTTTTGGAGCACTAGACGACCATGACTTTTAGCACAGAAGTTGTAGCAGTGTGCCTTGACCAGTATATTAACCATGCCAGGGGAAGCCTAGCCATGGTGATGTCCAAACTAGGAAAACCAGGCCAAGTTACGAATCTATTTATTTAAATTTTTAATTAAATATTATTTTATATATTAATTTTTAGATGATCTGGTTTGTCCAAACTAGCCCGAACTGGGCCTGGACCAAACCCAAGTCCACGTTGACATGTGGGGTGACCAAATGTGGCCATGTAAGCATATTTTATATATGTACAAATATTTTCTAAATTATTTTAGAATTTTATGTACAATTTCTAATTATTTAATTATGTGTATAATTATTGGTATTTTTATTATTAAATAATATTTTATAAAATTGTACATTTTGTAGACCCGGAAAAGGGTGTACGGTATAAATGCACCCATTGGAACGGTTTTATTAATTTATTATTATTAAAATTATTTTGTGGAGATTTAGTAAACATGTCTATTCTATTAAGATATTATTATTATTTTGAGTTGATTTATTGTGAGTTGAATTGATATATATGTAGATATGTTTAAATATATTAAATATTTGGATATATAATGTTAAATTTGTTAGTTGGTTTTTAAATAGATTGTGGTATATATATATATATATATATATATATATATATATATATATATATATATATATATATATATATATATATATATATATATATATAGAAAGATAAAAAAAAATTGAAATAAAATAAATATCATATGGTCGGCCCCATCATGTGGGAACCGACCATATGTACATGAAAGGAGCAGCAGCTCCTTGGTCCCCATATTGGTGGCCGCCCAAAATAATAAGTAGCAGTAGCACCCTTGGTGGCCGAACCCCCCTTATATATATATATATATATATATATATATATATATATATATATATATATATATATATATATATATATATATATATATATATATATATATATAGGGGAGGGATATTGCACCAAACTTATTGCATCAATTATTGCACCAAACAATCTCAACCACACATTAATTTCAATCATGTGGTTATAAAGCATGCTGACGTGGCAACAACTTTATGGAATGCTTTATAACCACATGATTGAAATTAATGTGTGGTTGAGATTGTTTGGTGCAATAATTGATGCAATAAGTTTGGTGCAATATCCCATCCCATATATATATATATATATATATATATATATATATATATATATATATATATATATATATATGTTATAAAACCCTAATCCTTAATTATTTCTCCTCCTCCACTCTCCTTCCTTCCTTCCTCCTCTCACATCTGTCCCCGTACCTCTCCTCGGCGTGCGTGCTGGCCTCGTCGGAGCGAAAGCATCTCCGCCTCCCGATCGTCACGGCGACAACAACAACAATAAAACAACAGATTCCCACTTTAAGGTATCCCACTTCCCCGATCAATTTCTCTGTCAATTCTACTCCGATTTTTGATCCGTAAATACGTGTAGAAAGCCCACATGACCCTCTTCGAGATCCCTGGATGGATTTCAACATGGACATCCAACTTGCTCGAAAAATCAAGGCGAAGTTGGAGAAAAACCACTTTTCTGAAATATTAAAAAATGTTGGAAAACACCACCTTGTCGGCCAATTTTTGTTCTGTACTTTAAGATTTTATAGAAACTAATTGAAGACAGTCAAAGAAAACATAACCGAGATTGTAACGCACCTTCTGGATTCACTTTTCATCTAGTGTGTAAAAAGTTACACGTTGTTAAAGTTTCACGAAAAATTGTAAATACTGTTTTCAAAAAGTAGAAAAATACCCGATACGGCGTGCGTCCCGACAAACAGGGCGACGTGGTCGCGCATTATATGCATCGAAAGGCGCATGTGGATGTTGTCGATGTGTGGGAACTAACGGAACCCGATTTTGTTGCATGTGCGCGACGAAATAAGTACGTATCCGTCGAGATACCCCCGTATCGACCATTTGCAAATTAAGTCACAACTTCGTGTACACTCATCAAATTGCGACGAAACTTGCACCATTTGACTCGAAATATTTTTCTGGTCCTGTGAGCCAAGTTTGGTTCAATTCTGAGAAGGATGATCGGGACGCTATTTTGGCGGGCCGACAATCCCATTTAACGGGCGATTTTGTGTACCGCCCACCGGAATCCAAAATTGGACATATCGTTGGGTTCGTCTCATCAAAATAAATCTGTAGACATGTAGTTTAACGATTTTAGAGACCGTAGATACTGGCATGTATTTCGGTGCAAAGCGGATCCAACAGTGGATATCGTTTTGACTCAAAATTACGAAATTTGCCCCTGTTCCAAAATTTAACTTTTAGACAGGCGTTTTCCAGGCATATCTTATATTCCGAACTCGTTCGTGATGTTTGTTGCAACATCCGGAGTCATCTGCAGGATTTGGCTTTTCTTGCTTCGTTTATTTGTCTGTTCGAGCTACTGGATTATTCTCTTTTGCACATAACCTCAGGCAAGATACCTTGCCATTATACTGTTTATATTCAGTTTGTATTTTATTACATATCACTGTTCATTTATTTCCAGTTCTTACAGTTCTTGATTTATTGTCTGCTCAGTGATATTAGATGTACTTGTTATTATCCTTTGGTTGCATACTAGAGTTAAGGGACTACCGTTTGTAGTATATTGCATATACCTTGACACAGTTGTACCATGAGTATGTGTGAGATGAGTAGCATATAGAGGTCCTTGCGTGTTGGCTGATCACACGTGCGCATGCGTTAGGTCTAACTGTCAATAGTTGTATATTAGAAGACTTGGCGGTTAGTAGTATTACATGGTCGTCGATGCGACATGATAGGTACATTGGGTGGGAAGAACATTTCCTTGTCGTATGGGCCTCGATTGCACTTCCCTTGTAACCCGGAAGCTCCACTGGAGATACGGGTATGTTTAGCCCCTCAGGTTTGCCACTGTCATTTTTGAACGTCATGCGCTTAGGTCACTAGTGCCCAAGTGGGGACTATACCAGATCCCATTTATAGCCAGGGCTCATGCGATGAAAGGTTTTTTCTTAACTACATGTTCAATTTAGTATGGTTAGAGTACCTTATTGTTGTCTTGTCAATTACTTTTGTTTGTGGCATATTTTATATTCATTATTTATTTGGCATGTTTATTGTATCTTGTTACGTCCCACTGAAGACCTGGTTATCTCTCCAGGTGTGTGCTTCTGTGATAATTGCAGGTGTTCTAGTCGAGGCCATGATCTTCTCCATCCTTTCGAAGATGATTGAACTTGGCTAGTCTTGTTATTTCATCTATTCCTTCTTGTACCTTTTATTTGAGATAGTTGGTAGTGGACTTTGTCTCCGCCCAACGTATTGTACAAAGACTTATTACAGTTGATTTTAGGATATCTTTTATTCTTCACTTGTGGATGAGATTAGATTACCCTTGGTTTACTGTATTTTACAGCTTATGTATACATACGAGTTTCCATATATTGGAGTATACATCATATGTATGCTGCTGGCATGGATACTGTAAAACCCCTAAATTTCTACTATTTTTTTATTAAATTTGGTACCGATTTAAAATTTTTGTATTGTACGTCGTATAGTCGTATTGTACGCCGAGCGCGGAAGTTCATTTTTCAAATTTGCTCGACGAGTACGAATATGTGCGAGCGTACATATTTTTAGAAAAATATTTTTTTTAGTTTCAAAATAATATATGTAATAATTATTTTTGCTATCATATCAACATTTCCAAGTCCATTATTTTATTTATTTATAAAAAGTCTTTCGTTTATAATAGTTATCAATAATAAATAATATTCTTGTACATACGTATAAAATTCCTAAATATTTACTAGTTCATTTTAAATAAAAATATATTTTTGAAATTTATTAATATTAATATTTTATTATTCAAAAAGATTTAGTATTCAAAAAGATTTATTATTTTCGAAATTATTATTATTGGTATTTTTGGAAAAATAAATTTCGAAATTTTTGTGAAGATTTAAATTTTGATTTGATTTTATGGATCTATTTAAAAAAAATAGTAAACAAATATCTATATTTGGAATGGATTTGATTTTAAACTAAGATAATTTAATTTGATTTAAATTAGATTTGGATTTGGATTTGGATTTGATTGCTTTTAAACTAAATATGGAAATATCCAAATTGGGTATTAAATATCCTAATCCTTATCTAAGTGCGAATTCCCACATCCTATAAATAGGCAGGTACTCCTCCACATTATTCATCCACAATACTTCTCCACAAATCTACGTGCATCGTGTCTGTGTCCATCCAAATTCTTATTCCATATTTTTACATTTACAATTTCTCTTTCCCGTGTCCGACAACCCCGGACACGTCCACCCAATCCTGTGTCACGTAGGACACGCCAATCCCAACACATCCTAATCCCCAAATCCTTAATTCTAACCCTAACCCCAACGGCGACCAGCCCGACTCCCCTCGACCCTGTCCTGCCTCGACACACCCAAACCACCCTGCCACCACCAGCACCCCCATCACCACCATCGCCTCCGCTCCCCAAGAGCCAGAACCACCACCGGCGCCAAACCGAAGCCCGAAACCCCCGACGACCACCGTGATCGCAACAACAGCCACCCGTACCAATACCAACACCCTAGGCGTCCGGAAACATCACCGTCACCAGAACCACCGCCGACGGCTATCCGCCGCGGCCAGCCTCCAAATCCCACCGGTCACCACCCCTCTAATTGTCGAAAAAGAAAGAGAGAGAGAACCCTAACCTTTACCCGACCTCCGCCTCGCCGTCGAACCGCCGGCCGGCAGCCTCCACGCGACCTCCCGACCGTGCGAACCCACTGTTCCCGACCTCCGCCTCCCTCAGCGCGCCCGCCGGAGCGCCGTGCCGCCCGTGTCCACCGCTCGGCCGCCAAAACCCTCCGTCTGCTCTGCCCCCACGAACCCGTCGCCTCCGCCGCCCTAGGCGCAGCCCCGAGCCCTCCGACATCCTCTCCCACTCCTCTTCTAGCCGGAGACGACCACCCCTCTTCTCTCAACTCCCCCGACTCCGCCCGTGCCTCTCCCCTCTAACCCACCGCCGGCGAGCCCCCGCGTATGCCCTAACCGCCGCCTCGCCATTCTTCCGTTCCTCCACGCAGCCGACCGCCCCTGTCCCGATTAGTCGTCCGCCTCCGCGAGCCAAGCTCTCCTCCGCCTGAGCGCCAAGCCCCGGCGAGCCCCTTTCTGCTCCGGCCGCCACTCGCCTAACGCCGACGAACCCTAATTTCCGCCACCGCCTCTCTCCGATCACTCAGCTCTCTTTTGGTTTTTTTTTCCTTTCCTCTTAGTTCCTTTTGTCTTCTTTAGGAAGACAACAACTGTCATTTAATATTAGTTTTTTTGTTTGTTTGATTTTTGTTAATTATTAATATTATTATTATTATTAGCATAATCATTATTATTATTATTAAGTTATATTAATTACTGTTATTATTATTATTATTATTATTATTATTATTATTATTGTTATTATTATTATTATTATTATTATTATTATTATTATTATTATTATCATTGTAACTATTATTATTATTATTTTATTAATATTATAAGAAGGAACATCTTACTAGTAAAATCCTTAGTATTGTTATTTTATTTTACTTTCGAACTTTACCTACAGTATGGTATAGTATTGTTACATCTTACTTGTAAAATTATTATTATTATTACTATTGTTATTATTATTATTTTTGTTGTCCTGATAGATTTATTAATTGCATTATTATTATTTTTGTTGTCCTGATAGATTTATTAATTGCATTATTATAAAATATAGTTTTTATGCTTAGAAATAATTATTTTGTCAAAACTTAGAGTTTTAGCCACAAATGATTTTCTTGACTTTAAGTGTTTTTAATAATTATTTAGACTCAAACTAGTTTTTGATTATTATAAATAGTTTTCAAAAATTGTATATATATTATTTCCTTCGAATATCCTCTTGTTCATGACGCAGCCTATCTTCCTATTCTTTCGCCCATTTCGAGACTACCATATGTCCAACCTAACTAATTTGACACTTCTGAACCCAATAGAACTATCCGTGTCACCACCCGAGATCACCTTGCATAGTTGCTGCACCGAAGTTGCAGATCTTGATCATCGCAGCACACCAGGCGCCCTACCAGGCAAGACACCTTGCCATTCGCTGTTTAATTATTTTAGCTCATATTTTATGTATTATTTATTTTCTTTATGCAAAATAAACTGTGATACATGGCATAACTGTTAGAACTTACTGTTCATTTATATTTCCTGCTGTGTATCATTTTTTTTACAAAATAAACCTAGATTTAAGGGACCACCTTGTGTGTTGCATTCATTGGCCTTGACACGTTGTAACACGAAGTTGTGTGTCGCATGTAGGACACGGAATTGCGTGATTGGCTGGCCACCGGTACGTATAAGCCGTGCGATAGGAATAACCGCTAATAGAGATTGCATGCTAGTTTGACTTAGTGGTTATAGAGGTTAATGTTGTGGATACAACATAATAGGCATTGGGCAGGGAGGACAATTCCTTAGCGTATGGGCTTCGATGCACTTTCCTTGTGACCCGGACTCTCCGCTGGAGATATGGGGTTGATGACCCACGATTACTGACGGCCACTGACGATTCTGCGGAACGTCATGCTCTTACTGAAGGGGCCTCAGGTGCCCAAGAGGGGACTATGCCGATCCTATTCAGCCAGGGCCCATGCGTAGGAAGGATTGTTCTTAACTACATTTCACTTAAAACGGTAGGATACCTTTATCCGTTAGGTACGAGTACTTTTGGTTTGGGTACTTGTATCTGACCGTGGTTTAGAACAATAACTTGTCGCGGATTAGTTCGTCACATCTTGTCCTTGTTTGGTTGTAGGTGTGACTTACTACTTCGATGAGAAGGTATTGAACCTTGTTGGGGTCCGGATACCATATTGGATTCATAGCATGGGAAGATACGTTACCGTGAATTAGTTTACCATCTCCTGTCCTTGTTTGGTTGGGGGGATGGTACGCTCGTTCAGTAGGTGCGTATTGGAACATGTTATAATTCGATTTACTTATTTATTTGAGCAATATTTATTCAGTTTATATGGCATGCTATTATGTGTCTTGTTACGTCCCTCTGAGGACCTGGTTGTCTTGCCAGGTGTGTGCTATTATTTTTCGCAGGTGTTCTAGCTCTAGCCGTGATCTTCGCTATTTCTTCGAGGATGATTGCATTTGGATCGTCTTCGCTTCGCTCGCCACTCGTTTTATTTCTATGTACTTTTCTTTATTTTTTTGGTAGTAGATTTGTCTCCGCCCAACATATTGTATCAAGACAAATTCATAGTTGATTATATAATATCTTTTATTCTTGTGGATGAGATTAGTTATGGTTCTACTGTATTTTACAGCTTATGTATTTATACGAGGCTTCCATATATTGGAGTATACTTCGTATGAATACAGCTGGCATGTCTACGTTCCTAGTCCTATGTATTTTGGGACTGGGGCGTTACATGTTCTTGTGGTAGCCCATGCAGGTCTAGATAAATTGTTTGGTTACTTTACCGTACCAAGCAAGCCTGCGTATAGGATTAGAAGTCTAGAATCTCATCCACATACTTGACCTCTTTTCTAGATTTCATCTACCGTTTGACTCATCAATTGCATCTTGCTTGCTTCCTTTCATCCCTATTCTTATCTTCCCTTCGTGCTTGCTAGAGATTGACCCTACTAGTTAGTTGTCCCAAAATACCATTAGTTTAATTCTTTAAGTTGGGTAGAATATCTTATGACCTAGCAACCTGTAAGCCCCTAGATTTCAAAAATAATAAATAAATAGTTTTTATAATTTTCAATAACATTTAATTTTAATACGTATTTTGTAGCGTATTTCGTATTTTCTTGGTTTTCGTAATGCCTTGAAATTTTTTCCTAACTTATAGATTTTTCCTTGGCCGGCATACCGTCCAGACAGATTTTCTACATTTTAGATATTTTCGATTTTAGATATTTTGATGAATAGTGTTTTGGATATTTTGATGAATAGTGTTTAGATATTTTCATGAATAGTGTAGAAGCACCCTATTACCCAATAGATATTTGGTTTTGTTTGAATGGCCATGATTGACTTAGATTTTGACATGGATCACGATCCGACGGCTAAGATTAATTCTCCCTTCTATATAAACCCTTTCACTTTCTCTCTCCTCTCTCTTTTCATTCTCTTCACTCTCTCTTCATTTCTTCTTCCTTTCTCTTCCCTTGGAGCTTTGCTAGGAGCTTGGCCTTGAGGTCTAGAGTGTGGTTTCGTACCCCTCTTGGTGGTGGACTAGAAGATTAGGCTTGGAGCTTAACCTAGGCAAGTGTATCTTGCTCAAAAGTGGCATGACCATACTTTATTTTTATTTTCCATGGAAACTAGAGTTTTATTGGCCTATAATTTGCTTCTTTAAATTGTTAACATGTTTAGTATATAGCACTTTTGGTTTTGATTGACAGTATTGCGTACATCTGAGTTTCTAGATATGATTTTCGAGTATTTTAAGGTTTTGATCTCCCAAATGTTTTGATTTGTGAAAACTAATACTTCCATGTTGTTGGAAATTCAATTCTATTCAATTTTGACTTTTGAAAGTCCGAATTTTGATTTAAAATGAAGTTTTTATGGCCGAAACAAGTTTTAGCGAAAATTTGGATTTTGTTGCTGTTTGAAAAAATGGTATACCGCCGGTATGCCGCAGTATACCGCCGGTATGCCGTTTTTGGCACCAGAAACTTACTGTCTTTAGTCCGGTATACCGTCGGTATGCCGCAGTATACCGCCGATATGTCGTTTTATGCTGTTTTAGGCTGTTTTTGTCCGTTTTTGCCCGTTTTTGTCCGTTTTTGATATTTTCTCGATTGTAATAGACTCTCAACATGATTAGATGACCTTGGATAGTTAAAGAATGATTGTACACTCTATATACATGGTATATGCTTATGTTCACGTATTGTTCTATGTCCAAATTATAGATAGTGGCATGTTATGGTGCACTCCAGATTACTATATATGCCTAGCTCGATATAGTGGCTCGTAGTAGCGCACTCATGACTTGATTTTCTTATTGATTTCTAGACCCTAGAAAGTTAGTTTGAGTATTGTGTCACCCCACATTGGTCTCCTATGCTAAAGTCATCATTTTGGCTAGGTGCCCAGTCCCAAGTCGTATTGCACCAATTAGTGTCATAGTATTTTAACTTAGTATAAAAACTAAGTTATTGTATTTACTTCTACAGTGACGAGTTACTGGACATCCATAGCACTGTTATCGCAGCTTGTTTTGTTTTGCTTTGCTAGAGGCAAGTACTTTCTACGAACTTTACATATTGTTACATAAATGAACTGCAAACCCTACCATGTTAAATGCTGATCCTTGGAGTGACAAGTTAGATCTCTACATATTGTACTTTCAGTTACTACCATGCTTAGAACAGTCTTTATGTATCTCTCACATGATAGAATATGGGTTATGGGAAAACTGATAGTTGAGTACGTGATCATGCCCCCAGTACCGAGCAAAGTTCATTCTATATGAATATGCGCCGTAGGCCATTATCCCGCATTTCTGTACGGATGTACACCTATGCTTG
Source organism: Iris pallida (assembly GCA_029216955.1). Classification (NCBI taxonomy): domain Eukaryota; kingdom Viridiplantae; phylum Streptophyta; class Magnoliopsida; order Asparagales; family Iridaceae; genus Iris; species Iris pallida. The sequence continues at coordinate 12,887,599 of JANAVB010028196.1, forward strand.
TGCACTTTACGTATGTACATTTTATTTACATTGTACCTCAGTATATTGTACATCTATTGACCGATCACGTACCTGCTACAGTTTTAAACATTACATATACATCTGTCTCTATGACATATGTATCCTTGCCATGATAGACTATGTGATGCCATGCTTTCCAGTTATTCCTCTCATGTTTATTTTCATGTTTCATATGCTAGTTTGTTAGATTCAGTACTTGCTCCCGTCCTGACAGGATAACGTTGTAGGTGTCCTTACTGAGGAGGAGTTACTTTGCGACACCTATTATGGAGTTACTGCCGAGGACCCGGCTTTGCCTTACGAGGATGTTCCTGCGGGAAACCTCGCCTAGTTGTCTTTTGTATTATTAGACTTTTGACAGTAGTCATGTATTAGACTATACATTTTGCAACTGGACATGTATCCAGTTTTACATTTCAGTTCACTTGTACTTGGACATTTTACTATATATACGACGACTTTTGTGTTTGGAGCATTTATGATTCTTTTTCACTTATAGAACTGCTAGCATATTTAGTCTTATCCTGTTGTCTTTAGAACAGCTTACTACGTTTTATCTCAACGTAGGCTGGACATGACTCGGCCTGGCCCAACAATTTGGGTAGCGGGTCGTGACATGTTTTTAGTAGTGGTCCATGCATGTCCTGACTAAACTGTTTGGTTACGTTATTGTACCAAGCATGCCTGCAATTAGAAACTTAAGATAATTAGACAACATTAGAAAAGACGCTTAGAACACTTAGAGGAATGCTAGGATTGCAACATAGGAAATACATCACATTGTTTGCTATTATAAATAGATTTTCTGGCATATGATTGCTTACTTTAAATAAGTCCTTATAAGTCTTTTTATGTGTAATTTAGATGGTGCTTACTCGTTCATCCCAGTATGTTACCCCCGAGAATGGGGCCCTCCATATCCAGTCAGCTGACCAGTTGACTGATACACCTCCACCTACCACATTCCCCCACTCCACAGATCCACAGACCCAGATACCATCTTCCACATCCCAGTCCCAGCAGGACCCGATACTTCCACCACCCCCTATCACTATACCCACCCAGGCTTCCGTCATACTCGACGGGACCCAGCTGCTCACACTGATCCAGGGGTTCCTAACAACCCATCAGGAGCAGACTACCCTACTCCGCCAGAGCATGGAGCGTTCTGAGGGACGTCCCGTGGTCCCACCACCTGTAGAGCCACGGCAGAGAGCGGGGACGATCAAGGACTTCATGGGTCTGAATCCCAAGGAGTTCTCAGGGAATGAGGGCATAGTAGTAGCTGATGACTGGCTAGATTCAGTAGAGAGAAAGCTTCTGGGAGTTAGGATGCCGGATGACCTTCAGGTCGAGGCAGCAGGATTTCTGCTGATAGACTTAGCCGGAGTCTGGTTCAGGAATGAGCCATTGTTTGCGAGAGGGAGAGCCACCTGGGACCAGTTCAAGACCCAGTTCAAGAAGAAATTCTTCTCGACCACTGCTAGAGTAGCCATGGGGCTACGATTCCAGAACATCCAGCAGGGGAACCGTTCTGTCGATGACTATGCGGCAGAGTTTAGTCGCCTGAGCCGTTTTGCTCCTAGTCTGGTTGCTGATCCAGAGGAGATGACCCGTAGGTTTTGCCATGGTCTAGTTCCAGACATTGGCATTCTTATAGTAGCAAACGGTACGACTGACTACTACCAGAGCCTAGAGTTAGCCCGGAGCATCGAGGAGCGTCTTCTGTCTAGCAAGAGGCCGGCTTCTGTACATCATGAGGGACCGTCCAAGCGTCAGGCTTTCCAGCAGAGAGCACCGACGCCGCCACAGCAGACTTACCGTCTCCCAACACCACATCATCAGACCCCACCAGTTAGAGCCCCGGGACCCCGACAGCAGCAGCAGAAGGGAGCTATATGTTCTTTATGTGGAAGACCAGGTCATGACTTTGCCGTCTGCAGGAAGAGGTTGGGCAGTGCTTACTTTGTGGGTCTGCCACCCATCAGCTTCGGAACTGTCCAGCAGCGAAGCCTAGAGGACCACTTCCGACTCAGCAACAGAGGTTTGGACAGCATCTGCAGCAGCAGAAGGGACCTCAGGGGAAGGTTTATAGCCTAGCCCTTGAGCCAGAGCCGGAGCAGGTTTCGGAGCCGGATTATTTAGCTGACGTCATCACAGGTCATGTTTATTTGCATACTTTTCTAGCTCTATGTTTGTTTGATTCTGGTACATCTCATAGCTTCCTATCATTAGAGTTTATGCAAGAACATCATTTAGTATCTACACCTACTGCGGAGATTAGTAGAGTAATGACGGGAGGAGGACCAGTGCCTATTAGAGCTAGCTATAGATGCTCTATTACTATAGCCGGGAGAGAGTTTGAGGGGCGATTCTTTGTGATGCCACTCCCCGGTTATGATATCATATTGGGGATGGACTGGCTTAGCTATGCCCATGCATCTATAGACTATCATAAGGGTAGTATTTTGTTCAGTCCCCCAGGCACAGCACCATTCAGTGTCAGGAGGACAGGGCCGGAGATCAGCCTAGAGCCGAACTGTTGTGCTACAGTCGGGGATGCAGCACCGCCACACCCTATCATTAGAGAGTTTGTGGATGTATTCCCAGAGGATCTTCCAGGACTTCCGCCTGACAGAGATATGGAGTTCACTATAGATTTAGTGCCGGGTTCATCACCAGTATCCCGGGCTTGCTATAGAGTGAATCCCAAGGAGGCCATAGAGATGAAAGAGCAGATTGATGACCTGTTGAAAAAGGATTTCATTCGATCCAGTGCTTCTCCATGGGGAGCGCCAGTGCTCTTTGTGCCTAAGAAGGATGGTACAGTCCGGTTGTGTATTGACTACCGGACCTTGAATGCCATCACCATCAAGAACAAATATCCTCTGCCCAGGATAGATGATTTGTTCGACCAGTTGAGCGGGGCGAAGGTATTTTCTAGGATAGACTTGAGATCCGGGTACCACCAGGTGAAGGTTAGGTCAACAGACATCCAGAAGACGGCGTTCAACACGAAGTACGGGCAGTACGAGTTTCTGGTGATGCCATTTGGTCTCACAAATGCGCCAGCTGTCTTTATGAACTTGATGAATAAGACATTTCACCAGTATCTGGATAAGTTCGTCGTGGTATTTATTGACGACATCCTGATATACTCGAAGACGCCAGAGGAGCATGCAGAGCACTTACGGATAGTTTTGGGTATTCTGAGGCAGGAGAGATTGTTTGCCAAATTGCAGAAGTACGAGTTCTTTTTAGACCGAGTGGAGTTTCTCGGCTATGTAGTCACTGGAGATGGAATCTCGGTGGATCCCAGGAAGATTGCTGCAGTTGAGACGTGGAAGGCTCCGACGTCAGTTTCAGAGATCAGGAGTTTTCTGGGTTTAGCAGGCTATTGTAGAAAGTTCGTCCAGGACTTTGCTAGGATAGCTGAACCCATGACGAAGCTGACGTGGAAGGACGTAGAGTATATTTGGTCTGAGGACTGCCAGACAGCATTTGAGGAGCTGAAGAGGAGACTGACGACCGCTCCAGTTCTGACTTTACCTTCAGGTTCTGGAGGTTTCACCATATACAGTGATGCTTCTGGGAAGGGGCTAGGATGTGTCCTACAGCAGCATGGGAAAGTGATTGCTTATGCATCTAGGCAATTGCGGACTCATGAGAGGAATTATCCTACCCATGACCTAGAGTTAGCTGCGGTGATCTTTGCACTCAAGTTATGGAAACATTACTTATACGGAGAGCGTGTGGAAATCTTTACTGACCACAAAAGCTTGAAGTATGTGTTCACGCAGAAAGAGCTGAACATGAGGCAAAGACGATGGTTGGAGTTGATGAAGGACTTCGACATCGATTTACAGTATCACCCCGGGAAGGCAAATGTGGTGGCGGATGCGCTGAGCAGGCATCCGATGGCATGGTACCTGATGATTGATCGGCATTTGCGGGAGGATCTAGAGAAGCTCGGTATTGAGCTAGTTCGGCCAGGATCAGTGATACAGATGATGGCGCTTGACATTCAGTCAGGTTTGATGGAGCAGATCCGGGAGGCACAGTCTACAGATGAGAGCCTTCGCAGACTTCGACCCCAGGCATTAGCTGGATTGCTGGATGACTTCACTATAGCAGAGGATGGATCCCTAAGGCATGGCAGCCGATTGTGCGTGCCGAAGGGAGAGCTGGTAGAGGCAGTCTTGCAGGAGGCGCACCGATCGAGATATTCTATTCACCCTGGTGCTAACAAGATGTACCGTGACTTGCGGGAACATCTTTGGTGGCACGGGATGAAGAGGGATGTATCGCGTTTTATCTCGAGATGTCTAGTTTGCCAGCAGGTCAAGGCGGAGCGCCAGAGGCCAGCTGGTTTGTTGCAGCCGTTACCCATTCCCGTGTGGAAGTGGAAACATATTACGATGGACTTCGTTTCAGGGCTTCCTCGTTCCCAAGGAGGAAAGGATGCCATCTGGGTCATCGTAGACAGGCTGACGAAGTGTGCGGACTTCATACCCTTCAAGGTGGAGCTTTCCACCGAGAAGTTGGCAGAGCTATACATGCAGCAGATAGTTCGCCTACACGGAGTGCCGGTGAGCATCGTGTCAGACAGAGACAGCAGATTCACATCCCACTACTGGAGGAGCTTGCAGGAGGAGTTGGGCAGTAGGCTCAAGTTCAGTACGGCGTACCACTCGCAGACAGATGGGCAGTCCGAGAGGACGATACAGACACTGGAGGATATGCTGAGGACTTGCGTGCTGGACTTCGAAGGATCATGGGAGAGCCATCTGCACTTGGTAGAGTTTTCGTACAACAACAGCTACCAGGCCAGTATTGGTATATCTCCTTTCGAGGCGCTATATGGATGACGATGCCGCACACCGCTCTTTTGGGATGATGTCGGAGACAGAGTTATGCTTGGGCCGGAGATGATCACGGATGCAGCAGAGAAAGTCGGGATGATCAGAGACAGGCTCAGAGTAGCTCAGGACAGGCAGAAACACTGGGCTGATGCTAGTCGCAGGCCGATGGAGTTCGCAGACGGTGATATGGTGCTAGTGAAGATATTGCCTACTAGAGGGACGATCCGATTCGGACGAGGAGGGAAGCTGAGCCCCAGATACATCGGGCCATTTGAGGTACTTGGCAGGATCGGAGAGGTAGCTTACAGGGTTGCACTTCCACCCAACCTAGCAGGAGTTCACGACGTCTTTCACGTATCTCAGCTGAGGAGATATGTTCCAAACCCCAGTCATGTGCTAGATCACTCAGAGTTGGAGGTCGGACCGAGCCTTACAGTTTCTGAGCAGCCAGTGGAGATATTAGACAGGAGAGAGAAGAGGCTGAGAAACAAGGTTATACCCTTAGTACGAGTAGCTTGGAGCCGTCACTCCCCAGGTGAATCTACTTGGGAGAGGGAATCGGACATGAGGGAGAGATATCCTTACTTGTTCGACCCAACCGCTGCGAGGGAACCACCCGTTCCCGCTTGATACCCTAGAGGTTAGTCTTAATAATAGCCTTAGTCTTTTGTTTGCATTGCTTGTTATGTTAGAATGTTTGTAGAGTCTTCTATCCTTGTAAATTTTGAGGACAAAATTTTTTTCAAGGAGAAAAGATTTGTAAGCCCCTAGATTTCAAAAATAAGAAATAAATAGTTTTTATAATCTTCAATAACATTTAATTTAAATACGTATTTTGTAGCGTATTTCATATATTCTTGGTTTTCGTAATGCCTTGAAATTTTTTCCTAACTTATAGATTTTTCCTTGGCCGGCATACCGTCCAGACAGATTTTCTACATTTTAGATATTTTCAATTTTAGATATTTTAATGAATAGTGTTTTGGATATTTTGATGAATAGTATTTAGATATTTTCATGAATAGTGTAGAAACACCCTATTACCCAATGGACATTTGGTTTTGTTTGAATGGCCATGATTGACTTAGATTTTGACATGGATCACGATCCGACGGCTAAGATTAATTCCCCCTTCTATATAAACCCTTTCACTTTCTCTCTCCTCTCTCTTTTCATTCTCTTCACTCTCTCTTCATTTCTTCTTCCTTTCTCTTCCCTTGGAGCTTTGCTAGGAGCTTGGCCTTGAGGTCTAGAGTGTGATTCCGTACCCCTCTTGGTGGTGGACTAGAAGATTAGGCTTGGAGCTTAACCTAGGCAAGTGTATCTTGCTCAAAAGTGGCATGACCATACTTTATTTTTATTTTCCATGGAAACTAGAGTTTTATTGGCCTATAATTTGCTTCTTTAAATTGTTAACATGTTTAGTATATAGCACTTTTGGTTTTGATTGACAGTATTGCGTAGATCTGAGTTTCTAGATATAATTTTCGAGTATTTTGAGGTTTTGATCTATCAAATGTTTTGATTTGTGAAAACTAATACTTCCATGTTATTGGAAATTCAATTCTATTCAATTTTGACTTTTGAAAGTCCGAATTTTGATTTAAAATGAAGTTTTTATGGCCGAAACAAGTTTTAGCAAAAATCTGGATTTTGTTGCTGTTTGGAAAAATGGTATACCGCCGGTATACCGCAGTATACCGCCGGTATGCCGTTTTTGGCACCAGAAACTTACTGTCTTTAGTCTGGTATACCGTCGGTATGCCGCAGTATACCGCCGATATGCCGTTTTATGCTGTTTTAGGCTGTTTTTGTCCGTTTTTGCCCGTTTTTGTCCGTTTTTGATATTTTCTTGATTGTAATAGACTCTCAACATGATTAGATGACCTTGTATAGTTAAAGAATGATTGTACACTCTATATACATGGTACATGCTTATGTTCACGTATTGTTCTATGTCCAAATTATAGATAGTGGCCTGTTATGGTGCACTCCAGATTACTATATATGCATAGCTCGATATAGTGGCTCGTAGTAGCGCACTCATGACTTGATTTTCTTATTGATTTCTAGACCCTAGAAAGTTAGTTTGAGTATTGTGTCACCCCACATTGGTCTCCTATGCTAAAGTCATCATTTTGGCTAGGTGCCCAGTCCCAAGTCGTATTGCACCAATTAGTGTCATAGTATTTTAACTTAGTATAAAAACTAAGTTATTGTATTTACTTCTACAGTGATGAGTTACTGGACATCCATAGCACTGTTATTGCAGCTTGTTTTGTTTTGCTTTGCTAGAGGCAAGTACTTTCTACGAACTTTATATATTGTTACATAAATGAACTGCAAACCCCACCATGTTAAACGCTGATCCTTGGAGTGACAAGTTAGATCTCTACATATTATACTTTCAGTTACTACCATGCTTAGAACAGTCTTTATGTATCTCTCACATGATAGAATATGGGTTATGGGAAAACTGATAGTTGAGTACGTGATCATGCCCCCATTATCGTACCGAGCAAAGTTCATTCTATATGAATCTGCGCCGTAGGCCATTATCCCGCATTTCTGTACGGATGTACACCTATGCTTGTGCACTTGTACGTATGTATATTTTATTTACATTGTGCCTCAGCACATTGTACATCTATTGACCGATCACGTACCTGCTACAGTTTTAAACATTACATATACATCTGTCTCTATGACATATGTATCCTTGCCATGATAGACTATGTGATGCCATGCTTTCCAGTTATTCCTCTCATGTTTATTTTCATGTTTCATATGCTAGTTTGTTAGATTCAGTACTTGCTTCCGTCCTGACAGGATAACGTTGTAGGTGTCCTTACTGAGGAGGAGTTACTTTGCGACACCTATTATGGAGTTACTGCCGAGGACCCGGCTTTGCCTTACGAGGATGTTCCTGCGGGAAACCTCGCCTAGTTGTCTTTTGTATTATTAGACTTTTGACAGTAGTCATGTATTAGACTATACATTTTGCAACTGGACATGTATCCAGTTTTACATTTCAGTTCACTTGTACTTGGATATTTTACTATATATACGACGACTTTTGTGTTTGGAGCATTTATGATTCTTCTTCACTTATAGAACTGCTAGCATATTTAGTCTTATCCTGTTGTCTTTAGAACAGCTTACTACGTTTTATCTCAACGTAGGCTGGGCATGACTCGGCCTGGCCCAACAATTTGGGTAGCGGGTCGTGACACAACCCCTTTGACCTAGTGACCTATATTAGCAAGCTTATTTAGAGCCTAGAATCTAGAGGACCTAACCCTTCTAGCCAACCAAGGACTTTGACAAAAAGACTATAGGACAACTGTATGACTTAGAATCATTCTACCTTCTTTTAATCTAAATCTCTCGTGCCTATGTTTTTACCAACTTGACTAATGTTGCTACTATAATCTAGTTTTGCAAACTCATCCATTTATCGAGTTTGTTCATGACTTATGCTATTGAGCGCGCTCACTAACATATTGTCTAATCAGAACCGGTGCATGATGGTCTGATCAACCGAGTGCACTTTGGTTCGCCTTTGTCTATTATTCTACGTGGATGGAACATAATTAAACTTGCCCTCTAGAAATCCATCCACGACGGCCTTGACAATTCCTTTGAAATTATTCGATCGTTCTTGAATCACGTATTCGTATTCGATAACGCCTACTTCGAACTCCATATTGCTTCGCCCTCACCTATTTTAGGAGGACGAAGGCGTCATACTAGAACTTCCTCTAACCTTCTATCTACTGCGACCATTCTCACTCGATGTTGTTATATCTTCATCCTAAACTACTCGTCCTTCTCTCGGCCCTATCAAGACCCTCTAATTGCTTAATTAAAGCGAATATCTTTCGTTCTCTTAATCGTGACCCCCATTCATTACCCATGACCATACCGTATTGTTTTTTTTTCTACGATCTAAATCGCGATTTCTTTCGACATGATTTTGTGAAAACATTGTCATCATTGGATCCCCATTGATATCCCCTTGTGTCCTCTCACCCCTACTAATTTTTAATTTTGAGGACGAAATTCTTTTAAGTTGGGTAGGATGTAAAACCTCTAAATTTTTACTATTTTTTTATTAAATTTGGTACCGATTTAAAATTTTTGTATTGTACGTCGTATAGTCGTATTGTACGCCGAGCGCGGAAGTTCATTTTTCGAATTTGCTCGACGAGTACGAATATGTGCGAGCGTACATATTTTTATAAAAACATTTTTTTTTAGTTTCAAAATAATATATGTAATAATTTTTTTTGCTATCATATCAACATTTCCAAGTCCATTATTTTATTTATTTATAAAAAGTCTTTCGTTTATAATAGTTATCAATAATAAATAATATTCTTGTACATACGTATAAAATTCCTACATATTTACTAGTTCATTTTAAATAAAAATGTATTTTCGAAATTTATTAATATTAATATTTTATTATTCAAAAAGATTTAGTATTCAAAAAGATTTATTATTTTCGAAATTATTATTATTGGTATTTTTGGAAAAATATATTTCGAAATTTTTGTGAAGATTTAAATTTTGATTTGATTTTATGGATCTATTTAAAAAAAATAGTAAACAAATATCTATATTTGGAATGGATTTGATTTTAAACTAAGAGAATTTAATTTGATTTAAATTAGATTTGGATTTGGATTTGGATTTGATTGCTTTTAAACTAAATATGGAAATATCCAAATTGGGTTTTAAATATCCTAATCCTTATCTAAGTGGGAATTTCCACATCCTATAAATAGGCAGGTACTCCTCCACATTATTCATCCACAATACTTCTCCACAAATCTACGTGCATCGTGTCTGTGTCCATCCAAAATCTTATTCCATATTTTTACATTTACAATTTTTCTTTCCCGTGTCCGACAACCCCGGACACGTCCACCCAATCCTGTGTCACGTAGGACACGCCAATCCCAACACAGCCTAATCCCCAAATCCTTAATTCTAACCCTAACCCCAACGGCGACCAGCCCGACTCCCCTCGACCCTGTCCTGCCTCGACACACCCAAACCACCCTGCCACCACCAGCACCCCCATCACCACCATCGCCTCCGCTCCCCAAGAGCCAGAACCACCACCAGCGCCCAACCGAAGCCCGAAACCCCCGACGACCACCGTGATCGCAACAACAGCCACCCGTACCAATACCAAGACCCTAGGCGCCCGGCAACATCACTATCACTAGAACCACCGCCGACGGCTATCCGCCGCGGCCAGCCTCCAAATCCCACCGGTCACCACCACTCTAATTGTCGAAAAAGAAAGAGAGAGAGAACCCTAACCTTTACCCGACCTCCGCCTCGCCGACGAACCGCCGGCCGGCAGCCTCCACGCGACCTTCCGACCGCTCGAACCCACTGTTCCCGACCTCCGCCTCCCTCAGCGCGCCCGCCGGAGCGCCGCGCCGCCCGTGTCCACCGTTCGGCCGCCAAAACCCTCCGCCTGCTCTGCCCCCACGAACCCGTCGCCTCCGCAGCCCTAGGCGCAACCCCGAGCCCTCCGACATCCCCTCCCACTCCTCTTCTAGCCGGAGACGACCACCCCTCTTCTCCCAACTCCCCCGACTCCGCCCGTGCCTCTCTCCTCTAATCCACCGCCGGCGAGCCCCCGCGCATGCCCTAACCGCCGCCTCGCCATTCTCCCGTTCCTCCATGCAGCCGACCGCCCCTGTCCCGATTAGCCGTCCGCCTCCGTGAGCCAAGCTCTCCTTCGCCTGAGCGCCAAGCCCCGGCGAGCCCCTTTCTGCTCCGGCCGCCGCTCGTCTAACGCCGACGAACCTAATTTCCGTCGCCGCCTCTCTCCGATCACTCAGCTCTCTTTTGGTTTTTTTTTTCCTTTCCTCTTAGTTCCTTTTATCTTCTTTAGGAAGACAACAACTGTCGTTTTTTTTTTTTGATTTTTGTTAATTATTAATATTATCATTATTATTAGCATAATTATTATTATTATTATTAAGTTATATTAATTACTGTTATTATTATTATTATTATTATTATTATTATTATTATTATTATTATTATTATTATTATATTGATATTATAAGAAGGAACATCTTACTAGTAAAATCCTTAGTATTGTTATTTTATTTTACTTTCGAACTTTACCTACAGTATGGTATAGTATTGTTACATCTTACTTGTAAAATTATTATAATTATTACTATTGTTATTATTATTATTTTTGTTGAACTGATAGATTTATTAATTGCATTATTATTATCTTTTAGAAAATTTTTACAAATATTTTCTAGCAAATTTCAAAGTAAGCTTTGACTCTAAAATATTTTCTCGAGTTATATATACATAAATATATTCGACAAATTATCTCTAAAATATTTTTTCGAATTAAAGGTAAATAAATATATTTGATGAGCTATAGTTTTGGCCTAAATTACACCTTATTAATTTCAAAAAAAGTACCTAAATGTTTCCATATATAAAATATAGTTTTTATACTTAGAAATAATTATTTTGTCAAAACTTAGAGTTTTAGCCACAAATGATTTTCTTGACTTTAAGTGTTTTTAATAATTATTTAGACTCAAACTAGTTTTCGATTATTATAAATAGTTTTCAAAAATTGTATATATATTATTTCCTTCGAATATCCTCTTGTCCATGACGCAGCCTATCTTCCTATTCCTTCGCCCATTTCGAGACTACCATATGTCCAATCTAACTAATTTGACCCTTCTGAACCCAATGGAACTATCCGTGTCACCACCCGAGGTCACCTTGCATAGTTGTTGTACCGAAGTTGCAGATCGTGCCACCTTGATCATCGCAGCACACCAGGCGCCCTACCAGGCAAGACACCTTGCCATTCGCTGTTTAATTATTTTAGCTCATATTTTATGCATTATTTATTTTTTTTATGCAAAATAAACTGTAATACATGGCATAACTGTTAGAACTTATTGTTTATTTATATTTCCTGCTGTGTATCATTTTTCTTACAAATTAAACCTACATTTAAGGGACCACCTTGTGTGTTGCATTCATTGGCCTTGATACGTTGTAACACGAAGTTGTGTGTCGCATGTAGGATACGGAAGTGCGTGATTGGCTGGCCACCGGTACGTACAAGCCGTGCGATAGGAATAACCGCTAATAGAGGTTGCATGTTAGTTTGACTTAGCGGTTATAGAGGTTAATGTTGTGGATACAACATAATAGGCATTGGGCGGGGAGGATAATTCCTTAGCGTATGGGCTTCGATGCACTTCCCTTGTGACCCGGACTCTCCGCTGGAGATACGAGGTTGATGACCCATGATTACTGACGGCCACTGACGATTCTGCGGAACGTTATGCTCTTACTGATGGGGCCTCTGGTGCCCAAGAGGGGACTATGCCGATCCTATTCAGCCAGGACCCATGCGTAGGAAGGATTGTTCTTAACTATATTTCACTTAGAACGGTAGGATACCTTTATCCGTTAGGTACGAGTACTTTTGGTTTGGGTACTTGTATCTGACCGTGGCTTGGAACAATAACTTGTCGCGGATTAGTTCGTCACATCTTGTCCTTGTTTGGTTGTATGTGTGACTTACTACTTCGATGAGAAGGTATTGAACCATGTTGGGGTCCGGATACCATATTGGATTTATAGTATGGGACGATACGTTACCGTGAATTAGTTTACCATCTCATGTCCTTGTTTGGTTGGGAGGATGGTACGCTCGTTAGGTGCGTATTGGAACATGTTATAATTTGATTTACTTATTTATTTGAGCAATATTTATTCAGTTTATATGGCATGCTATTATGTGTCTTGTTACGTCCCTCTGAGGACCTGGTTGTCTTGCCAGGTGTGTGCTATTATCTTTCGCAGGTGTTCTAGCTCTAGCCGTGATCTTCGCTATTTTTTCAAGGATGATTGCATTTGGATCGTCTTCGCTTCGCTCGCCACTCGTTTCATTTCTATGTACTTTTCTTTATTTTGTTGGTAGTGGATTTGTCTCCGCCCAACATATTGTATCAAGACAAATTCATAGTTGATTATATAATATCTTTTATTCTTGTGGATGAGATTAGTTATGGTTCTACTGTATTTTATAGCTTATGTATTTATACGAGGCTTCCTTATATTGGAGTATACTTCGTAGGAATACAGCTGGCATGTCTACATTCCTAGTCCTATGTATTTTGGGAATGGGGCGTTACAGATACTTACCTAGTCCTAAGTATTTTGGGACTGGAACGTTACATTTAGGGTGCCTAGACTTATGCCACAAGCTGTAAAAAACAGCTTAACCCGTGGGACGAGCAAGGCAATGCCAAGCCCTGAACGATGGGACCGTGTATGCTTTATCAAGCATTTATGTGAACGATACCTATGACTTAAGCTAATTCCAGCTTTGTGGCAACTTAGACCAACTTCCTTCTCTCAAGCCACGGGACAAAGGACGGAGTGTCATTTTGAAAGTACGCTGAGTGTCACGACCCGCACCCGCTTTTCGGACGCGAGCTCATGAGCAAGCCAGCTACGTATCGAGTGGACTCCAACCCGACTCGAGTACGTATAAGCTGTCAAGGTCATGGTATCATATCTAATCTAAACTATATCTCAATCCACATGAATCATATTAACAAGAATAAACAAGTATGGGTCATGGTCTGCAGCCCATTAGCATATTGTTCGATTAGACTCCAAGAATAATATGAGTTTATAAATAAGCAGAGTATATTATGGTACTGAATATAAAGCACGAGAGGATAATAAAGAAATATCACAAGCAAATACCTGTATCATGCATCGCAATCCTCTACCATCCCGCTCTGCTAACTAACTCCATACAATCGCTAAACCTGAAGAGATCATCAGGTCCTCAGAGGACTAGCAAGATACATAGAACATGTCTATCTAGCAGTTTAATCATGCAATATTATATACAGGGTATAAACAGGAACTAGACAGGAAACTGACATATGGCTACTGACAGGTAACTATGAATATGGACACGGGATCAAGTATGCATAAATGAACTGTTGGAAGATCAATGGAATACCAACCCTCGCCCCGAATGTGGACTCGTAGGTCAGTTTCAAGACAAGTCACCCTCGCCCCGTATGTGGACTCGCAGGTGCAAAGGAAAACCCTCGCCCCGTGTGTGGACTCGCAGGTTGTAGGAAAGACAAAGGAATAGCAGTTCACTCACACATACTTGTAGACACGACTCAGTCAAGATACAAGTGAAGACACGACATGACACAATCACGATACACGAGAGAACCAATCTGATATGAACTACAAGGCTAACCATGAACAAGAACTATATCTATACTAGCATGCACGATATACAAATCACAAGTAACTAATCAACTAGTAAAACTATATAATAATAGAAATATACATGTAAATAAACTGTAGAGGGAGGCAAGGTATACTTGTCTGTGGTCCTTGTACAAACCGTAGTCACAAGTCGAGAATGAGGGGATGCCGATCTAGGAGCTGTCAACCTATAACACATATCGCACCATGAACCGTGCACGAAAACTATAAATCAATTCTAATGTTCTAGTTCTAAATTCATGGAATAGTGGCTAGTTGGGTTACTAATCTAATAATAATTAATTCTAGAATAATTTACTTAAAAATTTAATTTAACCTAATAATAATCTGAATATAATCTAAACATGCAAGTTTGGCCATCAAAAGTCATGTTTCTTATTTTAGAAACCATGGTACGCAAATCGAGGCGTACCATTGACTATTTAGTCAAACGCTGTGAACTTTAGATTTTGAAAGTGCACCTTGGTAAATTTCAATGCCATGAGTGCGCTGGAATCAACCATGCCGCAAAATCACGCTTTGGTCAAAAGTTATCGCCGTTATGGCTAATCGTGACCAAAACGGTGTTCAACCGATCAATTCTGAGTTCAACAGAATAAATAAAGTACTAAATGAACGAAATAATTTTTGGAAAAAATTTATGTCGTAGATCTCTGTGTTAGCTTTCTGAAACTTCAAACGATTCATGATTTCGATTTCTGGTTCTCCCGGAATCTTGAAAACACCGAAACGTGTCAAGTTTTGGACAACCGACACTCTACGAATTTTTTAGAAATTTAGAGATAATATATATGAAATTAAATTACATATTCAGAAATTTTACCTCAATACGAATCCAACAAAAAAATGGCGTGCGAAAATCACGTCGGAGTTGACGGCAATCGCTTCGGGAAGTCGGTAACCCTAGATGAGTTCTCCCACAAAAGGCTGCTAAAATTTCTAGGTTTAACGAATATAATAATATATATAGGAGAGAGAGTCGGTGGGCTGCTGGGCGCCGACAGGTGGGCCCAGTGCTGACTGTACAGCTGACTGTGCAGATGACTGTGTAATTAGTTAATTTAAATACAAAAATCGTTAAAAACTCATTTTAACTCCAAATAACTCCAAATAAATATCAGAAAAATCCAAAAAATTGTAAAAAATTATAGAAAATACATTTAACCTTCTAGAATATAAATAAAAATGTTTTACTTCATATTAGTCCTAAATGGCCTCATAATAAATATTGGAAGTCTTTAAAAATATATAAACTTTAATGAATAAATACTTAAATATTGCCAAAAATTATGGAAAAATTCTAGAAAATATAAAATAGCATAATGAACCTTAGAAAAATATTGGGGTCAATATATGCTCATAGGCTTGCACAGTAAATTCTAGAAGTCTTTGAAAATAGGTTTTTCCTATATTTAATTATCTAAAAATCCCAAAAAATTTGTAGAAAAATACAGAAAATATATTTAACCTAATAGAGCCTAAAGAAAAATACTAGGTCTCAAAATAGTCACAAATGGCCTCAAAATAAATTATGAAAGTCATTCATAAATATAAACCTTCATAGAATAAATATTTAAAAATATATAAAATATCTAAAAATTATACTAAAATGTAATATAGCTATAGAATGCATATAGACCCTATCTAGAGATCATGTGACCACAAGATGGTCATAACTCACCTGTAGACTTAGTCACAACTCCAATGATCATAGAAAGTTAAATGTAAACTAATCAAATAAAAAAATAAAAAATATATCACAAAATTTTGGGAAGAGGAGTTACAAATCTACCCACCTTAAAAAAAAATTCGTCCTCGAAATTCTAATTCAAAACTATTCCTTAAAATTCAAAGCCTACTACTACCTTAATCTCCTCAAAAAATAGTTTATATCCTACTCCTAGCCATTTGTAACTACGAAACTTCGAGGACTTCTATCCACATTTGGTCACACTACTCCTCAGAATACGGTCGCTGAAATCTTATAACCTTCTAACTAGTGGCTAATAATTTTACAAAAAATATCTAGGACATATGGTATCCTTAATCCTCCATATCTATTAAACAACCAAAAATTAAATAATCAAGCAATATTATACTATAACTTAAGAATCTCTAATGAATTCTAGACAGCACGATCATTCGTCGCCCCGGAATAGGAAGGAACGAGAATCAATGGTACGAAAAGCAAGAAAGTATAATCGAGAACAAATATGGAATTTCAAAGACGTAGAGAAATTTCTAGAAGAATTTTCAAGGCATAGTGGATTGAGATTTCTAAGGTTTAGTCATTATCGCAGGCTCGTATCAGTACAGTTACGTAACCGATACGATATGCTCTGACCTGCATGGGCCACCATAAAAACTTTTTACGATCCGCATCCGCTTTTCGGACGCGAGCTCGTGAGCAAGCCAGCTACGTATCGAGCGGACTCCAGCCCGACTCGAGTACTTATAAGCTGTCAAGGTCATGGTATCATATCTAATCTAAACTATATCTCAATCCACATGAATCATATAAACAAGAATGAACAAGTATGGGTCATGGTCTGCAGCCCATTAGCATATTGTTCGATTAGACTCCAAGAATGATATGAGTCTATAAATAAGCAGAGTATATTATGGTACTGAATATAAAGCACGAAAGGATAATAAAGAAATATCACAAGCAAATACCTGTATCTACCATCCCGCTCTGCTAACTAACTCCATACAATCGCTAAACCTGAAGAGATCATCAGGTCCTCAGAGGACTAGCAAGATACATAAAACATGCATATCTAACAGTTTAATCATGCAATATTATATACAGGGTATAAACAGAAACTAGACAGAAAACTAACATATGGCTACTGACAGCTAACTATGAATATGGACACAGGATCAAGTATGCATAAATGAACTGCTGGAAGATCAATGGAATACCAACCCTCGCCCCGAATGTGGACTCACAGGTCAGTTTCAAGACAAGTCACCCTCGTCCCGTATGTGGACTTGCAGGTGCAAAAGACAACCCTCGCCCCGTGTGTGGACTCGCAGGTTACAGGAAAGACAAAGGAATAGCAGTTCACTCACACATACTTGTAGACACGACTCAGTCAAGATACAGGTGAAGACACGACATGACACAATTACGATACATGAAAGAACCAATCTGATATGGACTACAAGGCTAACCATGAACAAGGACTATATCTATACTAGCATGCACGATATACAAATCACAAGTAATTAATCAACTAGTAAAACTATTTAATAATAGAAATATATATGTAAATAAACTGTAGAGGGAGGAAAGGTATATTTGCATATGGTTCTTGCACAAATCGTAGTCACAAGTCGAGAATGAGGGGATGCCGATCTAGGAGCTATCAACCTATAACACATATCACACCATGAACCGTGCACGAAAACTATAAATCAATTCTAATGTTCTAGTTCTAAATTCATGGAATAGTGGCTAGTTGGATTACTGATCTAATAATAATTAATTCTAGAATAATTTACTTAAAAACTTAATTTAACCTAATAATAATCTGAATATAATCTAAACATACAAGTTTGGCCATCAAAAGTCATGTTTCCAATTTTGAAAACCATAGTACGCAAATCGAGGCGTGCCGTTGACTATTTAGTCAAACGCTGTGAACTTTAGATTTTGAAAGTGCACCTTGATAAATTTTAGCACCATTAGTGCGTTGGAATCAACCGTGACGCAAAATCACGATTTGATCAAAAGATATCGCCGTTATGGCTAATCGTGACCAAAACGATGTTCAACCGATCAATTCTGAGTTCAACAGAATAAATAAAATAATAAATGAACGAAATAATTTCTAAAAAAACTTATCTCGTAGAGCTCTGTGTTAGCTTTTCGAAACTTTAAACGGTTCATGATTTCGATTTCTGGTTCTCCCGGAATCTCGAAAACACCAAAATGTGTCAAGTTTTGGACAACTGACACTCTACGAATTTTTCAGAAATTTAGAGATAATATCTACAAAAATAAATTACATATTTAGAAATTTTACCTCAATACGAATCCAACAAAAATAACGGCGCACGAAAATCACGTCGGAGGTGACGGCAATCGCTTCGGGAAGTCGAAAACCCTAGATAAGTTCTCCCACAAAAAGCTGCTAAAATTTCTAGGTTTAACGAATATAATAATACATATATATAGGAGAGAGAGTCGGTGGGCTGCTGGGCGCCGACAGGTGGGCCCAGTGCTGACTGTACAGCTGACTATGCAGATGACTGTGTAATTAGTTAATTTAAATGCAGAAATCGTTAAAAACTCATTTTAACTCCAAATAACTCCAAATAAATATCAGAAAAATCCAAAATATTGTAGAAAATTATAGAAAATACATTTAACCTTCTAGAATATAAATAAAAATGTTTTACCTCATATTAGTCCTAAATGGCCTCATAATAAATATTGGAAGCCTTTAAAAATATATAAACTTTAATGAATAAATACTTAAATATTGCCAAAAATTATGGAAAAATTCTAGAAAATATAAAATAGCATAATGAACCCTAGAAAAATATTGGGGTCAGTATATGCTCATAGGCTTGCACAGTAAATTTAGAAGTCTTTGAAAATAGGTTTTTTCTATATTTAATTATCTAAAAATCCCAAAAAATTTGTAGAAAAATACAAAAAATATATTTAACCTGATAGAGCCTAAAGAAAAATACTAGGTCTCAAAATAGTCAAAAATTGACTCAAAATAAATTATGAAAGTCATTCATAAATATAAACCTTCATAGAATAAATATTTAAAAATATATAAAATATCTAAAAATTATAATAAAATATAATATAGCTATAGAATGCATATAAACCCTATCTAGAGATTATGTGACCACAAGATGGTCATAACTCACCTGTGGGCTTAGTCACAACTCCAATGATTATAGAAAATTAAATGTAAACTAATCAAATAAAAAAATAAAAAATATATCACAAAATTTTGGGAAGAGGAGTTATACTGAGCAACACTTCTAAGCCGGCCGTGGGACCTTTTTCTATGCTCTAACATATTTCGACCCGACTTGGGATTATTCCCTTAGCTATGTGGATGCATCTCTTTTATTCTCAAGTCTGCTTGTGCATTTGAAAACATTCATTTTATTAGTAGAAAGGCCAAGCTGAGGAAGTTCACCGAAGCCACCCTCCTGAGCTAGGGGTCGCCTCGGCCGAGCAAATCTTCGAGCATGCCGTTGCATGGCTAAGTCCGAACGCCATCGGCGTTTCGATTCCTCCGATTGACTGAGCGGGACGGGGCACTACAACGGTCACTGGCACCACAAGTCATCATGGACTTCTAGTGAGACGACAATCCTTCTAGCCCGGGTAGTTAGTCCCACTAGAGGTCCTGAATCACCATGTGTTAGTACGTCAGCATCGATTCCCCTAGGTTTAATCGATTTCGATGCCCCGACAATCTTTCGAGGAACAAAACATTGTACACAAGTTGTTCATGAACATGCAAATGCGTGAACAATTGAACTCTAAGACATATACAGGGTTCAAAAATTGAAATAACTATACATCACATCTCTATTCAACATAAACCACATCACATCTCTTCCTGTATTACCATATTTCCTCGAGCCATCGCTCTCAACATAATTTACAGTCCAAGGATTCTACCTTGATGACCCAATGGTCCCAAACATTTTTATATGTTTAATATCTGAAACAACGTCACGACAATATTCATGTTCAAAACAGCAGTACAATATTTTTATATTGTGAGATAAAAGCAATTCTACACTAAGCCTATAATAATAGTTTAATAATTTTATGATCTATAACAATAGTTTAACAAAAATGAGATTACCCTCTTTCATAGGCGGCTTCAGGGGGAGGCGGACTAGGTAGCCGCCTAGGGCCTCCTCCCCCAAGAGGGCCCCCATTTTTTGAAGCAACAGCTTTTTTGGCCCAATAAAAAGAAATTATGGGTCTAAGGAAGTCTATGACCGCCTGGAGAAGAATCAAATAAAACCTATGGAAAAAAATTGCCACCATGTTTCTAAGCGTCTCTTCATTCCCTCACTCCCACGAAAAATCTGAAAAAATAAAAAACTTTTTTCTTTCCACTTAGCATTCGCTAAGCTAATATCATCTCTCTCTCAAGCTCTAATAACATCCTCTTTTTCTTTTTTGTTTCTTTCCGGTGACCAAACCTGGAAAAAAAAAGATATAATTATTTTTTATAATTTTTTATCCATGTATACGAATAATTTTTGATTCATTGCATCCAAAAAAATTGTATATGATTCCTCATTCCATCTTCTGTAAAGTTTCATCCATATTTATTCTCATTCTTACAATAATTTGTATATGATTCCTGATTCCATCTTCTATAAAATTTTATCCATATTTATCCTCATTCTTAAAATGGAAAACTTTAGGGCCCCTGACATAATATTTGTCATCTTCGACTACTTTGCATATGAATTATTATTATTATAAATATTCTGTCATCCAGTTGTTTATAATATAATATGAATACATCCAGAAACTTTGTTACATCCAGAAACTTTGTTATAAATTTATGTCTTTTCATTGATCTTGACTGTGACATGATTATTGCTGTGGATGAGATATAGTTTTCCCGTGATTCTAGATAGCCGTGACTTGAGTATAGACAGTGCACTACCGCCGACACTGCGGCGTAGGCTGGGCTTGGACACGTTTCGCACTCCAACCTTACATGATCACGTTTCGTAACTAAATTATACAAGAACTAGATAAAACATTTTCAAATTAATGTATTATTAATGCTTGAAACTTAACTTACGCGTTTAAAGACTCTTTAAAAAATTGTATATGTTTAACAATATAAATTTCACTTTTATCTTAATATCAATAATACATGTGACAAATTTGATGGCATCGTACGCACATAAAAATAACATTTCTTTAGATAATTAGATAATCAAATATATAGATAGTCTGAACATAAGGATATAATGATAAACTTAAATTTCATCAAACACTACTTATAAGTGGAAAAAAGAAACAAAAAATTAAACCACTTGTAAGTGAAGTGATGACACTTACAAGTGAAAAAAAAAACACTACATTCTATTTTGTAAGGTCTTAAGTTCGAATCCTCTCATATAATTTAGATTTTTTTTTTCTCAAGTCCGCACTCAAATTTTTTTCTTCGTAAGTTTTTTTTCCTTCCATTCTTGCCAAAATTCTATTTTTTTTTTAATAAATATGAACTAATTAAGCCATCTCTACAAAATAATCAATCAGCGTTAGATTTTACGTACATAAATACTTAAAAAAAGAGTAATAAAAATCGAAACACGTATTTATAGGCAATCGCACCTTTTGTATCTCTTGTTAGGCCTTCTCTAACGGAGGACTCTT
Source organism: Iris pallida (assembly GCA_029216955.1). NCBI lineage: Eukaryota > Viridiplantae > Streptophyta > Magnoliopsida > Asparagales > Iridaceae > Iris > Iris pallida. The sequence goes on from JANAVB010028196.1 coordinate 12,909,223, forward strand.
CCTTTAAAGAACCTCATATCTAGATACACCAAATGAAAAAAATTGTCTCGAATGGGATTTCTAACTAAAACTATATGCTAGTTGGAAAATATCAAAAATAGGTTAATTTTTCTATGTCTATGTGGCATATAAGAAAACGGGTCCCAAATTTTTTTTTTTTTATAGTTGAGTTTCTATATGAATAATATAGTTGACAATTAAAATTTTTCTTAAAATGGCACTTACGATTAGAATAAATATAGAGACTACTTTTGGACACATTTTTTTATACTTGGATTTTCATGTACAAAAAACTACCACTTTGCACAACATGAAAGCTTTCTTAAAAGAGCTTGACATATAGGATGTGAACCTAAAAATAATAATAATAACCATTTGAGAATGTCACAATTGCCACCTCTTGTGTTTTTTTCTTAAATATTTGAGAATTCTAAAACTTGCATTCACAAAATCTAGGTAACCAACAACACAAAATAGTTTTTTTTTTTTTACTCCTAATTGTATTTTTTTTCTCTAATCTTAAATTTAAAGAGATGAACAGAAAATAGATAATAAGAGAGAATACTTATGCGAGAATTCTAAAACAAGCATGTGATCAGGACAAGAATTTTCAGGAATCAAGAGGATACGAGCAGAGATCAAGTGCGAGTACTGATTGAGACATCTATTCGGTAAACCCTCACATATCTTGATTTATAAGACCTGCATGGACCACCACTTAAACCATGTCACGCCCCAGAACCAGAATACTGGAGAGCGGGGGCAGACATAGCCAGCTACGTATAATGAAATGGAATCCACTCCACTATACGGTCACGGCTGTCTAGATATATGAGGGTTTATCTACAAGCCAACAGTCTCTTAAGGTCATAAACAAGCCTAGTGTCTCAATCACAAGCAAGTAAATAGAGTTACAAGATGTAAGATCACCAAATATACAATAGTAAGGCATTCCAAACATTACATATTCAGCTGATCATGAAGCTAGTCGTTACAAAATGTGAGGACTAGCAAGAGTTTTAGTCATACATGATCAACCCTAGGTTGCCAATCATGTTACAGCCCGTAGGCAGACAGTAAGTAAAAATGTACACGAGCTAACACTTGCTCGACGGCTAAACGCCTCAAAAGAATAATTTTACAATAAAGTGGGAGGACAAAAGAAACCCACTCGTTGCCCTGGTTATGTCTGGTGTTCACCATCGGGCTGGAAAACCGGTAGATCATCTGGAGCTGCTCCGAAATCTGGCCATACAAAACCAGCTGGGTCAGACCCCAGAAAGAGCAAGTGCCACAAAGAAGGCTTCACTTAAGAACCAAAACCAGCAATTAGCACAAGATATAAATAAAAGTAAGAACTGGAAATAAAGGAAATACACCAGGATGATATACGACGAGATAACCATGGGACTATTCAGATAACCAGGTTACAACCCGTAAACTAAACAAGGACCGGGGTTGTAACCCTTCGTCTGAACAGAACTTGGAATTCTCACCATTTATCGGTAAAATAAATACAAGCATTCTGGTTATCAATAATCTGGAACAGGATCAGGGCAAGACTAGACTGGTTAGACTCCATCCAATCACTTCACGGCCAAGCAAGAATTACGGCTTGATACTTTAACTAACTAGGGTTGTCACAAGCCTAATTACTAATAAGATGCAGTGAGATTACTCCACAGCCACAAGCCCTGCAGACCATCCAGGTTACCCGGGTTAAAAGATTAGAGTTGAATTCAGGTGGGTACATCGTCCAGGAAATGAATGTACCCTTAGGTAGCTTGAAGGGTGCAACACATGACAGTGTGCTGGAAATATGCCCTACTCGACGGCAGGCTACAGATCCCAAGGCGTGCCCAGGTAACGGGATTGCCTGTAGCTGTGAGATCTCTTCATGACTAATGTATTAATCTAGTTATTAGCCTTAGTCCATTTCAATAGGTACTCCTGACCGTGGTACTCAGGAGTCCCCTCCTAGATATGATGCAAGACAGGACTGGTTTATTTGTACAAGTACAATCGCCCACGGTGTCCAGATTAATTATACAGGTCATGTCATGTCAGGTAGCCGTCGCAACAGCTATTCGAGATAATCATGTCAGGTTATCATGCCAAGTGTACTTGTCAGTAGTGCGCCACGATGGGCCACTATCTGGTCATGTCAGGTTATCATGTCAGGAGTACACCAATACGGGTCACCATCACGTCATGCTCAACTATCAATTCCAAACATATCAAGTAAATTCATGATTATCAAGTTCAGGACAAAAGGCGTAAGGATATAAAATAGACGTTAAATATCTAATAAAATATCACTATACAAGGCTATAGAAGATCCAGGGTAATCAAGCTACGCTCAGGTCGAGCTACGCTCAGGTCATACGCTCAGGCCAAGCTACGCTCAGGTCGAGCTACGCTCAGGTCGTCGAGCTACGCTCAAGTCGAGCTACGCTCAGGCCATACGCTCACAAAAGGCAGCGTATGTACTCCATACGACTCCTCATCAGGGCAGCGTATGAGGTCCATACGACTCCTAGCCAAGGATGCGTATGAGGTCCATACGACTCCTTGTCAAGGCAGCGTATGAGGTCCATACGACTCCTTGTCAAGGCAGCGTATGAGGTCCATACGACTCCTTGTCAAGGCAGCGTATGCAAGACATACGCTTCCAAAAGGTAGCGTATAAGGACTGCGCTGCGCTAAAGAGCGCGTGCAACTCAGTGGCGTAAGCTAAAAAGCTCGCGCACTGCTCACTGTCTTCTCCAAAACAGCAAGAACTCCATGGTTGAACCCAAAGCTTCAAAAGTCCATAACTTGGTCAAAATAAGTCCAAATCCAACTTTTCAAAAGGTCAAAATTGGGTAGAATAAAATTCTCTACAACATGGAACCATCAAAACTTGAAAACAAGGAAGTTTGATAGATCAAAACCACCAAAATCCAAAAATAACTAATTTTTAGATCTACAAAATTTAAAGCCTCAAAATGGAAAATGACAAGTTCTAATGTGTCTTAGAAACATGGGAAGAAGCTAATGGAACAATAAAAATGGGCTCTCTTATGGAAGCAAGTTGCACTTGCCTAGACCTCTATTTTCTCTCTCTTGTAGGTAAGGAAGTAAATGGAGAAGATGATAAATGAAGAGAGAGAAAGGAGAAGGGTTAATAAATATGAGTGGTGGTGGTAGGTAGGGGGTTCACCCCTTCATTCATGATGAACCAAGAGCAATCCCAAACCGATCCAAGCCAACCCAAACCAAGAATAAACCAAGCCCAGGGAGAAAATTAAGCAAGAAAATTATACAATACAAGAATAAATACGTACACGTATTCCAGAAATACGTAATACGAACCACAGGCATTACAACTCTACCCACCTTAAAAGAATTCCGTCCTCGAAATTTAATCAGGAGGCTAGAGGAGCAATGACAAGCTACATTAATCACATACAAGCTATAACTAGGCAGACAATCACTCATTAAGCAAGGAATCGAAGGCATGAGGCATAAGAAAGACATTATACCTCATGAGTCAAACAAGTCGGGATATCGCGATCGGATATCATCCTCACGCTCCCACGTTGACTCACCCAAAGAGCGATGAACTCAAGCAACACGAACTAAACTAATAATCTTGTGCTTGAGGTCTCTCTCTTTGGTCAAACAGGGACACGGGCCTCTCCTCATACGAAAAGGTTGATACCAATAACCATTTTCGAATGATCTAGGACATGGCTCGGGCCCGAGATATACCGTTGTAATTAGGATACATAAAACATGACATGTGTCCCGTATAACGACGGCGGAAAGCAAGACAATAGGACACAGATACCTCTCTGTCGATTCTGAGTCTGAGCTTGGACCAGGATATACTGTTGGGGTTCCTGCTACTGGAATACTTGGGTCTGAGGCGGCAATGGCCTCGGGGGCTGGTACTGCTGTTGTTGCTGTACTGGTGCTGGTGCTGGTGCTGGTCCCCTTACCGAGGGATTAGAGAAGGCCGATGATGAACTGGCCCTATTCGGACAGGACCCTATCTTGTGGTCCGGTGTCCCACAAGCCAAACACAATCCCTGTGCTCTCCGACACTCCGAAACAACGTGTCCGGGCTTCCCACAATAAGTGCAGCCCATTGCGGAAGACTGCTTCTGCCTCTGTTGCGGAGGGGACGTCGGGGCTGAATGCTGAACCGACGTTACTGAGGCTTCCTGCCTCGGAGTTCCAATTGTCAAAGCCCTGACTGTTGGGGCTGGTGCTGTCGACTGGGTCATCTGGCCGTGAGATCGCTTCCGACCTCCAGTCATGTCCACGATCCTGTGGGAGGTATACTCGTGCCTCCTAGCTGCCCTCAACACTGCATCAAAAGTCTGATGCTCAAACTGCTCAACTGCCAATAAGATCTCCAGGTGAAGTCCCTGCTGGAACCGCTGGGCTCTATCATACTCGGTTGCCACCAAAGTGGGAGCAAACCGACTGAGCCCGAAAAACTCGGCCGTATATCCGTCGACCGTCATGTCTCCTTGCTTCAGATTGGTAAATCTCGTCTGCAGATCATACCGAGCCACGGCATCGAAATACTTGGTCTGGAATCTCTCTCTGAATACTGCCCAAGCAATAGGTGCTGCTAATCCAACGGCCTGTGCTGCCCACCAGCTGCGGGCAAGATCTAACAACTGCAGGCGCATAACGGCCACCTTCTCGTTCTCTGGGGTCCTGGCTGCTTCTAGAATCACCTCTGTATCCTGAAGCCATGCATCTGTCGCGACAGCATCTTCACTACCGTCAAAGAATGGAGGGTTCAAGCGCTTGAAGCTGTTGGCCGCGCTGTTACCCTGATGACCTCCTCTGGTCAAGGCATCCGCCACTGCCTGGTGCAAGGCATCTCCACGCTGGTCTTAGGAAGCTATCAAGGTCCTGACGAGTCCTACCAAAGTGTCGTCATCATGTTCTACAGGTTGAACTGGCTGGACTGGTGGCTCTCCGCCAGAAGGTACGACTCGGGAGGCTGCTCCTGTGTCACGCCCCGCTCCCGTAGCAGCGTTCGTCCTCGCTAAGGCGTGATGCCGCACAGGCCTAGGTTACGCCCGTGCAAGGCCAAGTCCAGAAATGGCCGATTTGAGCTAGGCCACAGAGTCGCACAAAGTGTCCCCATTTGCAGCAGAAAGTAAACGAACACAAAATTGAAGTAAATTCAAACTCTTTATTGATTTTCAAGAAGTTTACAAACGGCACTAGGCCGATATTACAAATCGCTCAAGCTCTCTCTCTCTCTGAAACATAAAAGACGTGCCAAGTGGCTTACAACATGGAATGCTTCATGGCGATGCTCCGATACATTATGTCCTGTATAGGGTGCTCCAGCTCCTTGTAACGTCCCAAGGCCCGGAGTTGGCTCCGTGCCGTAACACGTTCGATGGAAGATCCGCACCCGCCGGCGTCTCCTGCATCCTGCAAGTAGACTGTGGGGTTATCAGTACATTGTTATGCACTGGTGGGGAGGCTAGATCGCCCACAACGCTATCATTACCAAACACGTTCCATTTACTTTTGTACACCATCTATCATTCATTGTCTTTCTAATCTTGCCTTAGGATTAGTTTCACGGCATATTTCATGACCTATCTCGTGTTGCCGAATACAAATGTGTGCATGGAAATAAATGTACGACTTACCCATACTTACCGTCCGGCCTTCCCTGTCCAAAGTAAACCAAGTTAGTCAACAATTCAATATGAACTTTTCTATGTCAAGTGCGTGTCCCTGTCTCAGATTCTAGCACGTCGTAGGCACGTTATCTACACTTGCATGAATTTCTCATTATCATTTGGTGTGTCACATTTCAAGCATATTCATAAGGCACTTCATTTTGTTACTTATACTACTTTGATTTCAATGTAAGGACTTGCACGTGGATCGCCACCAGCAAAGCCCACTTAACTTTATATGCACCGGTCGCTGGCACCACAAGCCATTTTGGACATCCAAGCCGGGATATTTCTCAACTAGCATAGGGTGAGGACTGGCACACACCCCGATAGTCTCTTGAAATACTCCTGCACTTACGTCCCCCGGGTGGCCGAGTCCGCACCCAGGCAGCCCATAAGCCATATTTTTTATTCCGCCTAGGCCGGCATATCCCCCCTTTGATCATGCCACGGAATCCCTTTTTCTCTACGGTCACAGCATTCGCCACCCCTCGCTCGTACCGTTTGTCCACGACCATTTTGTATTATTATCGTCATAGGCTAACCCTTAGCCGCAATGCGTTATCGACCAGGTTGGCGTCCGTGCAGCGCGGGTAGCGAGCCCCGATGCACGTGCCCGTCACACCTGTCGCTAACCATTTTTTTCTTTCTTTCTTTTATTCATTCTTTCTTTTCTTTCTTTCACTTGTTCGTTTGTTCATCGATTCATTCACGTATTCATTCTTTCATTCGTTGATTCATTCATTCACTTATTCATTCATTCATTCATTTATACATTTTGCAACTCCTCGTATGGGAGTCGCCTTGGTGACCCATCGGTCCCATAGTCTTTCAATGTTGCTAAACTCTACTCGGAACGACTATGTTGATAGTCTCCCCGTTTTATTGTTGTAAACCATTCATTGTTTTTATTGTCTGAACGCATCAGAGATGTAAACGTAAGCTTGTGTCTTAGCACGAGCGTGGAGCGCGGTACGAGAGTTCTCGTACATTTTTCATGTTTCTTTCCATATTCTATACAAGCATACAAGATGGGATTAATCCCTTAGCTAGGTGTGTTGGGTCATTTATTAGCATGCGGGGTGTTATCGTCTAGCGATTTCAGTGATAGTGTCCGTATTATTATGTGTCTAGGCTAAGCAAAGACGGGTTCATTGGAGCCACCCACCTTAGCGATGTTCGTATCGGCCGAACGATACTCCGAGCGCGCCTTTGATAGTCTAAGTCTGGATTCATCTTTGACGGGCCATTGTAAGTCTTGCATCGATTCGCATTGATACTTCATCGGGTCGACACAACTCTTCGGGTCGACGGCTCACTTGAGTCGTTGCACTTGCCGTTTGAATCGGCGTTCCGCTAAGGCGGAGCGGGTCATTACATAATACACCACTCAAAACAAGTCTCATCCTCGAGACTTCCTGAGTGCAGGTCATCCTACCATTCCATAACTCGCATCATCGTGTTTCTTAAGCAATCCCTATCGAACGGCTCTATCGTTCTATGGCACCGAACTATACTCGATACCTTCCCAAGTTCCGCGTCGCATACGTTTGGTCGATTTTTATTGAATGACTTTTCATTTATTTTAGAGTTGATGGTTCTTATTCAATTGTCGTATTTCTTCGACTTGGTTGCTATTTTGACGTATCATGGGACTGAAACGGTCGTACGAGGTGCATTAAAATTCGTCAAATACGAGTGTCGTAGACTGAGACAAACTCACTTTCATTTATGTGCATCGTAACACCCACTTGCAGCTGCATTCGAGTTCATCATATCGCTGAGTTTGGATCGTGCACGTATCCAAGGCGTCCCTCGAATACGTACATTTCAACCAAGCTTAGCGACTAGCGAAGTCGGACAAGCTACTTGTGATAGTTTTGGTTTGCCGATCGCTTTGCTAACTTCGATTTAAAACCGAACTCATTTGTGTATTACATATCGTTTATCTCGGTCCTCGAGATGATTCGATTCGCTTTTCAAGCGTTATTGTCCACGAAATCAGTATGATTTCTTCTTAGCAGGGTCGACCAAGCCTAAGTAATTTCCGTCCGATTCAAAACCAAGTACTGTACCATCATCAAGTTTTTCTTCCTATCAACGATTCAATTCGTTATCCTAACTTTTACTTGCGCATCATCCATCCTTATCATTCCCTTCGTTTGGGGCCAATCTCGTCGTCGTTCACGCACACTCCCAGTTCCCGTCCTACTCTAAGTCTTGTTTCTCCTAAGTCTATCGTCCGTCCAGACGATACTGTAAATGCCATCGCACAGGTTCAATCACTCGGCATAGGGTCGTCCGCCTATCCGCTAGGTCAGCTCACCAGGTCATAGTTACATGTCAAGTCCGTGGCTCATCGTGCAAGGTCGTTGCACGACGCTCGCCCCCAAATCCTATGGTCAAACCATTTGTTCGTTTGTATGGGAGTTTCTACCCAAGCTCGCGTCACTCAGATTTCTAAACATCGAACATGATCATCTAATTCGTATCAAGACTTACGTTGCACATATTCAATTCTGTTCAATCACCAGTTCTAACCAATTCATGTATTCGATTACGAGGTCATCCAGCTCGACAATATATTGCGCCCCAATCTCACGCGAGTCCGATTATCCATGGCGGTTCATGAATCACCATGCAACGCTCTCGCGGAATAATCATTTTCATCGGGGCGTAACTCTTGTTTGAGTTTTAGACTAACACATTCTCGATACGCGGATTGGACCTACTCAATCCTCAAGTTCAATTTTTCAAGCACACAAATTCATTCTCGAGTCCACCTTCGAGTCAAACCACAAGTCGAAGCAATCAGATTGCCATGCGATCCAAATTCAATCACTCTTGCTATATGAATCACCATATCAGCGCTCACGCGGAGTGATCGTCATAGTCCGACGCGACGCATATGCGAGGCTGGAGTTGCACTCACATAAGACAAGAATGTAGACGTTGGGGTTATCGTCGAAGCAAATCCAACATTTCATTTTCTATCCAAGCCAAGATCGATAGTCCATTCATCATTTCGTTCAACTAGAAAATCCTCGAGCCACGTCTATATTTTTCTCGACACGTTTCAATATCAATAGTATAGCATCCATCGGAACAATGACATTTGCACGGTCGTCATTCGCTGAGTCAGAGTACCCCCGAGTTATCGCATATCGATCTTTGATATGCCTCAATACCATCGACGATATGCGTAACCTGACGATCTTCCTTTGCAACCAATTTCGAGTCATGCGACTGATGCTATTGTCCGAGATGGATAATCCACAATTTCCTCGATATTCAAGATCAAGTTCGATCGCTATCCTCAAGCTCGTTTCAAGATCGTTGTTCAAAACTCAAGTCACATTTCATTTGAATCAATCCCAACTCGTACGCGCGATCCTCTAAGTTTTCTCGATCAAGACCATTCACTTTCATTCATCGTTCCGAATCATTTTCTAACATGCGTTGTCCATTCACAAGTTGTCTGAACGATATCTCGTTCGGGACATTCGAAGTCACGATTGTTTGCCATTGATTGTAAAAGTACAGAACAATTATCGGAGGACTGAACTTAGACTCACAATACAAACTCGCTCGTACAAAGAAAGCCTAGGGACGAAAACCTAGGTACAGCAGTCTAAGTACGATTGTTTATTTTAGATTCTGGGGGGTGACGATAGAGGCTCGGGAAAGCGACGGCCGCTCTGCCTTACTCCTTGGACGATCGGTACGCAGCCTTGACTCGGGGAAGATCTGCTTGGTCGTTGACGAAGAAATACCTTCTTGCTCTCTCTCTGATTGCTCTCCTGGCTTCTCTCTCTCTTTGTGTATATTCTCTCTCTGACTATGGAGGGAAGTCTCTCTGTGTATACGTATTCTTCTCTGGTTCTTCTTTTTTTGTATATCTCTCTATATATTACAAGGGAATGGCACCTTGCTATTTATAATAGTGGGATGTGATCGCTAGGGTTGCCAACGATTAGCTCTTGGAGATGGCGGCGGCCTGAGAATTGATCAATCCAGGTCGTTCGTTTCTGATTGTGACGAATCAGAACCATTAAGGGTAGATTACACCAAATCTCCATTAGCAATTAATGCTGATTGGCATAAATCTTCTTTATAATGATTCTCTAATATCTGCAAATAAATCAAATTTTTCTCCTGCCACGTGCCCCAGATCATTGGGATTCGACCCGATCTTGGATTGCCATAAATCTGAAAGATTGATCGGCTGAGGACACGTGTCCTGAGAGCCAATGGTGAGACTGGAACCGCATGCAGATTGGGCCACATAAGATTTGGGCCGCATGAATTTTGGGCCGCATAAGACTTGGGACATGTGTCAGGGCTGTCTGGGCAGTGGCCCCCTCCTTCAGACTTCTGAACCATATGATGAGCCACATGAACCGTATAGTGGTGTGTCTGCTTGAGCCGCATGGGCATGATCTTCTTGAGCCGCATAGGGACAGCTTCACTTTGAACCGCATAGGAAGTCTTCACTTCGAGCCGCATAAGCACACCCACGTGGCAGGGCCACGTGGCATTTTGTTGCTCTCGGGGGATCGTGTCAGAGATTTCTTTCTCTTCCCTAGAGATTCATCGTCATGACAGAGTCATAATTACCTGCTTTGGTGTCAGGTCTGTCAACTTTTCAGAGGGGTCAGCCGTCAAAGCAATTAATGCAGCATAGATCGGAGGGGAGCACTGTTACGCCACATGTCTTCTGAGCCGCATGGAATGCCTTCGGCCGCATAGCTCCTTATGCCGCATGACCCCCTGAGCCGCATGCGTTTTCTGAGCCGCATGGGTCTTTCTTGGCCGCATAAGTCAATTTCTTTAGTATTTTCCATGCTTCTACAGGAACCCCTTCAAAGTTTTCAATTTGTAAAATTGAAATACTTTGAATAAGAAGCATGGCCGTGCTCTTCTAACCGCATATGAAACCCTGACCGCATAGAGATCTTGGCCGCATAGATTGTTCAGCCGCATAGCTTCTCGCCACTCCATTATGTCATGCATGCAAACCTTTTTGGGGCAGGATCCTAGGAGTTTCTGACCTCTAATTAACTAGTCCGTATCGATAGCCGAAGAGTCGACTACTTTGTACGAAGCGTCGGTCTTGGTCCTCCTTTCTCTATAAATGGAAGGGTATTTAGAAGGATTTCTCTCTTAGACTCTTTATGATTAAGATTTCTGTCTTGCTTTCTTCTTCCAACTGACAAACCACGATGGCACCTAGGGCTTCCAAGGCAGTGAAGAAGGTTGTGGCTAGGAGCAGGAAGTCGGCTTCATTTTCAATTGTCGCACCCCCCGTTCGTCTTGATGTTCATGTTGTCGTCAAAGGTAAGGACTGTACGGAAGATTGGGTGCTCTGAAACCCTAACAGATGCTGCTCTGCTGCATTGCTTCGTGCATAATCATTTTGATGCGAGCTTTTTAGATTACGTGGTCCGCATACACATCCTATGAGCCGCATGGAATATATTCCATGCCCAAGCCGCATAAGAGTTGTCTTTAAACGAGCCGCATGAACACTTCTGAATATCTTCTGACTGTTTTCATCATTTCTCATCACTTTTTTCTGTCTTTTGGTTCTTATAGTGTCTCCACCGAGTGCTGATATTGCAGTGGTAGAGGATCCGTCGCTCCCTGGCGTCAATCAGGGGCCTTCCTCTGTTAAGAAGGAGAAAATGAAAGAAGAATCGGAGCCTGAGAGGGACGACGTCCTCCCCACTGTCGAGACTGCTGAGGGTGACACCACTGGGAATCCTGATTCTCCCATTCTGGACGAGGACCTTCCTCAGTTACATCCTTCATACGTAATATGGTTGAAGGAGTTGTATACATATTTTTGTAACTAGGGGTTTGAGGTGCCTTGTCTGTAATGAAGAACTTTCCTGTAACCGTGTGGATGTAACTGATTTCTGACTGAATGGAATATATATTTGCTTCACTCTTTTGCTTTGTAATAATCCTTTTATCGGGTCATTTTGCGTGGACCTATTGTCCCTAACATACCCTGGTTTTGGATACGGGTAATAGGATGAAAGAGAACTGACATACTTGCTCAGAGGTAACGAGGACATGGTAAGTAGGAAAGTTTTTTGAATCGTAGAGTCTTCCTACTCAGAGGTAATGAGTACATGGCAGGAGCGAACTCGACGGAGGGTATTGGTGGTCAACAGAGGACATTTGTGGTCAACAGAGGACATTTGTGGTCAATAGAGGACATTTGTGGACCCATTACCCTTGGCGTACTCCGGTTGTGGGTACAGGTAATAGGTTGGATCATCATACTTACTCAGAGGTAATGAGGACATGGCAAGTATGAAGGTTTCTTCGACGGAGCCTTCCCATTCAGAGGTAATGAGGACATGACAGGAGTGGGCTCAATGAAGGGGGGTACGTAGAATAACTCAGAGGTAATGAGGACATAGAAATTCTATGTAGGGGTGATTTGTTTTTGGCGGAAATGGGATGACTCAGAGGTGATAAGGACATGGTCGTCTTGGAAATTTGTGGATCCGTTACCTTTGTTGTGCACTAGGAGTGCAGGTATTAGATCATGAGAGAGGATCTCTTGTAGGAAGAAAGTTCAGCGGTATGATTATACATGACTTTCTTTCAAAAGAGTGACCGGGATGTAAGTTCAGGGGTACCGATGGGTACATAACTTGACAATCCATGAATGTTGGAATCAAAGTGTAAGTTCAGAGGTACCAGTAGGTACATGACTTGGGAATTTGGGATATGAGTTCAGCGGTACAAGAGGGTACGTGACTCGACAAGTTGGAAAATTAGGAGTTTGAGTTCAGTGGTACCAGCGGGCACATAACTCGACAATCCATGAATGTTGGAATCAAAGTGTAAGTTCAGAGGTACCAGCAGGTACATGACTTGGGAATTTGGGATATGAGTTCAGCGGTACAAGAGGGTACGTGACTCGATAAGTTAGAAAATTAGGGGATTGAGTTCAGTGGTACCAGCGGGCACATAACTCGAAACTCTGGAAAATGTTGTTTAAACATAGTATTTCTTCAGAAACTTGCCGTTGACGGGCAACATGAGCAAGTCTCCGTTCTGCTTGGCGAGGCGGTAAGCACCATTGGAGAACACGGCCTCGATGATAAATGGGCCTTCCCATTTTGGCTGGAACTTGCCGGTGGTCTTGTGAGTCATGACCATTGGCCTCCTGACTGCCAAAACAAGATCGCCCACTTGGAATGTTCTGACTTTGACCTTTTTGTTGAAGGCTCCTGAGATACGTGCTTGGTATAATTCGATCCTTTGCTGAGCTAGGAGGCGTTTTTCATCTAAGGCCTCTAACTCTTGTAGTCGACGTCGGTAGTTATCATCCGTTGTCAATTGATAAGTGAGGGCGACTCGGAGTGAGGGAATCTGAGTCTCTAATGGGAGAACTGCCTCACTCCCGTATACCAGAGAGAATGGTGTATTCCCGGTGGTTGTTCGTACCGTGGTGCGATAAGCCCATAAGCACTCGTCGAGCTTCTCGTTCCAGTCGCGTTTGTTGGAGGAGACAAATTTCTTGAGGAGTTTGATAATTATTTTGTTGAATGCCTCTGCTAACCCGTTTGCTGTCGGGTTGTATGGTGTCGAAGCGACATTCTGAATGCGGTGTTTGTCGCAAAATTGGTAGAATGCGTGGCTTATAAACTGCGGACCATTATCATGGATGATCCTTCGGGGCAGTCCAAAGCGGTAGATAACGTGGTGCTTCAGGAAGCTGATTACGTTCGAAATCTTGACTTTGGCGAGTGGGACAGCTTCTGCCCACTTTGAGAAGTAATCAGTGATCGCAAGTATGAAGCGATGTCCTCGGGAAGAAGGTGGGGTGATTGGACCAATGATATCCATTCCATATACTTCGAATGGCCAGGACGCCACTGTCGGATGTAGAAATTCGGATGGTTGGTGAATGAAGTCTGCGTGGACTTGGCAGGCCTTGTATTTTTGGGCATAATCTATTGCATCAGCCACCATCGTGGGCCAGTAGTAGCCCATCCGGCGAAGGCGGTCTTGCAGCTTAGGGCCAGGCTGATGGGCCCCGCAGACACCGTCATGAGCCTCCCGTACGGTTTCTTTGGCTTCTGCGTTCGACAAGCACCGAAGTAGTAATCCGTCGTAGGAGCGGCGATACAGCATTTTCATCTCTGTATCGTAGAAGAATCTGAGAGAACGCCGTCTGATAGAAGTGGCCTCCTTCGGGTTCTCGGGTAGGATGTCGTAGACCACGAAGTCTATGAATAGTTGTCTCCAGTCTGGCGCTTCGTCGATCATCTGAGCAGAATAACTCGCCATGGCTTGAACGTTGTTCTTGGGACAGACCAGCTCATGGCCGATTACATCGACCGAATGATGAGAGTGGTTTGGCACTGCTAGGGAAGCAGCCAGGCCTGCTAGGACATCAGCTTCGATATTTTGGAGTCTGGGGACGTGTTCGATAAAGAATCCCTCGAATGATGAGATAATGTTGATCGCTATTTGGTGGTAGGGGATCATGTCTTCATGGCGGACTTCGTACGTCCTCCGAATCTGGTTGACGATTAATGCGAATCGCCGTATGCTTCAAGGTATTCTACCCCCAGTTCTCTTGCGAGTTGGAGGCCAATGACCAAAGCGTTGTACTCGGCCACATTGTTAGAGCAGGGTTCCGTGAGAGAGTAGGCGCGATTGATTACTAGCCCGATAGGAGAGACCAATACTACCCCGACTCCGACGACGATGTTTCCCTTGGGTCCGGTTCTTGAAGCGCCATCGAAGAACATCCGCCATATGTTATCGTGGGTGGTTGTATTTGAATCGGCGACCTCATCTGGGATTTTTTTCGTATATTCTGGATGATTTCGATCCTGGATGGGCCGCCAAAAAGTCTGCCAGGGCTAGCCTTTGACAGCCATCTGCGGGACGAAGATCATATGATAGGGGGACAGCAATATCGCCCATGTAGCGAGGCGGGAGCTGAGTGCCCCTGGTTTGGTCATGAGGACCCTGAGAGGGTTGATTCGTGAGATCACGTGTATGGTTTGCCCCGTGACATAGTGCCGTATCTTTTGAATGGCGAATACCAGGACGAGGCATTCTTTCTCCACAGCGGTATATCGGTGTTCGGGCCCGACCATCATTCGGCTGAGATAGTAAATGGCCTGCTCGTGGCCTGCGTCGTTGTTTTGTGCCAGCAGGGCACCGAGGGAGTGTTCCATTGCTCGTACATAGAGCAGGAATGGTTTTCCAGGGGCCGGGGCCACCAGGACTGGAGGATTTGATAAATATTCTTTGATGTCATCGAAAGCGCGCTGGCATTCCTCGTCCCATACGAATGAGACTCCCTTCTTCATGAGGTGGGTGAACGATCGGCATCGCTCGGAGAGGTTGGAAATGAACCTCCTGATATAAGCTAGCCTCCCTTGGAGGCCTCTAAGTTCACGGAGATTTCTCGGGGGACCCATCTCCATGATTGCCCTCGTTTTCTCGGGGTCTACATGGATACCCCGTGCAGTGATGATGAAGCCCAAGAACTTCCCGCTGGATACGCCCAAGAACAATTTTGTAGGGTTCATCTTCAGATTGTGGGCTCGCATTAAGTTGAACACCGTTCTCAGGTCTTGCAGATGATCTTCCTTACGGCGACTCTTGACGGCGATATCGTCGACATAGCATTCCACTGTCTTGCGCAAATGTTCTCTGAAAATGATACTCATGGCTCACTGATATGTAGCGCCAACATTCTTTAGACCGAATGGCATAACTGTGTAGCAGTATGTGCCAATCGGGGTTCGGAATGAGGTGTACTTTTCGTCGTCGGAAGACATCTTGATTTGATTGTACCCCGAGAATCCATCCATGAATGACATACGTTCAAAGCCGCATGTATTGTCGATCATGATGTCTGTGATAGGAAGAGGAAATTCATCTTTGGGGCATGCCTCGTTTAGGTTGCGGAAGTCGATACAGATTCGAATCTTCCCATTCTTCTTGAGGACGGGTACTATATTGGCGACCCAATCAGGATGTTGCTCTTCACGAATGAAGCCGCTGGCTATTAGCTTGTTGACTTCGACTTCGATCGCGTCCATGACGCCTGGGCAGAAGCATCGTTGTTGCTGCTTGACTGGCTTTGCATCTGGCCGTATATTGAGTTTGTGGAGTGCGATGTCAGGATTTAATCCCGGCATGTCTTCATAGCTCCAGGCGAACACATCAATGTATTCTCTGACAAGTTCTAACAGCGACTCTCGTTCTTCGTCAGTTAGGCTTTTACTGATAAAGATCGGTTTTGGAGCAGATTCGCTGCCGAGATCCACTTGTATGACCTCATCTTCAGTAGGAGGTTCTCTCAGTTCGAACCGCTTTTCCCATTGTGCATCTAATTACTGGGCCCATGGCTCTAGCTCAAGGATTTTGGAGATGTCTTCGTCTTCCTCGTAAGCGTCGGTGAATGCCATGTTGACTGACATGACTTGTCTGAACACATCTCCGATGCTGGTATCTGAGTCGGAAGTCGGTGATCCGGTTGAATGTGACTGCCAGTCGCATTCTTCATCTGAGCTTTCAGGGGTCGTAGTAGGCGTTACATACCCTAAATCGCATCGGGTTTTGTTATAGTAGTTCCGTGGTTTGCCCGCCGGGGCTGGCGTCTTCAAAGGTAATCGTCGTCCAGTGCCGTAGTTCAGTCTGGCATTGTCTCTAGATCATACCCCTGTTTCTGCATGAGATATTTGGATTAAGGGCTATAGAGATACAGAGGCAGTCTTCCAGCATCTGACTCGAAGTCGACTTCTTCCATGGCGAGGGGATGCGGGTTGTTCGTCCGGCCGAAGATGATTGGGTGGTCCCCTCTCTCGATTATTCGGTAAGCGTCTTCTACTGGAGTAAGTTGGATAGCGGTGTACACATTTGTCACCTGTGTATGTAGGTGAGTGCCTATATCGTGTTCCATAGCATACATTGTACATAGCTTATTGAGCTCGGTGTAGTTCAAAGATAACCCTTTATTGATGAAGTAAGGTATCTTTTCTAGAGGGATTACATCATCTGTGGAGGGAGCGTCAGTGTGGGCAGCCACATACTTGGCTAGCTCTGGTTCCTCTTCGGCTACCCCCTGTGTGAATGAAGATTGAGAGGGCATCCTAGTCAGCTTGATCTTCAGAGGTTCAACTGATGGAGCGGAGCATGGGGTTGTCGGTAAACTAGCCACCCCCAGTCTGGCACTTGATGTGGAGCGAGGGGTGGCTGGTTCGCTTGAAGTGTCAGACCTCGCATCGGGGTGACGACCTTTCTTAGGCAGGCGTATCGTCAGAGGTCTATCGGAGGGATTGAGCTTCTCTGTTTGGGATTGACCGACTCTCGGCAATCTGATGGTAAGTGGCCCTGTCGTGGGTCTCGGTACCTAGCCGGACCTTGGTAGCCGGATTCTCAACTGCTCTTCCTGTGCCGAGAGGCTGATCGCGTCCTTACGCAGCGTGGCCGTAAGGGGTACGGAATTGCCTGGTTTGCGAGCCTGGAGGTGGATTGTCAGAGGTTCTTCTGATCCCGTGGTTGCTTCAACATCAGTTTGTTTATTTCCTCCTTCAAGGTGCCTCTTCGACTTTTCGTATAGGCAGGAGTCCGAGTAATAAGATTCGACCCCTTTGAAGGGATCGATGTCAGCAAATTCTGTCCTTACGAAGCCGTGCTTGTCGACATATTTGAAGCATTGGTGTAGCGTGGAAGGCACGATCATGTAATCGTGTATCCAAGGGCGCCCCAAAAGGATGTTGTATGACGTGTCGGCATCTATGACGTAGCAAGTGACTTCTGATTAGAGATCGCCAATCTGACATTTCAGACGGATCTTCCCGATTGGGTAGCTCCTGCCCGAATTGAATCCGTTGATGGCGGTGTTTGTAGGGGTCAGGCGATGAATCGGGATGCGAAGATGATGCAGTAGTCCTTTTGGAATGATGCTTATGGAAGACCCAGGGTCAATGTGCATCCGGTCCACCTTTATGTCGCCGATGTAGCCTGTGTAGTATAATGGGCGATCGTGTAGATTAGTCTTGATGAGCATGTCTTGTGGAGTGAAGACGATGTTGGGCATTGCTCCCGTACAGGCACTGTCTTGGAGGTCTGCGGGCTGATTTTCTCCCGTGAGGTTGACCTGAGCCAGGTACGCGTCGGCATTTTGAAGTGCATCGCTCAAAGCTGTACGGACATCCTTCGAGAGCCTCAGGAGTTCATATAAGGACAATTTGGCCGGTGTATTGGCCAATTGCGCCAAGATGTCGAAGTTGTAGGGCCTCTCCAGCCCCTGAGATGTTTCCTTTCGGAGGGATTTGTCGAAGCGAGTCTCCTTCGGCCTAGGCTTGTCGGTCGTCGAAGGCTGAGCCGGTCCCGGAGCATCCGTGGTAGTGGGCGGATGATCATCAGTCGAGTTTTCAGCCACAGGTTGAGATTGTGCTCCGGATCGAGTAACAACGGCCGTGACTTCCTCTTCATCTGCTAAGGTGGTACGGCAGGATCTGACTTTTCTACTTTTCTTTTTAGAAGATGGAGTGGACTGAGTTACCTCGTGGACTAGGTCCGGATGGACCCACATGATTTCCCCTCGTGATGTGGTGAGGGGTACTAGACCAGCAGCTTGAGCAGACGGGAGATTAGCAATCTCCATCGTTGCCAGAGGGATGGGTATAACCCCGTCCTGGGTCTCTATTGGAGGGAAGCTGCCGAATTGTACGGACACCATGTTGGCTGCCACGGTTACCTCCTCGAAGTCGATGGCCAGAGCATTCGAATCGATGAGGTTTTGGATATATCGTTTCAGTTGGTAGCAGTCGTACGTAGCATGGTGGACGTAGCGGTGGTAATGGCAGAACTTTGGGTTCTCCAGATCAGCCGGCCGAGGCTCCCGTCTTGGTGGAGGAAGCTGAATCCTATCTCCTTGTATGAGCATGTCCAAGATAGGCTTGACGTGACCGTCTTCAAAAGAGTAAGTGATTTGAGGCCATTGTTTGTCCGCAGGTTGCGATTCAGGCTTCTGGGCTGTATCGGCCACCATAGCCTGCTTGCCTCTGTTGTCCCGGTTGTTGGAGGGGCTACCCCCATTGTCGTTGGTGGTGCTGGGACGCTTGCCCTTGTTCTCTTCCTCTGAGATATGTAATCCCAGTTGGCGAGCCTTCTTTAATCGTTCTTCGGCACTTGTAGCACTAATGATAAAAGCCTTCCAGTCCTTGAATTGACTCTCGCCCATCCAGAGACTGATTATTGGGAGTAGTCTCTTTTGGCAAATTTCGATCAAGAAAGAGTCCGGGTTGCCAGATGGTAACTTCATTGCGGTTTGACGAAATCGCTCAATGTAATTCCTCGTCAGCTCTTTCTCTCTTTGAATGACGTCCATGGGGGTAGACATCGTGACGTCCTGCCCTACCTCATAGAACCTCTCCAAGAACAGGCGTTTGAAGCCAGCGAAGGAATGGATGCAATTGTCCGGCAGGTTGTGGTACTAATCGAAGGCGACTCCTTCCAATGCCCCAATGAATAACCGTGTGAGGATAGCGTCATCATGGGGCAGATGGTCGGTAGTGACCTCAAAGTAAGTGATGTACCGACTTGCTGAAGTCTTGCCATCATATGGGTTGATATTGAACGGCTTATATCTTGGTGGGAATGGAACATCCCTCCATTCAGCAGGATATGGTTGCCGAATTCTGAAGTCTTGAGAGTTTTCTCGGGCGTGGAACATGGCTCGGAGCTCTTGAACTTCTCTCCTTACTTCTCGGGTCTCATCTGTCGCAGTCGGAGCCGTTACTTCGGGAGGATTATTGCCCGGGTTTGGTGCCACCGAATTTGAATCTACGTTGACTAGGGGACCCGCACTTGTCTGGCCAGGTGTCACTCCCTGCAGATTAGGAAGCGCCGCTTTGATCTCGTCTACAGACTTGACCAAGGCGTGCAATATGGCCTCCAAAGTATCGATGCGCTGGCGATCACCGGAACCGCCTTGATTACTGTCTGTCATGAACACCGTCTTCACATGAGGAGTGACGGAAGGAGTGGTGGAGGATGTACCCTCCGAGTCGTACCCGTGCATCGAGAAATCATCAGGATATGTGGAGATGTTCTCTTCAGGTTCGGACTCGGAAGGAACACTACCCCCAGCTTCGGAGCTTGCTTCGTCTAGGATGTCCTTGGGGACGTCGGTATCTGTTGTATCCGTCGGAGGATTTGCTTCCTCCAGTCCGTATTCCTGGAATGTCGGATTGTCGTAGATGTTTGGAGGAGTGCTACCCCCAGTTCCGACGACCCCCAATGTTGCAGACGACGAACTTCCTACTGCAGCAGTTTTCGTCTTCGAACGGGTGTGTTGAAATACTCCAGTGGAGGATAACCCTTTAGACGACGGTTTCTTAGCTGCAGTAGTTGACACCTTTGGGCTGGAGATGCTCGTTTTCTTCCCTCTTCCCTTGGCGAGAACTTTCTGCGCTGACTTGCAGGAGACAACAGGAGGTGCCTCGTCTTCTGAGCTCGGATGATGTAGTCTTTGGAAGACGGATGGCCGGTCTTCCGTCACCGTCGCGTTGCTGCAACAGCAGTTGACGATGATCTGGGTGCATTGATGTCCGTGTGAGGGCTCTTTACACCCCGAAGCTCCTTCTCTTTCCTTGCGTTTGTGGAGGATAACCTCATGCAGGTCAGAGGAACCACTTTGTCTGTTTGCCGCCGGGGGCTGGACTTGAGTGGTTTTATACAGCTTCCCATCAGAGGCCCGCGTGATAATCAGTGGACGCCCCGATAGTCAGAGGTTGGGGCAGTCGTCTGGACTTGATGAGCCCGCGCTGCCCTAGACTTCCTCCTTTTAGCACTTGTGGGTGCGTAATAGGAGGAGTCTAAGTCGAATACCACAGAGTCTGGATTATCATCCAGAGAATGATCAGAGTCAGGACCGCATGAAAGCCGGTCGAAGACTGATCGAGAGAAGCGTGGGACGGATGCTATGCGGCTAGCATTGGGTACCGTGCAGGCTGTCTGCATACGGATGTCTTTTGTTGTAGGATGAGTCTTTATGCGGCTAGGAGCCACGACCGTGCAGGCTGACCGTATGCGGTTGGCATCTGTGGCCGCATGGGTTTTCTGCAAGCGATTGACTTTAATAGCCGTATGAGTCTCATCCGTGCGGTTGGCAACTGTAGCCGCATAAGTTATGCGGCTGACAGATGTGGCCACATGAGTTTCCTTTATGCGGTCGACGGTTGTAGCCGCATGGTGTTTCTCCCTGCGGTTAATACTCTTCTGCGGCTCGGATCGCGTAGAGTTCCTCTTTGTCCCTGCAAGTCCAGCATCATAGTGTTTTCTTCTGCCGGACTTGGGGATAGCAGAGTTGTCTACGGTCTGAAGTGGGGCCGCAGGGGAGTCTTTCTCGCCATCTTGAGCAATAGAGAGCACCCCATCAAGGGCTTGCAGAGGAGCAAATAATTTTGGCCTCCACTCTTTGCGAGCCTTTATGGTGCGGGTGCGCTTCTGGACCGGGCCAGTGCTACCTTCAGAGAGCATCTCTTCGAACGCTTGTTGGTCGAAGCGTACGACCATCTTCTGTTGTGTAGAGCCAAGTTTAGCTGCGTTCGATTGCGTCACCAACTCCTCAGCCATGGAGAAGTTAGTCCCCAGCAAAGTCGCCATCGTGTTTGCCATTGATTGTAAAAGTACAGAACAATTATCGGAGGAGTGAACTTAGACTCACAATACAAACTCGCTCGTACAAAGAAAGCCTAGGGACGAAAACCTAGGTACAGCAGTCTAAGTATGATTGTTTATTTTAGATTCTGGGGGGTGACGATAGAGGCTCGGGAAAGCGACGGCCGCTCTGCCTTACTCCTTGGACGATCGGTACGCAGCCTTGACTCGGGGAAGATCTGCTTGGTCGTTGACGAAGAAATGCCTTCTTGCTCTCTCTCTCTGATTGCTCTCCTGGCTTCTCTCTCTCTGTGTATATTCTCTCTCTGACTATGGGGAGAAGTCTCTCTGTGTATACGTATTCTTCTCTGGTTCTTCTTTTTTTGTATATCTCTCTATATATTACAAGGGAATGGCACCTTGCTATTTATAATAGTGGGATGTGATCGCTAGGGTTGCCAACGATTAGCTCTTGGAGATGGCGGCGGCCTGGGAATTGATCAATCCAGGCCGTTCATTTCTGATTGTGACGAATCAGAACCATTAAGGGTAGATTACACCAAATCTCCATTAGCAATTAATGCTGATTGGCATAAATCTTCCTTATAATGATTCTCTAATATCTGCGAATAAATCAAATTTATTCTCCTGCCACGTGCCCCAGATCATTGGGATTCGACCCGATCTTGGATTGCCATAAATCTGGAAGATTGATCGGCTGAGGACACGTGTCCTGAGAGCCAATGGTGAGGCTGGAACCGCATGCAGATTGGGCCGCATGAGATTTGGACCGCATAAATTTTGGGCCGCATAAGACTTGGGACACGTGTCAGGGATGTCTGGGCAGTGGCCCCCTCCTTCAGACTTCTGAACCATATGATGAGCCGCATGAACCGCATAGTGGTGTGTCTGCTTGAGCCGCATGGGCATGATCTTCTTGAGCCGCATAGGGACAGCTTCACTT
Organism: Iris pallida; assembly: GCA_029216955.1. NCBI lineage: Eukaryota > Viridiplantae > Streptophyta > Magnoliopsida > Asparagales > Iridaceae > Iris > Iris pallida. The sequence goes on from JANAVB010028196.1 coordinate 12,931,552, forward strand.
TGAACCGCATGGGAAGTCTTCACTTCGAGCCGCATAAGCACACCCACGTGGCAGGGCCACGTGGCATTTTGTTGCTCTCGGGGGATCATGTCAGAGATTTCTTTCTCTTCCCTAGAGATTCATCATCATGACAGAGTCATAATTACCTGCTTTGGTGTCAGGTCTGTCAACTTTTCAGAGGGGTCAGCCGTCAAAGCAATTAATGCAGCATGGATCGGAGGGGAGCACTGTTACGCCACATGTCTTCTGAGCCGCATGGAATGCCTTCGGCCGCATAGCTCCTTATGCCGCATGACCCCCTGAGCCGCATGCGTTTTCTGAGCCGCATGGGTCTTTCTTGGCCGCATGAGTCAATTTCTTTAGTATTTTCCATGCTTCTACAACGATCAACTAAGCGTACATTCAAACCTGCTGTCCACCACCAGCACCCGGTCTGCCACCAGTATCTGTTCCACCGCCAGGGGTTCCCCGTCCAGTACCAGCCATGCACCCAGTACCAGCAATGCATCCAGCATTTGCCATGCACCCAGCACCAGCAATGCATCCAGCATTTGCCATGCACCCACCACCGGCGATGTATCCAGCCTCGATGATATATCTAACACCTGTTCTGCCCCCGCCACCAGCACTGGACAGCCTCACCCTCCTGGGAATTTTCCAGCAGCAGGCCAACATCTTTCGCGACACTTTGAAAGAGGTTCTTCAGATTCGAGACGCTCTGCGACAGCGTCCGGGGAATCCCAAGCACTTCATGGACTTTAGGCCCATGTCGTTCCACGGGACAGAGGGGATCGTCTACGCTGACGAATGGCTGGAAAACGTGGAGAAGTATATTTTTTCTCGAATTTCTTTTTTATGTTTATTTAAAACCTTTTTATTTTGACTCATATAAATTGTTATGTGTACATTTTTATAAATATAGGGTCAAATGTCAACAGCAGGTTTGGGAAGGGGGCTATATACAAATAGCCTCATTCAAAGTCTTTCCTTTTTAAACTCATAACCGTATTTGAATTCGATTTAAATTCAAGAGCTAATCCCCATCTGAAACCGCAGATAGGAACAAATCCAATTCTCCTTATCTCCTTCAAACTTTCGAACCCTAGTATATATACATATGAGAGGATTGGCAGAACCCTAGGAAACCAAATCTTCTGTTACAAGAGTAGCTGAGGAGGAGGAGAAGCCCAGTCCCGAAATCGACAGGTAACCTATCGAACCTTCATATTTTCTTGTTAATTGCAAAGGTTAGGATGGGATGGGTAGTATTTGATTAAATGCCTAGAAGAAGTAGAAGGATTCATATCGATCCTTCCCATCAAGATTTGAGTTGTATAGAAAGAGGAATAAACCATGTACCAGTTTCATGAGTCAGTCACCTTGAGTTGTGTGCCATGAGAGAAGGGTTTTTTTTTTGTGTTCCTTAAATGTTTAGGGATGGTTTTTCCTTTGCAGGACAGAACAGGGCTGCCATAGGAACCTTAGGTAATGACTTGAACCACCTGATGCCCTTTGGACTAAGTATGAGTTAGCAAAGACAGTACACTACCAGTACATGCACACTAGGAGAAATCCAAATGTCTAATAGGTTTTCTTCAACCTTGTGATTCCCTTGGCACATACAGTTCCTGCTACTGCTTGCAATACGATATGGCCACCCATTATATTTGGTTAACTGAAGATCAACCGTTCCTTCTTATCCTTGGGATATCATCTGTGTATTCAGAGGGATATCTCAGATATTACACCTGGGAGTACTATGAAACAGAGTATAGGTGAGTAGGAAGATCAGCTCAATAGAGAGGCTGTCCTATAGGGGGTATTCCCCTGTACTCTAGGCGTCGATACATTGGAGCCAGGTAGATGTTTTGGATGGACACATAGGCTCTTACATCCATATGAGCCTTTTCCCTAGTATCCTTTAGATTTTTAGGTAAACCATACATCCAGATTCTACACTGACATGATATTGATATGGGAACCTGTTTTGTAACCATGAAAGGCAAGAGGCATCTGATGTGTGTATGGGGAAAAGATTATTGTACAACCATTTGGAAGCAACCCCAGATAATTGTATATGGAGGCAAGGGCTGTTTCAACACCTTGCAAATGTGTACCATGCTTCCAGCAGTATTTAGAGCGCCCTTTGATAGATAGGATAGGAGCAGTTGCCAGTAGACCCCCTTGGCCTAGAGGTCCTTGAACAGCCATAATGGTTATGGCCACGGTCAAGTCAGGTGTACATATGAATACATCTTAGTACCTTGGTTTCCTAGATGTATCTTAATAACAGAGGAGGATGCCCCATAGGCTATGCAACCTAACCGGTAGGTATAGGTATCAGGCCTAGGCTAGGTAGTATGCAAGTTTCTGACTGTTCACAGGTAACATAACAAGGCCCTGGTCAATAGATGGAACAGTAGGGTGTTCTAAGGAGAGTGCAGGTTAGAGTATTTAGGAAATTGAGTATCAAGCCACCAGTCCTCTATTCAATTACTGCAGGAACAGCACACTTGTCATATCAGTCATGTTTGTTTCCTTGTGGCTTGACATTGCTATACACAAGTGGTGATGTAGCTATATCAATAAGAAATTGTGCATTGGATGGTAATACTATGTACATGATGGTGTCTATATCCTGTCAGTTGCGTACATAGATAATATAGGTTATTTATTCAGGAGGGCAGGAGGGAAAACCTGTGAGTATCAGACTATATGATGGGTTATAGATAATCACAGAATGAGGGTACATTGCAGCAGTTAAAAATAAACAGGGAAATTCCCGTACCTATGAATTTACCTTGAGAGGAGAGGTCATGTCTGATGAGTAGGAACTACTATTTGATCTATTGACCCTAGTGGTAAGCATCTCTTGACTTGTCATATAAACTATGTAGATATGAATGCCTGTAGGAGTTTTACCCTGGTCTCGAAAAACAGAGCAGTAGCAGGCATCAGTCCAACTATTTTTCCTTGCATCTCCTTTGATTAGAGGTTCAGCCCTTGAGAGGAAGGGTATCAATTAGCCACTGTAGTCCCAATTGCACTACCATCTCATGATCCAGGCTTGTCCCTTGTTTTGTACAGCTGATATATCAACCTACATTTTGGTTCATGATGTCCATTCCTACACTTGAATATTATTAGTGTACTGACCCTTTCCTTGTATATATCCAGCCCCCATTACTTGCTAATAGTACACTAATGTATCATTCACCCTTCCTTGGGTCTATCCAGAGGAGGCCTTGCCATTAAGGACACTTACTCTGCTCCTTTGACATTCAAATTCAGTTTACCTATGGGCAGGATTTTTGTTTCAGTCTCACATGTATGGTGGTCTCCATATGTGGTGGGTTATGTGAGATTAGACTTGAAGTACCTTTCACATACTAGCACATTAGTTGCAAGGTACATTTCAGGTAACAGGGATTGGGCTAGAGTGCACAGGAAGCATTAGCCTAGTAACTAAGGGCATGGTAGTATATGAGCAGGACTCAAATATAAACAATGGTGTGTGATCGACTTATAGATAGTATCCCAAAGACAAACCTATCCTATCTAGTTAAGAACTTTAGTTATATTAAATAGGGAAATCATGACCTAAAAGCCTAATTAACCAATAGATAGACTTATTTGTGTAATCTCAAAATCAGGTATTGATCCTTATGAACTATTGAACAGGATACTTGGACATTGATACAAAATTTGACCCATGCCAGCAGCTCAGGACACCAGGCAAGTATACCTTGCCTTTCTACACAGCTTTATTTATATGCACTGTCTATTATTTTATCCAGTTTTCTCATATTGTTGCTATGTATCTTTTTCTATCAAGCTGGTATATTTTTATCATTGCTTTAGACAGTGTTCACAGTTAGCCTTGTGTCTTATTGGTCGTGCCTTGATTGAGTCGTGCCTCCGTGTCTTGAACCTTGAAGCTAACCTGCGAGTCCACGATAGGGACGAGGGTTAGTAGTTATTGGTCCATGCCTGCGAGTCCACACTAGGGACGAGGGTGATGCTAGCCTGCGAGTCCACACTAGGGACGAGGGTTAGTAGTAGATGCTAGCCTGCGAGTCCACGCTAGGGACGAGGGTTAGCAGTATAGGGTTTACGCCTGCGAGTCCACACTAGGGACGAGGGTGATGCTAGCCTGCGAGTCCACACTAGGGACGAGGGTTAGTAGTAGATGCTAGCCTGCGAGTCCACGCTAGGGACGAGGGTTAGCAGTATAGGGTTTACGCCTGCGAGTCCACGCTAGGGGCGAGGGTGATGCTAATCTGCGAGTCCACACTAGGGACGAGGATTAGTAGTTCAAACCTGCGAGTCCACGCTAGGGACGAGGGTTTGAGTATTCGTTTCGGTTATCCGTTGACGTCTTGACATGAGTTCTCTAGTTCTTGTTCAGCAGTTCATCCATGTGTAGACAGTGTATAGATTCGTGCTTTGTTTATTGTACCGTTTTACTTGTTTATTCTGTACTTTTCTCCATGCATAATAAACTGTTAGAAAGGCTCGTTTTTATGTATCTTGCTAGTCCTCTGAGGGCCTGATGATCTCTTCAGGTTAGCCGAGTTTGAGTTGGGAGCAGACCAGAGGGTGGAGCCAGCATCAGATCGCATCGCTTGCACTTGAGGTGGTCTAGATTAGTAGTTTTTATTCAGTTAGTTACTCCGTGTATTCTTTTATTTTCTTCCGTCTGGTAGTGGATTTGTGTCCACCGGACGTGACAGTGATTTTGATATTCAGTTTATTCATTTTTATTCAATTCATGTCTTTTCATTGATCTTGACTGTGACATGATTATTGTTGTGGATGAGATATAGTTTTCCCGTGATTCTAGATAGCCGTGACTTGAGTATAGACAGCGCACTACCGCCGACACTGCGGCGTAGGCTGGGCTTGGACACGTTTCGTATCCGAAAGCGGATGCGGGTCGTGACAAGTTTTTTTGGTGGCCCATGCAGGTCTACGTTAATCACTTTGGTTACGTCATTGTGCCGTTGTGAGCCTGCGAATAGGATTAGACACTTAGGATCTCATCCACATGTTTTGACTCATTGTTAATCTCTAGTCCTTGATTTCATTGAATCCTTGATTTGTATCCTGTTTGAAAATCTCTTCAACAGCTAAGTGTTTGGTCTTGTTGCAGTAAGATGGACTCTCAAGACAGGAACAATGCTGCACTGAATACCCCACCGGCTACGGGAGGCTCTTTCACGTACATGACTCCTCTGACTCAGGGAGGCCAGCTTACTCACCAGGGCGTACCGGCCCAGCCACAGTACTTGAGGTTCCGCAGGGATGACATTCCACCTCCACCACAGTTCCCTCCGCAGACGCCAGCATCAGCACCCATTCCTCCACCGGCACCAGCCGCTTACCCACCACCAGTGATGCACCCAGCACCAGCCATATATTCCACACCTATGATGCAGCAGGCACCCTATATGTACCCGACACCTACTATGCATCCCGTGCCAGCGATGTACCCGGCATCTGTACTGCCCCCGCCACCAGCCCTGGACAACATTACCATGCTGGGACTTATGCAACAGCAGGCCAACATCATTCGCGATACGTTGCGAGAGGTTCTCCAGCAGAGGGATGCTCCCCGACAGCAACCGGAGAATCCCAAACACTTCATGGACTTTAGGCCCATGCCGTTCTATGGGACAGAGGGGATCGTCTATGCTGACGAATGGCTAGAGAACGTGGAGAGATATCTGAAGATGGCCCGAATCCCGGAAGATCTGAAGATAGAGTCAGTCAGCGGATAGCTTTTCGATATTGCACGGACATGGTACCAAGGCGAGCCCCGCTTTTCGGCTCCAAACACAACCTGGAAGGAGTTCAAACGACTGTTCAAGAGGAAATTCTATCCATACGTAGCACGAGAAGCGTTGGTGAGTCAGTTCGAGCACTTAGAGTAGGGCAACCACACCGTCGACGAGTACACATCGGAGTTTTCTCGTCTCAGCCGATTCGCGGAGAACTTGGTCAGCACCCCTGAAGACAAGGCGCGACGATTCAGGAAAGGACTGTCTCACGAGATTCGTCTAGCCATCGCCACCAGTCGAGCCACCACTTACGAGGAGATTCTAGAGGTCGCCCAAGCTGTAGAATAGGAGCTGAGTCACAAGCCAAAGAGGAATCGAGACGCACTTGGAGGAGGCAGCGACCAATCAGCACCGACAAAACGTCCCAACCTTTCAGGGAAGACCCCAGCGCAGCAGCATCAACAACAACCACAAGCAGTCCCACGCCAAGTCCAAGACATTCCCATCTGCCAACATTGCTCGAAGAAAGGTCACACTCAAGAAAATTGTCGCAGCAGATTAGGGTTGTGTTGGACTTGTGGATCCAACCAACACTTGTCTCGCAATTGTCCGAAGAAGAATGCAAGTGCCCCACCACTACCAACCGCAGGAGGAGGACGAGCCTTTGCCATGATCACGGAAGAGACAGCGACACCACACGGAGCGAATGGCAGAAATTTTCAGTAGATTATAGCAATGGCATAGATACTATGTTTTATTTTGACTTGCGAGTATTCGCAATAAATTTATAGCAGTTGAGTTAGATTTTTTTCACTCTATTAGATTCTGGTCCCATTTAAATTTCGAGGACGAAATTTGTTTAAGGGGGATAGATTTGTCAACCCCTTGACCAAATTTTTTCTCGAATTTCTTTTTTATGTTTATTTAAAACCTTTTTATTTTGACTCATATAAATTGTTATGTGTACATTTTTATAAATATAGGGTCAAATGTCAACAGCAGGTTTGGGAAGGGGGCTATATGCAAATAGCCTCATTCAAAATCTTTCCTTTTTAAACTCATAACCGTATTTGAATTCGATTTGAATTCAAGAGCTAATCCCCATCTGAAACCGCAGATAGGAACAAATCCAATTCTCCTTATCTCCTTCAAACTTTCGAACCCTAGTATATACATATGAGAGGATTGGCAGAACCCTAGGAAACCAAATCTCCTGTTACAAGAGTAGCTGAGGAGGAGGAGAAGCCCAGTCCCGAAATCGACAGGTAACCTATCGAACCTTCATATTTTCCTGTTAATTGCAAAGGTTAGGATGGGATGGGTAGTCTTTGATTAAATGCCTAGAAGAAGTAGAAGGATTCATATCGATCCTTCCCATCAAGATTTGAGTTGTATAGAAGGAGGAATAAGCCATGTACCTGTTTCATGAGTCAGTCACCTTGAGTTGTGTGCCACGAGAGAAGGGTTTTTTTCTGTGTTCCTTAAATGTTTAGGGATGGTTTTTCCTTTGCAGGACAGAACAGGGCTGCCATGGGAACCTTAGGTAATGACTTGAACCACCTGATGCCCTTTGGACTAAGTATGAGTTAGCAAAGACAGTACACTACCAGTACATGCACACTAGGAGAAATCCAAATGTCTAATAGGTTTTCTTCAACCTGGTGATTCCCTTGGCATATACAGTTCCTGCTACTGCTTGCAATACGATATGGCCACCCATTATATTTGGTTAACTGAAGATCAACCGTTCCTTCTTGTCCTTGGGATATCATCTGTGTATTCAGAGGGATATCTCAGATATTACACCTGGGAGTACTATGAAACAGAGTATAGGTGAGTAGGGAGATCAGCTCAATAGAGAGGCTGTCCTATAGGGGTATTCCCCTGCACTCTAGGCGTCGATACATTGGAGCCAGGTAGATGTTTTGGATGGACACATAGGCTCTTACATCCATATGAGCCTTTCCCCTAGTATCCTTTAGATTTTTAGGTAAACCATACATCCAGATTCTACACTGACATGATATTGATATGGGAACTTGTTTTGTAACCATGAAAGGCAAGAGGCATCTGATGTGTGTATGGGGAAAGATTGTTTTACAACCATTTGGAAGCAACCCCAGATAATTGTATATGGAGGCAAGGGCTGTTTCAACACCTTGCAAATGTGTACCATGCTTCCAGCAGTATTTAGAGCGCCCTTTGATAGATAGGATAGGAGCAGTTGCCAGTAGACCCCCTTGGCCTAGAGGTCCTTGAACAGCCATGATGGTTATGGCCACGGTCAAGTCAGGTGTACATATGAATACATCTTAGTACCTTGGTTTCCTAGATGTATCTTAATAACAGAGGAGGATGCCCCATAGGCTATGCAACCTAACCGGTAGGTATAGGTATCAGGCCTAGGCTAGGTAGTATGCAAGTTTCTGACTGTTCACAGGTAACATAACAAGGCCCTGGTCAATAGATGGAACAGTAGGGTGTTCTAAGGAGAGTGCAGGTTAGAGTATTTGGGAAATTGAGTATCAAGCCACCAGTCCTCTATTCAATTACTGCAAGAACAGCATACTTGTCATATCAGTCATGTTTGTTTCCTTGTGGCTTGACATTGCTATACACAAGTGGTGATGTAGCTATATCAATAAGAAATTGTGCATTGGATGGTAATACTATGTACATGATGGTGTCTATATCTTGTCAGTTGTGTACATAGATAATATAGGTTATTTATTCAGGAGGGCAGGAGGGAAAACCTGTGAGTATCAGACTATATGATGGGTTATAGATAATCACAGAATGAGGGTACATTGCAGCAGTTAAAAATAAACAGGGAAATTCCGGTACCTATGAATTTACCTTGAGAGAAGAGGTCATGTCTGATGAGTAGGAACTACTATTTGATCTATTGACCCTAGTGGTAAGCATCTCTTGACTTGTCATATAAACTATGTAGATATGAATGCCTGTAGGAGTTTTACCTTAGTATCGAAAAATAGAGCAGTAGCAGGCATCAGTCCAACTATGTTGCCTTGCATCTCCTTTGATTAGAGGTTCAGCCCTTGAGAGGAAGGGTATCAATTAGCCACTGTAGTCCCAATTGCACTACCATCTCATGATCCAGGCTTGTCCCTTGTTTTGTACAGCTGATATATCAACCTACATTTTGGTTCATGATGTCCATTCCTACACTTGAATATTATTAGTGTACTGACCCTTTCCTTGTATATATCCAGCCCCCATTACTTGCTAATAGTACACTAATGTATCATTCACCCTTCCTTGGGTCTATCCAGAGGAGGCCTTGCCATTAAGGACACTTACTCTGCTCCTTTGACATTCAAATTCAGTTTACCTATGGGCAGGATTTTTGTTTCAGTCTCACATGTATGGTGGTCTCCATATGTGGTGGGTTATGTGAGATTAGACTTGAAGTACCTTTCACATACTAGCACATTAGTTGTAAGGTACATTTCAGGTAACAGGGATTGGGCTAGAGTGTGCAGGAAGCATTAGCCTAGTAACTAAGGGCATGGTAGTATATGAGCAGGACTCAAATATAAACAATGGTGTGTGATCGACTTATAGATAGTATCCCAAAGACAAACCTATCCTATCTAGTTAAGAACTTTAGTTATATTAAATAGGGAAATCATGACCTAAAAGCCTAATTAACCAATAGATAGACTTATTTGTGTAATCTCAAAATCAGGTATTGATCCTTATGAATTATTGAACAGGATACTTGGACATTGACACGGAATTTGACCCGTGCCAGCAGCTCAGGACACCAGGCAAGTATACCTTGCCTTTTTACACAGCTTTATTTACATGCACTGTCTATTATTTTATCCAGTTTTCTCATATTGTTGCCATGTATCTTTTTCTATCAAGCTGGTATATTTTTATCATTGCTTTAGACAGTGTTCACAGTTAGTCTTGTGTCTTATTGGTCGTGCCTTGATTGAGTCGTGCCTCCGTGTCTTGAACCTTGAAGCTAACCTGCGAGTCCACGATAGGGACGAGGGTTAGTAGTTATTGGTCCACGCCTGCGAGTCCACACTAGGGACGAGGGTGATGCTAGCCTGCGAGTCCACACTAGGGACGAGGGTTAGTAGTAGATGCTAGCCTGCGAGTCCACGCTAGGGACGAGGGTTAGCAATATAGGGTTTACGCCTGCGAGTCCACACTAGGGACGAGGGTGATGCTAGCCTGCGAGTCCACACTAGGGACGAGGGTTAGTAGTAGATGCTAGCCTGCGAGTCCACGCTAGGGACGAGGGTTAGCAGTATAGGGTTTACGCCTGCGAGTCCACGCTAGGGGCGAGGGTGATGCTAATCTGCGAGTCCACACTAGGGACGAGGATTAGTAGTTCAAACCTGTGAGTCCACGCTAGGGACGAGGGTTTGAGTATTCGTTTCGGTTATTCGTTTCGGTTATCCGTTGACGTCTTGACATGAGTTCTCTAGTTCTTGTTCAGCAGTTCATCCATGTGTAGACAGTGTATAGATTCGTGCTTTGTTTATTGCACCGTTTTACTTGTTTATTCTGTACTTTTCTCCATGCATAATAAACTGTTAGAGAGGCTCATTTTTATGTATCTTGCTAGTCCTCTGAGGACCTGATGATCTCTTCAGGTTAGCCGAGTTTGAGTTGGGAGCAGACCAGAGGGTGGAGCCAGCATCAGATCGCATCGCTTGCACTTGAGGTGGTCTAGATTAGTAGTTTTTATTCAGTTAGTTACTCCATGTATTCTTTTATTTTCTTCCGTCTATTGGTAGTGGATTTGTGTCCACCGGACGTGACAGTGATTTTGATATTCAGTTTATTCATTTTTATTCAGTTCATGTCTTTTCATTGATCTTGACTGTGACATGATTATTGCTGTGGATGAGATATAGTTTTCCCGTGATTCTAGATAGCCGTGACTTGAGTATAGACAGTGCACTACCGCCGACACTGCGGCGTAGGCTGGGCTTGGACACGTTTCGCACTCCAACCTTACATGATCACGTTTCGTAACTAAATTGTACAAGAACTAGATAAAACATTTTCAAATTAATGTATTATTAATGCTTGAAACTTAACTTACGCGTTTAAAGACTCTTTAAAAAATTGTATATGTTTAACAATATAAATTTTACTTTTATCTTAATATCAATAATACATGTGACAAATTTGATGGCATCGTACGCACATAAAAATAACATTTCTTTAGATAATTAGATAATCAAATATATAGATAGTCTGAACATAAGGATATAATGATAAACTTAAATTTCATCAAACACTACTTATAAGTGGAAAAAAGAAACAAAAAATTAAACCACTTGTAAGTGAAGTGATGACACTTACAAGTGAAAAAAAAAACACAACATTCTATTTTGTAAGGTCTTAAGTTCGAATCCTCTCATATAATTTAGATTTTTTTTTTCTCAAGTCCGCACTCAAATTTTTTTCTTCGTAAGTTTTTTTTTTCCTTCCATTCTTGCCAAAATTCTATTTTTTTTAATAAATATGAACTAATTAAGCCATCTCTACAAAATAATCAATCAGCGTTAGATTTTACGTACATAAATACTTGAAAAAAGAGTAATAAAAATCGAAACACGTATTTATAGGCAATCGCACCTTTTGTATCTCTTGTTAGGCCTTCTCTAACGGAGGACTCTTCCTTTAAAGAACCTCATATCTAGATGCTCCAAATGAAAAAAATTGTCTCGAATGGGATTTCTAACTAAAACTATATGCTAGTTGGAAAATATCAAAAATAGGTTAATTTTTCTATGTCTATGTGGCATATAAGAAAACGGGTCCCAAATTTCTTTTTTTTTTTATAGTTGAGTTTCTATATGAATAATATAGTTGACAATTAAAAATTTTCTTAAAATGGCACTTACGATTAGAATAAATATAGAGACTACTTTTGGACACATTTTTTTATACTTGGATTTTCATGTACAAAAAACTACCACTTTGCACAACATGAAAGCTTTCTTAAAAGAGCTTGACACATAGGATGTGAACCTAAAAATAATAATAATAACCATTTGAGAATGTCACAATTGCCACCTCTTGTGTTTTTTTCTTAAATATTTGAGAATTCTAAAACTTGCATTCACAAAATCTAGGTAACCAACAACACAAAATAGTTTTTTTTTTTACTCCTAATTGTATTTTTTTTCTCTAATCTTAAATTTAAAGAGATGAACAGAAAATAGATAATAAGAGAGAATACTTATGCGAGAATTCTAAAACAAGCATGTGATCAGGACAAGAATTTTCAGGAATCAAGAGGATACGAGCAGAGATCAAGGGCGAGTACTGATTGAGACATCTATTCGGTAAACCCTCACATATCTTGATTTATAAGACCTGCATGGGCCACCACTTAAACCATGTCACGCCCCAGAACCAGAATACTGGAGAGCGGGGGCAGACATAGCCAGCTACGTATAATGAAATGAAATCCACTCCACTATACGGTCACGGCTGTCTAGATATATGAGGGTTTATCTACAAGCCACCAGTCTCTTAAGGTCATGAACAAGCCTAGTGTCTCAATCACAAGCAAGTAAATAGAGTTACAAGATGTAAGATCACCAAATATACAATAGTAAGGCATCCCAAACATTACATATTCAGCTGATCATGAAGCTAGTCGTTACAAAATGTGAGGACTAGCAAGAGTTTTAGTCATACATGATCAACCCTAGGTTGCCAATCATGTTACAGCCCGTAGGCAGACAGTAAGTAAAAATGTACACGAGCTAACACTTGCTCGGCGGCTAAACGCCTCAAAAGAATAATTTTACAATAAAGTGGGAGGACAAAAGAAACCCACTCGTTGCCCTGGTTACGTCTGGTGTTCACCATCGGGCTGAAAAATCGGTAGATCCTCTAGAGCTGCTCCGGAATCTGGCCATACAAAACCAGCTGGGTCAGACCCCAGAAAGAGCAAGTGCCACAAAGGAGGCTTCACTTAAGAACCAAAACCAGCAATCAGCACAAGATATAAATAAAATTAAGAACTGGAAATAAAGGAAATACACCAGGATGATATACGACGAGATAACCATGGGACTATTCAGATAACCAGGTTACAACCCGTAAACCAAACAAGGATCGGGGTTGTAACCCTTCGTCTGAACAGAACTTGGAATTCTCACCATTTATCAGTAAAATAAATACAAGCATTCTGGTTATCAATAATCTGGAACAGGATCAGGGCAAGACTAGACTGGTTAGACTCCATCCAATCACTTCACGGCCAAGCAAGAATTACGGCTTGATACTTTAACTAACTAGGGTTGTCACAAGCCTAATTACTAACAAGATGCAGTGAGATTACTCCACAGCCACAAGCCTTGCAGACCATCCAGGTTACCCGGGTTAAAAGATTAGAGTTGAATTCAGGTGGGTACATCGTCCAGGAAACGAATGTACCCTTAGGTAGCTTGAAGGGTGCAACACATGACAGTGTGCTGAAAATGTGCCCTACTCGACGGCAGGCTACAGATCCCAAGGCGTGCCCAGGTAACGGGATTGCCTGTAGCTGTGAGATCTCTTCATGACTAATGTATTAATCTAGTTATTAGCCTTAGTCCATTTCAATAGGTACTCTTGACCGTGGTACTCAGGAGTCCCCTCCTAGACATGATGCAAGACAGGACTGGTTTATTTGTACAAGTACAATCGCCCACGGTGTCCAGATTAATTATACAGGTCATGTCATGTCAGGTAGCCGTCGCAACAGCTATTCGAGATAATCATGTCAGGTTATCATGCCAAGTGTACTTGTCAAGAGTGCGCCACAACGGGCCACTATCTGGTCATGTCAGGTTATCATGTCAGGAGTGCACCACTACGGGTCACTATCACGTCATGCTCAATTATCAATTCCAAACATATCAAGTAAATTCATGATTATCAAGTTCAGGACAAAAGGCGTAAGGATATAAAATGGACGTTAAATATCTAATAAAATATCAATATACAAGGCTATAGAAGATCCAGGGTAATCAAGCTACGCTCAGGTCGAGCTACGCTCTGGTCATACGCTCAGGCCAAGCTACGCTCAGGTCGAGCTACGCTCAGATCGAGCTACGCTCAGGTCAAGCTACGCTCAGGTCAAGCTACGTTCAGGCCATACGCTCATAAAAGGCAGCGTATGTACTCCATACGACTCCTCATCAGGGCAGCGTATGAGGTCCATACGACTCCTAGCCAAGGCAGCGTATGAGGTCCATACGACTCCTTGTTAAGGCAGCGTATGAGGTCCATACGACTCCGTGTCAAGGCAGCGTATGAGGTCCATACGACTCCTTGTCAAGGCAGCGTATGCAAGACATACGCTTCCAAAAGGTAGCGTATGAGGACTGCGCTGCGCTAAAGAGCGCGCGCAACTCAGTGGCGTAAGCTAAAAAGCTCGTGCACTGCTCACTGTCTTCTCCAAAACAGCAAGAACTCCATGGTTGAACCCAAAGCTTCAAAAGTCCATAACTTGGTCAAAATAAGTCCAAATCCAACTTTTCAAAGGTCAAAATTGGGTAGAATAAAATTCTCTACAACATGGAACCATCAAAACTTGAAAACAAGGAAGTTTGATAGATCAAAACCACCAAAATCCGAAAATAACTAATTTCTAGATCTACAAAATTTAAAGCCTCAAAATGGAAAATGACAAGTTCTAATGTGTCTTAGAAACATGAGGAGAAGCTAATGGAACAACAAAAATGGGCTCTCTTGTGGAAGCAAGTTGCACTTGCCTCTCTTCTCTCTCTTGTAGGTAAGGAAGTAAATGGAGAAGACGATAAATAAAGAGAGAGAAAGGAGAAGGGTTAATAAATATGAGTGGTGGTGGTAGGTAGGGGGTTCACCCCTTGGTTCATGATGAACCAAGAGCAATCCCAAACCAAACCAAGCCAACCCAAACCAAGAATAAACCAAGCCCAGGGAGAAAATTAAGCAAGGAAATCATGCAATACAAGAATAAATACGTACACGTATTCCAGAAATACGTAATACGAACCACAGACATTATACGTCAGTGACTCTCCATTCGCAATCTTCACACCCAGTGTAAAATCAGGGAGAATTGCAATTCTTCGTGTTAAAATGACGGAGAATGGCCATTTTTCTGTTAAAATTATGGAGAATAGTCATTCTCCGTGTTAAATGACGGAGAATGGCCATTTTTCGTGTTAAAATGCAGAAGAATATCATTCTCCGTGTTAAAATCTCGGAGAATGACTATTTTCCGTGTTAAAATCACGGAGAATTGTCATTCTCCGTGTCAAAATCATGTAGAATGGTCATTTCCCGTGTTAAAATGTATGTCATTTTTCGTGTTAAAATTACGGAGAATTGTCATTCTCCGTTGTTAAAATCACGAAGAATGGTCATTCCCCGTGTTAAAATGCAGGAGAATAGCCATTCCCTGTTGTAAAATCACGGAGAATGGTCATTCGCCGTTGTAAAATCACGGAGAATAGTTATGTTAAAATCACGGAGAATGGTCATTCTCCGTTGTAAAATCATGTAGAATGGTTATTCTCTGTGTTAAAATGCAGGAGAATGACCATTCTCCGTGTTAAAATCACGAAAAATGGCCATCCCCCATTGTAAAATTACGGAGAATGACCATTCTTCATAGTAAAATTACGGAGAATGGCATTTTTCGTGTTAAAATCACGGAGAATAGCCATTCCCGTGTTAACATGCAGAAGAATAGTCATTCTCTGTGTTAAAATCACATAGAATGGCCATTCCCCGTGTTAGAATTGAGGAGAATGGCCATTCTCCGTATTAAAATCACGGAGAATGACCATTCTCCGTGTTAAGATCACGGAGAATTATCTTTTTTTCCTTCTTTTTTTAAAGGATATATTGATTGATATCATACTTTTCATTGTTGTTTGTTTTATATCAGTGTAAACAACCGAGCACAGTGACCTAATCGCCGAAAAACTTTAAATCTCTCCACGAAGATGATGATGATGTACGATGATCGGAGTTCGATTGAAGAAAATCACAGTGAACTACGAATGATCTTTGCGATCTCTGTTGAAGATGAGAGCAATAGAATTCAGATCTCTCATGAAGAAGAAGAAGACGAAAATTGCAATCCAAATCTGAGTTTGTGAATTCAAATACATATATATGACCAAATTTGTGCGAAGGGGAGTTATGGTATTATCAAAATGGCAATTTTATAAATACAGAAAATCTAAAGGGAATCTTAGAATATTTAACGTAAAAATACATAATTTTGAGTATTTCATAAAACCCACCCTGCGGGTGGATTTTTTTTTTTTTAAATACCCACCCCGAAAGTGGATATTTCAGCAATTTTCAGATAAAAAGATGATTTTCAATACAAAAGCTTATTTAATTTTTTATTTTTTTTGCTAACTAGACCATAATTTCAGAAGACAATGTGAAATAAATGCCTACCGTTACACATTCAGTTTCACAACCACATCGGCATTTTATTAAAATATTTTAATTAAAAATGCTAAAAAAATATTGGATGTGATTAAATTTAACTGTCACTTGTGAAAAAAATTAAACAAGATATTTGCCACATATTATACGACCCAAAAGATATTGTCTATTTAAGGCTGCCACATAGAAAAGTGAATTCTTTTGCATTGAAGATGTAACAATATTACTTCGGAAGAAACATAGAATCAAAAAAATCCATCTTATACAAATTTATTTTAAAAACGTTCGGTGTATATAATTCTCAAACAAATGCTAGCTCCATGGACCATGGCATAACTTGTTGTACTCCATGTCCATAAGAAACACGTTTTTTTGCCAAATAAGAAACATGTTTCAATCTTGAATAAATTTAGTCCTCTTAACATTGCAGTAATTTGTCGATTATTCTCTTGCATACATGCTTAACAAACTTGCAATTTTGGTTTAGTTTCCTTTCTTTGGTCTTGCTATAATGAAAATATTAGGGGAAATTTATGAAATACCCACAAAACGAAAAAGTTTTATGAAAAACCCACCGCGCAATAAAATTTCATCGCGTGCCCAGAATTAGCAAAAAATATATAAAGAGGGTTCCGAATGACCTTTTTGCCCTTCCTTCTAATTTATTGAAAACACCCACGAAACTACTCTTAAAAAAACGTTTCGATACTTCATCTTCTTCCATACGCTGCTCACTTTCGAACTAGGTTTTCTCCTCAAAAATCTTCAAAAACTCGTCGTAAAATTTCGGAAAGACCGAGACAAACGACAAATGTGCTAAAACGGAGGTCAAAACATCCTTTTTTGCGATTCTAAAATTTCGAAAGGCCGTCTAACGAAAAAGCTGTTACTTTCAGCCTCCTCGAAGATACGCTCGTTTTGGGACAAATCGGACCTCGTTTCGTCCTCCCAGTCAAAAGTTATGGCCCTTCAAAGTTTCGACTGACCATAAAATGCAGGAGAATGATCATTCTCCGTATTAGAACACGAAAAATGTTAATTTCGCTTGAGGGTGGCCATTCTTCATGTTAGTAACACGGAGAATGTCATTCTCCGTCTTAATTTACACGGAGAATAGTCATTCTCTGTGTTAGTAACACGGAGAATGGCATTCTCCGTCTTAATTTATACGGAGAATGGTCATTCTCCGTGCTAAATAAAACAGAGAATAGCCATTCTCCGTCTTAATTTACACGGAGAATGGCCATTCTCCGTGTAATTTAGCACGGAGAATGGTCATTACAGTGTTAGAACGTAGGAGAATGGCCATTCTCCGTATTAGAAACACGTCCGTGTTAAATAAAACGGAGAATGGCCATTCTCCGTGTAATTTAGCACGGAGAATGGTCATTACAGTGTTAAAACGCAGAAGAATGGCCATTCTCCGTATTAGAAACACGGAGAATGGCATTCTTCCACTACCAAAATTTATCGTTTTAGCGACGGCCACATCCGTCGCTAAGACGACGGTAAATACAATTAGCGACCGAGTACCGACGGATATTGGTCAAAAACATCCGTCGGCAATCAGCTCGTCGCTAATAACCTTCCGTCGCTAAGTTGTCATCACATGACGGACTAGCGACGGATACTCGACGTTACAATACGAAGCCTTAGCGACGGATGTCCGACGGACTGTCGTCCACTTCAGCTTTTAAGTACTGAACTGTGTAGGCTATAGCGACGTACATTTCCGTCGGTAACCCGTCGTAACAGCGTATCAGATTGTATCATTCCGTCGCTAATGCGTCGCAAGGCGTCGGTAATTAACGACCGCTTTCCGACGGATTCCTGACGGACTATCCGTCGAGCAGGTTCTGGAAAAGCTTGGCATTTCCAGCACCATGTCGACGGATTTGTCGTCGCTATGCCGTCACTATTTAGAGCGACTGATTAGCGGCTGTCTACCAGTCGCCCTGGCGACGACCTTTCCGTCGCTAGTCCGTCGAAGCTTATACCACCAGAACGTTACCGACGGATAATCCGTCGATAACCCGTCGCTGCCTGGAAACATTTTAAAAACTCCAGATAGCGACGGATTACCCGTCGACAACCCGTCGGAAACTGGGAGTATCCGTCGCTACACGGTCACTAGTCC
The DNA here is from genome assembly GCA_029216955.1 of Iris pallida. NCBI lineage: Eukaryota > Viridiplantae > Streptophyta > Magnoliopsida > Asparagales > Iridaceae > Iris > Iris pallida. The sequence goes on from JANAVB010028196.1 coordinate 12,949,912, forward strand.
GTCGCTAACTGGGTTTTTTGGGAAAAAAATTGCAGCACTTTTCCTGTTCACAAATATATACATAAACCAAACCAATATATAATGCACACCAATTATCCAACAATCACACAGACCAAATATATAATGCAGTCACATTATCCAAGAATCACATAGACCAAGTAATGCACATACGAATTTAATGCACACCAATTATCCAAGAATCATATAGACCAAACCAAATTAATATAAAATAGACATCAATTATCCGGAAGAGTAACCTAATATCCATCGTTATAATCCGATCATTGCACAAATATTCCAAATTTTTCACAAATATTCCAAAACACATAGGAAAGAGTTGGCCAGTTACAGTAACCTAATATCCAATCCTGACGACCGATCATAACACAAATATTCCAAAATTTTCATAAATATTCCAAAACACATAGGAAAATCGACTTTCGCCTCAACAATGACCACAAGTCAGACGATGAATTCTCACAGCCAGGGATGATAGTTGCGTTGAGGTATGTACCATTCTATCAGCCACTTTGCATACGAAGGCTCAATCTGGTTGAGGTCTTCTGTAGGGACAGGAGGGTCGGTCCCGATGCTACTACTCTCTGACGGTGGCTCCTCCTTAGCTTCAAGCTTGGAAGCAATCTCTTCCCTGATGGTCATCGGTTCTTCCTTGACCTCGACCTTTGGTAACACCTTCTCCTTAACAGTCACCGGCTCTTGTTTGACGACGGAGACTTCCTCCGTATCGACCAATAACCGGATGTAACTGGAGTCGTTGGGCCTATCGTGCAGTAATTTGTGGATCCGCTGTTATAGGCCAGATGTACTTAGTATCTAGTGTATCAAGCCTGTATCGGTCTATCGGATTGGTATAGGATGTATCATATTGGTATTGGCCTTAACAAATTGGTATCGTCCTATATCCGATATGTACATGTATCGGCCGTATAGCTAGGATTCATATTGGCCTTATCGATTTGGTATCGGTCATATCCGATATGTATCGGCCGTGTTGGATTATTATATACCATTTTGGATTAGTTTCATGGAAGGTTTAGTAACAACTGTACTTGGATTTCTCTCTTCTCGAGCTAGAATACCATTGCAAGAGAATCACCAGATCGTGATTGGCCAGTTACAGTAACATACATACTTCCTTTCCCATCAGAAAAAGCGAGATTAAAAAGGAAGTATGTATGTTCTGTAACTGGCCATTTACGCTCTCGTGACTCTCTTGCAATGGTAATCTAGCTCTAGAAGAGAGAAATCTAAGTACAGTTGTTACTAAACCTTCTACGAAACTAATCCGAAATGGTATATAATAATCCAACACGGCCGATACCTATCGGATATGACAGATACCAAATCGATAAGGCCAATATGAATCCTAGCTATACGGCCAATACATATCGGATAGGACGATACCAATTCGCTAAGACCAATACCAACCGATACGGCCCATACCAAAACGATAGATCGATACTAATCCGATACGGTCAATACTTATAAGTACCTACGGTCCAGGAGGTTGATCCGCTATAGTACACCCATGTACGATCAACGAAGTAACGATCCATTTCAATTTGGATGTGAAAATCTGTATCGTAAGACAAACTAAACATAATCAGTTCTATTTCACATGCTTAATTGCCAAGTATGGGAACGAATGGCTCAGAACACAACCCAAAATTCATTCTAGCATACATTAGTGTGAATCATCTACGTTCTGTACATATAGTGTAGTATATGTTCTTATCGTATCTAGTATCTGAAAGATGTAACAGAATCAAGATGAACTCACATAGATTACAGGTGCCCCACATTTGAGTGCTACACCAAGACTCACCGTGATGAGGTTAGTGATTTATTTAACCTAATATAGTAATCTTGTAATTTAAAGTTGGAAGAACGTGCAAGTAGCCTTATAGTTTCTGCCTCGCCAGTCGAATGGCTTAATTACCAAGTATCGGAACGAATGGCTCAGAACACAACCCGAGATTCATTCTAGCATACATTAGTGAGTTCATCTTGATTCTGTTACGTCCTTCAGATACTAGATATGATAAGAACATATACTACACCATATGTACAGAATATAGATGATTCACACTAATGTATGCTAGAATGAATCTTGGCTTGTGTTCTGAGTCATCCGTTCTGATCAAGCATCTTCCTTCTCCTCTCCTCCACCATGGCTCTGAACAAATCTGCTCCTCCCTCTACTTCCCTTCTTCTTATTTGACTCTCTCAGCAACATATGACATCCAGCTCAAGTGTAGAGTCGGGGAAGAAGAAGTGGGTAGAAAGAGGAGGGGGAAGCAGCACAGCCGGCGGCATGACCCGGAGGAAGTACAGAGGTTTTCTTCAACAGCCGTAGGAGAACTATAAGGATATATCTTTTTAGCGACATATCACATTGTCAAAGACCCTTAATGTGACAATCATGTTACCGCGGTGTCGGAAGACTAACATGTCAAGCGAGATTCTAAGCCGTGTGTTTTGACATAATCCTCAAAACTTTTTTCTGCTATGTAATAATGCAAGATTACTACAGAGGAGGAAAGAGTTGGGAAGATTATATCACACGGCTTAAAAACTTATGACATGTTAGTCTTCCGACACTGCGGTAACATGATATTCACATGAAGGGTCTTTGACAAGATGACATGTCGCTAAAAAGATATATCCTTATAGTTCTCCTACGGCTGTTGAAGAAAACCTCTGTACTTCCTCCGGGTCATGCCACCGGCTGTGCTGCTTCCCCTCCTCTTCCTGTCCACTTCTTCTCCTCCGACTCTACACTTGAGGTGGATGTCATATGTTGCTGAGAGAGTCAAATAAGAAGAAGGAAAGTAGAGGGAGGAGCAGATTTGTTCAGAGCCATGGTGGAGGAGAGGAGAAGGAAGATGCTTGATCAGAACGGACGGCTCAGAACAAAAGCCAAGATTCATTCTAGCATACAATAGTGTGAATCATCTATGTTCTGTACATATGGTGTAGTATATGTTCTTATCGTATCTAGTATCTGAAGGACGTAACAGAATCAAGATGAACTCACTAATGTAATACTAAGACATCATCTACTACTATATAAGATATAGTGATAGGTTGTCGTATCATCATTGCCGAGGGATGAGGGTCGGAGGACAGTCAACTTTATCTAAGGCTACTTGCATAGTTTCTGCCTCGTCAGACGAATGGCTGCAGGGGACTATGTCCTGATCACCATTAGTGTGAATCATCTATGTTCTATACATATGGTGCAACACTTTTTCTGTTCACAAAAATATGTATAAACCAAACCAATATATAATGTACACCAATTATCCAAGAATCACATAGACCAAATATGCACATACGAATGGCTGCAGGGACTATGTCCTGATCACCATGTCGTACCGTAGATTAATGCAAATGGAGCTGGAGCCAAAATACAGAAACCAAAATACAAAATACAGAAACCAAAATACAAAATATAGAATTCAAAATAGGACCCTCTGTGAGAACGGATGGCTCAGAACACAACCAACCGAAGAGGATACTCTGAGAGATCCATCTGAGTAGGACGTATACTCTGAGAGATCACCTTTACAAGAATGATATCAGTAGTGGGATTGAGTGCTGGAGGGGATACTATCAGAGTATACGTCCTACTCAGATGGGTCTCTCACCGTTACTATTTTTTCTGACAGCATGGTGGATGTGCTCCGTCAACAGAATCTGACTCCAAGCCAAAACTTTGCCCCGGAGCTCAAGTGGACATCCTTCGTGTAGAGCTCGAGTGAGAGGTTCCTGACAGCATGGTGGTCTCCTTTGTCAAAGTATCCGTGCTCGTCCCACAACCAATATGGGATGAGCATGGATACTTTGACAAATGAGACCACCATGCTGTCAGGAACCTCTCACTCGAGCTCTACACGAAGGATGTCCACTTGAGCTCCGGGACAAAGTTTTGGCTCGGAGCAAGAATCTGTTGACGGAGCACATCTACTATGCTGTCAGAAAAAAATAGTAACGGTGGGAGACCCATCTGAGTAGGACGTATTCTCTGATAATATCTCCTCCAGCACTCAATCCCACTACTGATATCATTCTTGTAATTGTGATCTATCAGAGTATACGTCATACTGAGATGGATCTAGTATTCTCTCTTGTTGGTTGTCGTATCATCATTGCCGAGGGATGAGGGTCGGAGGACAGTACAAATAGTCTAATACAAAAACAACTCAATATGTAGTCCAATACAAATAGTCTAATACAAAAACAACCCAATACAAATAGTCCAATACAAATAAGTACTAATAGCTAATGAGAACCACGCTGCTCACGCAAACGCTCAGTGATACGTTCACGCAACCACCTCGAAAAAGCGAGATTTTTGGCGCGAGGAGAGATGTCGTCCCTTGCAAGGACTGCATGAAGAGTCCTCTCGGTCTCACTAGCTACCGGTGCTGGATGAATAGAACTCCCGGTCTCACTAGCAACCGGTGCCACTTTCTCCTTAACTGTAGGAGGAGCCACCTCAGCATTCACTGTTTTCCTCAAATGACGTGCCGCTCCTCGGGTCATGGGTGCCATCTGGTAAGATCAATAGTCACAAATAATATAATTGTAACAGAAGCAAGCTAACTAAAGGAACCATCATGTAATTTGAGTACATTTTCGAAAGCCGATAAAGTATAAAAAATTCGATTTTTTGCCAAGTGTGAGAACGGATGGCTCAGAAGACAACCCAAGATTCATTCAAGCATACATTAGTATGAATCATCTATGTTCTGTACATATGGTGTAGTATATGTTCTTATCGTATCTAGTATCTGAAGGACGTACGTAACAGAATCAAGATGAACTCACATAATGTAATACTAAGACATCATCTACTACTATATAAGATATAGTGATAGGTTGTCGTATCATCATTGTCGAGGGATGAGGGTCGGAAGACAGTCAACTTTATCTACGGCTACATAGTTTCTGCCTCGCCAGTCGAATGGCTGCAGGTACTATGTCCTGATCACCATGTCGTACCGTAGATCAAATGGAACTGGAACTGGAGCCAAAATATAGTACTACTTCACCATGTCGTACCATTTTACTCTCTCCTCCTCCCCCCCTCCGGCGCTCTCACTCTCTCTGGCGCTCTCACACTTCTAATCCCTATGTGTTTTAAGTGTGAGAACGGATGGCTCAGAACACAACCCAAGATTCATTCTAGCATACATTAGTGTGAATCATCTATATTCTGTATACATATCATGTAGTATATGTTAACCTTATCGTATCTAGTATCTGAAGGACGTACGTAACAGAATCAAGATGAACTCACTAATGTAATACTAAGACATCATCTACTACTATATAAGATAAAGTGATAGGTCGTCGTATCATCATTGCCGAGGGGTGAGGGTCGGAGGACAGGCAACTTTATCTACGGGAACATAGTTTCTGCCTCGCCAGTCGAATGGCTGCAGGGAATATCCGTCACCATGTCGTACCGTAGATTAATGCAATTAATGGAACTGGAAATATCCGTCGCTAACCGGTAACTAGTCCGTCGCTAACTGAGATTGTCACATACACATATGTATATCACAGCTAGATGTATAGATATATACATCTATACATAAGCACACAACTGATAGAACTCGCACTGTCCTTGAGACAGTGAACATATACACCATGAATCCAAACCCCATATATATTCACATTTACTAATCCAAACACCACCAAACTAATGGAACACCCAATATGGATAACACATTATTTAGCCAATATATAAACTCAGATGAATTTGAGAAGCAAAGCCACCCGCCGCCCCCGACCAAAGCCCGCCGCCCCAAGCCCGCCGCCCAGTAGTTCGGTTGCATATATATATGAAGAGTGCTTATGGGTGTGCGTCGGTTGCAAATAGCCCCCGACGCCGCCGCCCCAAGCCAGCCGCCCAGCCCCCGACGCCGCCGCCCCAAGCCAGCCGCCCAGCCCCCAACCCAAGCCAGCCGCCCAGCCCCCAACCCAAGCCAGCCGCCCAGCCCCCGACGCCGCCGCCCCAAGTCAGCCGCCCAGCCCCCAACCCAAGCCAGCCGCCGAGCCCCCGACGCCCCCGCCCCAAGCCAGCCGCCCAGCCCCCGACCCAAGCCAGCCGCCCAGCCCCCGACGCCCCAACCCCAAGTCCACCGCCCAGCCCGCCGCCCCAAGCCCACCCGCCTTCCAGACCCCGACGCCTCCGCCCCAAGCCCACCGCCCAGACCCCGACCCAAGCCAGCCGCCCAACCCCGACGCCCCAACCCCAAGCCAGCCTTCCAGACCCCGACGCCCCCGCCCAGCCCCCGACGCCCCAACCCCAAGCCCGCCTCCGCCCCAAGCCCACCGCCCAGCCCCCGACCCAAGCCAGCCGCCAAGCCACGGACGGCCCAGCCCCAATCGCGACGGACAGACCCTATAACCGAGAGAGAGAGAGAGAGAGAGAGAGAGAGAGGGGGGGGTTACCTTCGGGAGAGAGAGAGGAGAGGACGCCGACGCCGACGACGACACCGACGCCGATCACCGAAGCCGACACCGGCGAGAGAGAGAGAGAGAGAGAGGAGAGAGAGTGAATTTTGGGGGAATGCAAAAAGTTCTCCCCGCCGTTCCATTTAAAGTCTGGAACGTTTATTTAGCGACGGACGAGCGACTGGTAAAACACCGTCGCCAATCGGTCGCCTTTTTGGATAAGTGTCGACTGCACATCCGTCGCTAACGCGTCGAAAATATGACCCGCCAATTTTTTACACAATTCCCGCCAAAATAATCGACTGTGTAGCGACGACTAAAACTCCGTCGCTAAACACCGACACTCTAGCGATGGATGTGCGACCTTTCCTTCCCCTAAAATTAAAATAAAAATGACAAAGGATTGTAGTCGGTAAGCAGTCGCTGAGCGGCCACGAAACCATCGCTAATACCGACGGAATAAGTCCGTCGCTAATAATCCGTCGCTAAATGAGTGTATTTTGGTAGTGTTCGTGTTAAATAAAACGGAGAATGGCCATTCTCCGTGTAAATTAACACGGAGAATGTCATTCTCCGTGTTAAATAAAACGGAGAATGGCATTCTTCGTCTTAATTAAAACAGAGAATGACATTCTTCGTGTTAATTTACACGGAGAATGGTTGTCAAAACGTAGGAGAATGATCATTCTCCGTGTAATTTAATACGGAGAATGGCATTTTCCGTTTCTAAATTACACGGAGATTGGCCATTCTCCGTGCTAAATAACACGGAGAATGACATTCTCCGTGTTAAATGACACGGAGAATGGTCATTCAAATGTTAAAACACAGGAGAATGGCCATTCTCCGTGTTAGAAACACGGAGAATGGTATTCTCCTTGTTAAAAATGCAGGAGAATGACTATTCTTCGTGTGATATCGACGGAGAATAGTTGACAGAAACCTAATTTTTCGTTTTTTTTGTGGAAAGAAATTTGATATGAATAAAGATTCAAGAGTTTTCGTTCTTCTTTCAAAACGATGAAACTCTTATGGAAAAGAAGAAGAAGATCTTCTCTTCATAATTGACCTAATTGTCGGAGAAGAAGAAGAAGAAGAAGAAGAAGAAGAAGAAGAAGATGATGATGAGCGATGATCGGAGTTCGACTGAAAAAAAAAAAGCATGGTGAACTACGAACGATCTTTGCGATCTCTGCTGAAGATGAGAGCAATAGAATTCAGATCTCTCGTGAAGAAGAAGAGGATCGCAATCCAGATCTGAGTTTGTGCGGAGGGGTAGTTATGGTATTAATTTTGTAAATACAGAACATCTAAAGGGAATCTTTGAATATTTGACGTGGAATTATATAATTCTGGACATTTCATAAAATCCATCCTGCGGGTGGATTTTTCATACAACCCAACCCCGAAATTTGATTTCTCAGCAATTTCCAGAAAATATTATAGCTATAGTGGTCCAAAAGAAAATTATTATACCACAAACTTTTTTTATATACCACAAAAAAATATAGTTACCATAAATCCACATATATATCACGAGAGTGACTAAAATGAGCATCTTTGTCGTATTAGTAATTTTGGTTTTCTGTCTTAATGTTTATAATGAGTCATATTATTTTAGATTTGTCAGCTACAAGCCTACACCACTGAAAGGACCTTTTCCCAAAATATGAAAAGTATAATATATAACCTTAAATATATTTAAAAATAATTTTCAACTTTGGAATCGGAATATTCTCAATCATAAATTCCAGTTTAGTGTGTCAAAAATGGTAATAGTAAATATAATCACAAATAATATGGATAAGATTTTTTTTTTTTTTTTTTCTTTTTTTTTTTTTTTTTTTTTTTTTTTGAAATCATACACACACACACACAATTGGGAGGCTCGAACCTTGCCGGCCCCTCCGGATGTCCGGATGTCCGCTCTAACACCATGATTGGGATATTCTAACAAACATGGTAATAATAAATACAATAATAAAAATATATAGAAAAGAATTTTCCAGAACCAGTAAAAATGGGACTAAAATAATTAAAGATTCCAATTTACTCGTCCGTTAGTGTGGAATCCCCGCCAATCTCGTCCAAGCTTCTCGCGTCTTCCACTATTCTCCCGAAATTCCAACACTCTCCATCCCTCCCCCGCCGTCCATTACAAACTAATCCAACGGCTGAAGCTCGTGCCTATTTTCGTAATTCCGTCCCATCCAGACTTCTATTTATACTCCTCTTCCCCCTCCTCTCCAACTCGCCCAAAGTAGAAGCTTCTCGATCCATATAGTTTTAATTCGACTCTCTTCTTCCGTTAGATTAGCTCATTCTTCTCTCGATGGCGCCACCGCAGCTTTTCGACATGGTCCCTGCTAAGTCGGCGGCGTTCGGAGCTCGGCGAGCCTACGTGACGTTCCTGGCCGGCGACGGCGACTACGTCAAAGGCGCGGTCTGCCTGGCCAAGGGGCTGAGGAAGGTCGGGTCCGCATACCCCCTCGTCGTCGCGGTCCTCCCCGACGTTCCGGTGAGCCATCGCGAGCTCCTGCAGTCGCAGGGATGCATCGTGAGGGAGATCGAGCCGGTCTACCCTCCCGAGAACGACACGAGGTTCGCCATGGCGTACTATGTCATCAACTACTCCAAACTGCGAATTTGGAACGTAAGTGCAAATAAGAATCGATAATCTAAGTATGCCTTTAGTTTTTACTTAGAAATTAGACTGAAAGTATGCCTTTAGTTTTTACTTAGAAATTAGACTGAATTTTTGTTTTATCGGCTAATTAGTTGGCAAGTTCAATTGAAAATTGAGAAAATTTGAGTTGTACTTCTTTATTTATCATAATTTAAGGTGGATGCACCTTACTGTTTTATTATAATGTATAAATTTTTTGACTTTCATCAGAAGTTAATGGTCAACTCCATCATAAATTTTTGACTGAAATATTCCTTCCTTTCCAATCTGAGGAGGGGGAGCCGGTAATAATGGTGATTTGATAGAAATATTTTGGACAAAAATTAATTGTTAACGGAGTTGACCGTTAGTTTTTGACGAAATGAAAATTTTTTATATTATGATAAAAATAATGCTATATGTACCTCCAAAATTTTTATTCTTTCATGTTCTTACGCCACATGTCACTCCCTTATTGACCCAAGCAAATAGGGGAGGTGGTTTGGAGATGATATGAGCCAGTAGAAAATGATTACGTGGTGGAGGGACATGGAGTGATGAATTTTTGGAGGTCCATGAAGTATTTTTTTATGATAAAATAGTGGATGTACGTAAATAAAGTGAGATATAACTCAATTTTTTTTAATTTTTAAGCTGATTTTTTATTATATTTATATGTAAAAAAGTTTTATTATAAGCCGTGGAAGAGGAGGTTAAATTTCAATTAAATATGTCAAAACTTAAATTGTCCTTTATTTTTTACTGTTCAGTTTGTAGAGTATAGCAAAATGATTTATTTGGACGCTGACATCCAAGTCTACGACAACATCGACCACCTGTTTGATCTTCCCGATGGACATTTGTACGCGGTCATGGACTGCTTCTGCGAGGCCACGTGGAAGCACACGCGTCAGTACCAGATTGGCTACTGCCAGCAGGCCCCGCAGAAGGTGGCTTGGCCCGCCGAGCTGGGCCCTCCGCCCGCGCTCTACTTCAACGCCGGCATGTTCGTTTTCGAGCCCGATCTGCGCACGTGCGACTCGCTGCTGTCGACCCTGGTCGTCACTCCTCCTACCCCCTTCGCGGAGCAGGTGAGTGAAAATTGCAAATTTCATAATTATAATTTTTTTTGTGTTAATCGGTACTAATTAATTTTTTAATATGTTTTTAGGATTTTCTGAACATGTTTTTTAGAGATATTTACAAACCGATCCCTCTGGTGTACAATCTTGTCCTGGCCATGCTGTGGAGGCATCCGGAGAACGTGGAGCTGGAGAAGGTCAAAGTTGTCCATTACTGTGCTGCGGTGCGTATATGCAAATAAAAGTTTTTTTCATTTCAAATTTTGTCCTAGTTTTGCGAATATAAGAAATAATAGAGTATGCTTTCGCATATTTGTAGGGTTCTAAGCCATGGCGTTACACCGGGAAGGAGGAGAACATGCAGAGGGAGGACATCAAGATGCTGGTGAAGAAGTGGTGGGACGTGTACAACGACGAGACGTTGGATTACAAGGCTCCTGCTGACGTGGACGTCGGATACGCGGTGATCGACGTCGTGGACAGACGTCCGTTGAGCGAGGCGATGGCGGAGGCTGGCGCCGTTAAGTACGTTGCGGCACCGTCAGCCGCTTGAGAATTTCTGGGAGAGCTTTTGTCGTGGTAATGACGTGGATGGGTCTCTTTTGTTTTGGGTCGGGGGTATTATAGTAGGTACCTCCTATTTTATTGAAGGGGCCAAAATGTAATTATTTTGGAAGCACTTTTGCTATTTAGCATAAAACAAGCTCTTGATTATGATGCGACATGTATTCATCATTTTTCAATGAAGTTTAAGATTATTTGACCACTTTATTTGTGATATTTTCTATTGATCTGGAGGGTATCTATATTATTATATAATTCAAATATCAGTTGGAGGGTATCTATATCTTCTATTGATCTGAAGGGTATCTACATTATCTATACTATCTACATTATCTATACAATTATTACATAATTGTATAGATAGATTATTTGGATGCAGGGACGGTCCTGACCTAGGGCAGGTCGGACGACGGTCCAGAGCTCTCAGCCGAAAGGGGATACCAACATAAATCTATCTACAATAGAAGTGAATATTTTTGTTCAGTAGATGTACTCATTATAATTATTTTGTTATCTAGCCAAAAATAATTGTTGTTGTTCATCTTCTACTTCTTTCTGAAGAGTATATTTGGTATGTAGGGTTTCAATATTTTTAACATAAAAGTATCTTATTGGAATATAATATTTTTTGTAAATAAGTTTAATTTTATGTTATCTTTACTACATAAATAAAATGCTATCAATATTTATAAAATGTGTTGTACTCGTATTGTATGTGCCATGACACTAGTATATGATAATGGAATAACGTATGGTATACAAAAAAAATTATGTTTACTAAATTGAAACATATTTATTCTTGATTGCATTAAATAAATTGCATCGGTTCCACCATTGGAAATAAATCTTTGGCTAATTTGCAAAATATTCATCTTTAATTTTTAAAATGAGAGGACTATAAATGTAAATTCTGAAAATTGAATAAACCCAATTTCGAGGTGGGCTTTTATGAAATGCCCACCCGCTGGATAAGTTTTATGAAATACCCAGAATTAAGTATTTTCACGTTAAATATTCCAAGATTCCCTTTTAGATGCCACCCGCTAGAAACTGCTATTTTTATAATACCGAAACTACCACTCCGCGCGAATTGGTCATCTATATGTATTTGAATTCAAAAAACTCAGATCTGGATTGCGATTTTCGTCTTCTTCTTCTTCACGGGAAATCTGAATTCCATTGCTCTCATATTCAGCAGAGATCGCAAAGATCGTTCGTAGTTCGGTGTGTTTTTCTTCAGTCGAACTCAGATCATCGCTCGTCATCATCATCACCATCATCATCATCTTCATCGTGGAGACATTTGAACTCAGATCTTCAATTGTGGAGAGAAGATCTTTCTTCTTCTTTTCCATAAGAATTATCATCGCTTTGAAAGAAGAACGAAACTCTTTATTCCTGAAAAAACTAAATTACACGTTTTAACACTGGAAATGACCATTCTCCGTCTTAATTAGGACGGAGAATGGCATTCTCCGTCTTAATTAGGACGGAGAATGCCATTCTCCGTCCTAATTAACACGGAGAATGACATTCTCCGTTTCTGTCTTAATTAGGACCGAGAATGTCATTCTCCGTCTTAATTAGGACGGAGAATGGCATTCTCCGTTTTATTTAAGACGGAGAATGGCATTCTCCGTCCTAATTAACACGGAGAATGGCATTCTCCGTATTTCTAACACGGAGAATGGTCATTCTCCTGCGTTTTAACACTAGAATGACCATTCTCCGTGATAAATTACACGGAGAATGACATTCTCCGTCCTAATTAAGACGGAGAATGGTCATTCTCCGTTTAATTTAGCACGGAGAATGGCCATTCTCCGTCTTAATTAGGACGGAGAATGCCATTCTCCGTTTTATTTAACACGGAGAATGACATTCTCCGTTTCATTTAACACGGAGAATGGCATTCTCCGTGTTTCTAACACGGAGAATGGTCATTCTCCTGCATTTTAACACTGGAATGATCATTCTCCGTGTAAATTAAGACGGAGAATGTCATTCTCCGTCCTAATTAAGACGGAGAATGGTCATTCTCCGTGTAAATTAAAACGGAGAATGCCATTCTCCTGCATTTTATGGTTAGCTGAAACTTTGGAGGGCCATAACTTTTGACTGGGAGGTCGAAACGAGGTCCCGTTTGTCGCAAAATGAGCGTATCGTCGAGGAGCCTGAAAGTAACAGCCTCACCGTTAGACGGCCTTCCGAAATTTTAGATTCGCAAAAAAATGATGTTTGGACCTCCGTTTTAGCACTTTTGTCGTTCGTCCCGGTCTTTCCGAAATTTTTCGACGAGTTTTTGAAGATTTTTGAGGAGAAAACCTAGATTCGAAAGTGAGCAGCGTATGGAAGAAGATGGAGTATTGAAACGTTTTTTTAAGAGCAATTTTGTGGGTGTTTCCAATAAATTAAAAGGAAGGGCAAAAGGGTCATTTGGAATCAGCTTTGGATAAGTTTCTCTAATTCTGGGCACGCGATGAAAGTTTTTTTAGCGGTGGGTTTTACATAAAAATTTTTTAGTTTTTGGGCATTTCATAAATCTTCCCTCAAAGAAAAGTATTTTCATTTGCAATTACAGTTTAGTTGGTTATAAGTAGGAAAAGTGCACTCGACCTTTTTTGGTTCAAATCTTGTATTAGGAGCAAAACGTAGGGATATGCATTTATTTTAGTTATTTTTTAATTCACTGAAACTTCCAAGATGAGGTGAGATTACTTCTCTAAATTGCAGAAATGGTCTTTAAGAATATGGCTGCGATAAGAATATTGCAGAAAGGTGAATTTCATAGCTAGTTCATCTATATTTTGTTCATCAAAGAATAGTTAATTACATTTCGAGATTAAAAAAAAAAAACTTGCACAATCTTCCTCTCCCAGTTCTAACCTTTATTGTTTACTTTATGGTTTATCGTAACCTATATATATATATATTCAGCATATTGTAATTTTTTTAATTCTCAACTACCAAGCAGCTATCATATCAATTTTTCATCGTCACATGAATGGAGTCTTGAAAGCAATAAACCACCAAAAGTTCTAGGAAATTTGCAGATAAAATAATATGGACAAGAATTTAATAAAAATAGTAAATCCCAAAAAAATATAAAAAATTTGCCCTAAATGATAAGTCAACAATATTTGATGAATTTTTTATATCAAAATTCCTAAATTTGGGAGGAGCAAAAATAGTATACATTTCCAAATGTGTAGTTCTTTTAATTTGAAAAATCCTCCTCGATCAAAACTTTTATCGTAACCAATTTCAAGTTCCCAACCCTTGTTAACAATTCGGCAAACGAAAAAAAATCCGGAATGGCAAAAGTACGTATATAAATTGGCTCAATAAGTTAAAAAATTCGGCTAAATATTCAAAAAATAGAAATATTGAGGTTAAAAACTTCACATTCTTAAATATGTTGTCACATTTGATTAATTAAATAGTTTTCCACCATTTTTTTTGCCAAATTTTTAATAATTTATATGGAACATGTTGTAAAATTTTACATGTTTAAAATTTACATGATGAATCGAATCATTGAAAAGTTTACAAATATTATACGTTTCTGAAAAATATGGAAAAAATTAGCGTATAATACGAGTTTTATTTGGGTGATTGCTAACAAGGATCCCAACACAAATTAAGTCCAACTCCTAAACTATTTCGGACGACGAGTTAACTTGCACTCAACCACGCGAGCCTGACTTATGTGTTTATAGGTATGTACTCGAGGGGAGCGTGCCGATTGCGAATTGGATTCATTGAGTGGTTCCCCAAGCGGACTATTTAGTAAATTTTCTCAAATTACGAGACATGCATTATGCTGCTCTTGATGATATGGAGGTTGGCCGAGTAAAACTTTGATACCGAAGGGGTATCAAAGTTTTGATATCCCCTATGTATGACAAGTGGACTCCTCTCAATATTTATGTATATATATATATGTTTACACATTTTACGAAGAGTGGGGGCCCACATGTCATACATAGGGGGTATCAAAATTTTGATACCCCCTTCGGTATCAAAGTTTTCTCCTGGTTGGCCTTATACTAAGGAGCCATAGTAGGATCCAAGCATTGTTGATCCAAGCATTGCTTGGGGTGGGCTCGAGCCCACCCTAAATATTTTTAATTTTTTTTATATAGGTTAGTCCATTTGTAGTCTATCCAAATTTATGATAACCCATCTGGCTACAGTTTCTGGATCCGTCTCTGTAAGAAGCCAGCTCAACTTAGGGTTGAGTTATGGGTCAGGACTAAGCTTAAAACTAGAGTTCCTCGAGAAAAAATACTGAAGGGGCTCGGGAGGACTTGTCGAGGGTCGAGGTGATTTGTATAGCCGACGACTGTGTCATCCTGGCAAGGATTAAAACAATTTGTCCGAAGACACTAAAAAGCATGTCGAATAGGGGTGTCAACGGATATGCATATCGATACGATAAGACAATATCCATATCCATATCCGTATCCGTATCCATTTTTTTTTAATATCCGAATTCGATCCGATATCCGAACGAATATTTTTTTTTTTTTGATACTTCGAATTCGTATCCGTTTAGTTTAACGGATATCGGATAAAATCCGATTCGATCCGATCAGCTAAATGGAATTCGAATCTAACTAGTCTCTTGTTATTATCCGAATATTCAAAATTTAAAATATTAAAAATTTAATAATTATCCGAATATCCAGAATCCAAAATATTCAAAATTTGATGATAATTTTTACATTACGCAACATATATATATTCAAAAAAAGACAATAATAAAATTTCAAGCACGTACACTAGAACACTGCAATAAAAAAAGCCACAAGAAAATAAGAAAAACTATTATATATCTTCTATTTTCATCGTGCAGTGTTCTTGTGGTTTTCAATTTCGACGCGTAGCACAAACACAATTGGAGAAGAGAATGGAGTTGGAAGCCTTGTCTATCAACCTGTTTCTCGTTCTGCCTAACCACCTGGCCATGCACTGCGGTCGAAGCCTAGTTTCAGTACAGGGTGATGAGACATACCGTCCCTCCGACCTCGACCTATCGGTCGTATCGGAAGGTTTCACGATCGCTGCAAGCCTGCAAGTTTAGTAGCAGAAAGAATTAGGAGGGTGGATCTGGTCATTATCAAACAAAGCTAGAACCAGAAGATAAGTGTGCAATTTGAAGCATACTTGCGAACCCTTTTCCAAAATTTCACTTAGAGCAACAATACCAAGCTATCGGTAAAAGAAAATTAATTCCACATATATCCGCTTTATTCTAATGCTATGTTCTTGTCAGTGATTGAGAGATGTACAACAATTTTGAACTGTAAGATTCATATAGTAGTAGTACAACATCATTGTATAAGTGCTACTATAGAGCTTTGGTTGGAAGAAATTTTAGAACAGTTACTACTATAGAATGAAGTAGAACATCATACTTACCTGACATTCAGGTACTGTTTAGGAAGGGTGGAAAATGGGAGGAAGAAAAAAGTTGAGGAAAAAGTGAGAGAAAAATTTTAAATGATGGTGTTTGAAAAGAGGGAGAGAACATGGTAGGGGTGAGCGTCGGTATAATCAGTCGGTATTTGGTCGATTTTTTCGGTATTTTTTTAAATCGGTATTTGAAAAATCAATACCAATATCGTACCATTTAGAATCGGTTTTTTCGGTTTCGGTTAAATCGGTATTCGGTCGATTTTTGTTCGGTATCGGTATTTTACCAATTAATATTTGATCAATTAACACACTTAAAATTGTAGAACCTCTTAACCTATAATATACATTTTTTTACTTTTTTGGAAGCATTAATTTTAAAGCTAAGCCTCTACCAACCAAACAATTAATCAAAATTATTAGAACAATATGTAACTGTGAAACCCGTAAATTTTCGAGAATTTTTAGAATTATTTTTTTATTTTTTTTTATTATTTTAGATTATGTGTTCAAGTAAAATTCTTGATAGAATAAATTTTAAATAGTAATTGTGAAGTGTTATATTAATATTATTATTAAAGTGTAAAAATTATTTTCCCAAAATAAAAATTGGGATTTTTGATTGTTGGCCCAGACCGAACCTGGTTCGAAACTAAGATTGGAGACTAAAATTTTTATATATTAAGTTAGGTTTTTAAAATATTAAACCTAATTTTTATAAAAAGAAAATTATTCAAATAGTTTGTTTTGTTGAGGTCAATTATTTTTAGCCAACCCATATCCTTATAACCTTAAACCCATTAAACTTAAAACCCAAACCCATTTGTGGGAGAGTGAGAAATTCATTCTGTTGAGTGTTCCATTGTGGGCATTCATTGTAAACAAATGGTTGCTGTTGGAAGCCATTTAGTGAGCTACATCAATTGCTCATTTGTAAGCATTCTTATGGCTGGGTGTTGCTGTCGGTTTTTTTTGAAGACCATTCCTTTCTTCTTCCTTGGTTTCAACTGTTGGCTTCCCGACTTCCTCGACCGGCGCCGTTAATGGCGAGGTGCTCTTCATCTTCCCTAGATGGTAACCCCTATCCATATTTCCTATATAAACCACTTCTCCCCAACCGTCTTCTCCACACCACAAAATTCTTTCTCAAATCCCTAGTTCCCAACCCTTTTCTCCGGCGAAATTCCGGCGAATCGGAGCTCGATCCACCTCCCGAGGCCGACCCGAGCTCCCAGCGCGTTTCCCGACCCCGGTGCCCCGATCCCGCGGCCGTTCCGCGTCCGCCCGCCGGCGAACCCGTCGCCCGCCGCCGCTGACGCCGGTGCTGACCCGCGTGGCCCCGTGTGCTATGTCGGTGTTCCCGTTTCTGAGCCCGTGACGTTTCCTTTTCGAGTTCACTTCGGAATTTTCGTTGTCATTTTGGGTAAACTCTGACCCGTTAATTTCTTTTGTC
Source organism: Iris pallida (assembly GCA_029216955.1). Taxonomy (NCBI): domain Eukaryota; kingdom Viridiplantae; phylum Streptophyta; class Magnoliopsida; order Asparagales; family Iridaceae; genus Iris; species Iris pallida. Next base: position 12,967,583 of record JANAVB010028196.1, read on the forward strand.
AATGATGATATTCTGGTCCTACCAATTCCTTCGGGAATTTAGTTTTCGGTAACGTAGCGACTACGTTACTGTTTCGGTTTTTCCGAGTTCTTCGGATGATCATATGCTGCTGGTTTGGTTCTGTTGGATTATTCAGACAGAACAACGTTCTGTGGATTCTCGGATTTTCCGAGAATTCTTTCGGAATGGTTCTGTGTTTTCAATTCTCGGGTTTTTCGAAAATTTTTCAGGATTAAAATTGAGTTTGGAGTTTGATGCATTTTTTTCATCTGTCTTTGTTGGGAATTGGTTCTGGAAGAGTTCTGGTTTTTGAAAGAATATAGTTCTGTGAAATTTTCGATATGGTTTCGGGTTTTCGGGAATGCTGGTTTGGCTTTGAAAGAAAAAAAAAGTATTTTCTGTGGAAGGTTATATATTTCAGATTTTGGGAATAATTTTGCAGGTAAACGGAGCATTTTCCAGTTTTTGGGTTGACCAAAATAGAGGGAATGCTGCCAAAATTTTTACAAAATATAAAAAAAAAAAACTTTTCGGATAAATATTGTTTTAATAATATTATATGCGGGCGACGACCTTAATGGTCAATGGGCCCCAGTGAAATGCAAAAGCACCGATTTGTCCGGACGTTGAGGCAGAATAGCTGAATATGACGACTGGACCAGAGTCTGAGACTCATATTACTTTTATAATTTAGTTTAGGAATTATTAGTTATTAATAATATTATTTTGTAGGAAATTTTTGAGATTAACAATCTTCTCTTATTTCAATTTGTGGGAATGTAAGGGCATAAGCCCATTTATCTATTTTTGTAAATTTGTAATAAGTAGGAAGTAGCTGTGGATTTTCTGGGATTGTGAGCGAGTAGGATTAATTAATATTAATATTAACTATTAGTTAGAAATTCACGATTTTCTCATTTAAAGAAAAGAAAATATATTTATATATATAATTATAAAATACTAACTATTTTCCAATAAATTGATAAAAACAAGTTTTCCGAAATAAAATATAAATTTAGATTTCCTTAAATGTAACGCACTAGAAAAACGTATTTTTGATTGTGTTGGTTAATACAAGACTAAAAATTGACTAGGAGACAAAAATCTAGAGATTGTAACTAGATAATTCTAGAGTTGTGGTTTCTGAGACAAATTCCCGGAATGTAGGATTTCAAGGAAGAGTGTGACTGTTCAAATCCCGAAGTACCAATCTCGTCCAACCTGAGAAGTTTAAGGCAAGTACATTTATGTAAATTTATGATTATTTTAACAATCATTTCATTGCAAGTTTAAACCACTGTTATACACGAACTCTTTCGAGAGTACTGACCGTACTGTTGGGGACTGGGGGAGTAGAGTAGTGGATATGACCAAATCCAAAATTAGAATAACTGACTGTATTAGCTTTCCCCTCTTCACACGGGGACAAGCCATACCGTATCACTAGGATACTATTGTAACCCAATCCGGTCATATTCATTACCTATTCACATCACTGTACTGTATTATTTTAAAACTGTTCATGTCACGACCCGGTCCCAATTACTTGGGTCGAATCGGATCATGCCCAGCCTGCACCGTTGTTGAGACGGCGGCAGTAAGCTGTATTCAGTAGTGAAACATGTGCAGATAAAATTCTAACGAATATAAATCTTTTATTCAATTTAAAAATTTCTGAAATACAACAACTATTATTTACAACAACTACATTTGATACATTGGTTACAAAAAATTTACTATCCAGCTCTACTGATCTTGGGTTCCAGGCTCTGCGGGAACAGGCATCAGATCTTCAACGACTCAAACACCTAAAATGTTGGTCTCCAGTCAGGAGGGAGCAAAGTACAATTTATGCTAATCTTGACAATTAATTTAACAATAAAATCATGCACTTTTAAACAGTTTTGAAATAATACAGTACAGTGATGTGAATAGGTAATGAATATGACCGGATTGGGTTACAGTAGTATCCTAGCGATACGGTATGGCTTGTCCCCGTGTGAAGAGGGGAAAGCTAATACAGTCAGTTATCCTAATTTTGGATTTGGTCATATCCACTACTCTACTCTCCCAGTCCCCAACAGTACGGTCAGTACTCTCGAAAGAGTTCGTGTTTGAACAGTGGTTTAAAATTGCAGTGAAGTGATTATTAAATAATTGTAATCAACATAAATGTACTTGCCTTCGATTATAACTGGATTTGGAAAGTCTCTGGGATGATGCTAATACAGTCCTCGAAACCCTACAATTTGAGAATTCCTGACTTAGCACCAATATTCAATCCATATCTAGGTGTGCTAGTTACAATCTCTAGAATTTGTCCTAGTCAAATTTTAGGTTATTTACAACTATACTTAGAGCACGCTTATCGAGGTGAGTTACTATCTTATGAAGAAAAGCCATTTTAACTTTGTATTTGGAAAAACTCGTAGTTATTGATTTACTTGGTAAAAACTTTGTATTTTGTATTATATATAAAATTAATAGTTTTCTTTTAAATGAGAAAACGTGAATTTGTAATAAACTTGTAATTTCCTAATTATTTTATTGTGAGAAAATGATATTTAAATTTTTATAAAGTAATTATATTATCATTTTACGTTTTACGTCAATCAACCAACCAAAATAAAATTTACAATATTACAAAACCACAGATAATAAATAAAAGCTGGGCTTATGTCCTTACAGACCTTTTTACATAAATTGAAATAAGAGAAAAGGTTAGTTAACTCTAAATAATATCCTGCACTTTTACTAAAACAAAATTAATAAGTTAAATTAAAATAAATATTACTAAGAGTCTCAGACTTGGTCCAATCGTCATAAAATTAGCTAATGCCTCAACGTCCGGAAATTCCGGTTTCGTTTGCATTTCGCTAAGGGTCCATTGACCGATACGGTCGTCGCCCAAAATCTAAATATTAAATAAAATCTCGAAATCCATTTTAAATTCATTTTAAAATATTATAGAATTTACGGAAAAATCCGGCAGCATCTCCTCTGTTTTTGGTCAACCCAAAAACTGGAAAATATGTCGATAATCTTTCCTGCAAATCCCAAACCAGGGAATCCAAAAATATTTATATAAAACAACCACAGAAATAATTTTCCTAAGCCAAATCGGAAACCCGGAATAATATTAGAATTTCCGAAACAGACTCGGAATTCCCGAAAACACATCGGAAACCATAGGATCATTTCCGAAATGTTCGGAAATTTCGCAACAGAACTAATTTCCAGAATTCCCGAAAATAGCTACAGAATTCTTCAAAAGCCAAGTGCCAAATTAATATAAAAAAATCTCTAACCAACAGAATTATTCCTCAGTATTCTCGAAAAACCCGAGAATAGACACAGAACTTAGTTCTGTCCAAAAATCCAAATTATTTCAGAACCAGAAATCAACAGCAACCATATTTCCGAAGAGACTTCGGAAAAACCGAAACGGTAACGTAACTACTACGTTATCGAAATCCCGAATTCTCGAAGAATTTGGTTTGGACCAGATATCATCATGGACTAAAAGAGAACTATGGGACTATCCAGAAGTTACCGAAATCGACGGAATCCGAAGTGATGCTTCGGACTCGGAACGTACGAATCCGCAGAAATGGAACCGAACACGTAATCGAACAACGTCGAAGAGCACAAGCTGGACGCTGGCCGGGCACAGGGCTGCCAACGGAAACGGCGCGCGGCACAGGAGCTAGGGCACGACAGGGGGTGCTGGAACAACGGGGAAAAGCTCGACCAAGGGCCAGCGAGCTAGGGCAGATCCGCGAGGTGGTTGCCGAAGGGAGCTCGGCGGGGAGGAGGCCGCGCGGGCTGGATCGGGTCGGGGAGGAGGCCCGCTGGAAGGGCGGCGAGCGCTGGGGAGGCCGGCGTCGGGTCGAGCGCCGGTGGGTCGGCACGGATGGTCGGGGCGTACGGGAAGTTGGGGCGCCGACGAAGTGTCGCGCCGGCTAGGGCTCGGCGGACGGGCTCGCGAGGCGCTGGGGTTCGCGCGGGCCGGCGGGGTTGGCCGGAGAAGGTCGGGCGCGGCCACGGGGAGTCGCTCGGATCCGCGAGTGAGGGGCTTCGGAAAGGAGGGGAGTGGGTTTTGTTCTCAGAGAGTGTAGAGAAGAGGAAATGAGAGTTAGGTGAGGGAGATGGGGTTTAAATAGGGTTAGGACTGGGGGTTACGGGAGAGAAGTGGTCGCCGAATGTCTGGGAGCCGAAGGGGGTCGGCCAAACGTTGGCGGACAAAAGAAATGAAGGGTTTTCCTTCTGTTGAAGAAGAGAGAGAGAAAGAGAATTGAATGATAGGAAATAAATAATAAAAGAAAGGAAAAAAAGAAAATCTTTTTGTTTTCTTTATAAAGAATTATAAATATTTATATATCAAATAATACTTTAAATAAAAATTTTGAAAATCGAGATTGGCTCGGATTTGAACATGGGTTCAGAAACAGGTCCGGGACGGGTTAGGTCAAAACAAGAGATCCAATAAATTAATAATAATATTTTCACTGAACTGGGTAAAAATAATAATATTTAGACACTAAATCAGTTAATTAAAAATTACGGGTTTCACAGTTCATCTTCAAACTGTTTAAAAGTGCATGATATTAATTGTCATTTTAATTGTTAAAATTTGCATGAATTGTACTTTGCTCCTTTCCTGACTGGATCCCCGTAGGTACTACTGATGACCTGGAGATGCTAATCAATAGCTACTATGATCCTGATTTATACCCGGCGGTACTTCCACCTGAGGAGGATGTTGTGGCGTCTCCATAGATGCTACTTTAGTTTGAGAGTTTAGTTGTTTCTATGTTATTTCTAGTTTATGAATCCTTGTAACAGAACAAGATTTAAATTATCATTTAAATAAAGGTTGTGGCAAACTTAGTTTCAAATGTTGTTGATCACCTGCATATGGATTACAACTTACTGCCGCCGTCTCATCAACGGTGCAGGCTGGGCATGATCCGATTCGACCCAAATATTTGGGGACCGGGTCGTGACATGTTTTTAGTGGTGCCCCATGCAGGTCCAATCAATCAACAACTTAGGAAAACCTAAGAAACAGTTAGAACACTAGAACATCAAATTGCCACAACATAGGACCGATATATATATGTTAAATATTTTTGCTTAATTATAGACGGGTAGGCTATCTTGCTTATGTTTATATCCTAAACCTTCCAGAGAATGGCCACTGACAAAACCAACCCTGCTGGCGATGGGATGTCAACACCTGATCAAACCCCACCGCCTCAACCAAGTCCGAGTATTACACCCCATCCGTTGAATGCACCTCGTGGGTTGTTTGCTGCTTCAACGGTGGATCCATCATCTTCCCAGACGGAGATACAACCCCCTGTGGTTTCGTCCACTCCAGCTGCCCCACCGGTACCTGTGGACCCCACCGACCTTATAGGTCTGCTAAGAGGAGTATTAGAAATCCAGAGAACTCAAGCTGAAGCTCATCGCGAGCAGACGGCAATTATGAGAGAAGGCATGGAGAATGCTCATACCGTGGCAATGGCTGCACTGGAGAGAGGAGTAGCAGCTCAACAGGAACCAAGGCCTGCCAAGGTGGGCGATATTGAGAGTTTCAAGAAGCAGAACCCTCGACCCTTCAAGGGAACCAAGGGAATCGTCTATGCTGACGAATGGCTCGATAATATGGAGCGTCTTCTAAGCGTCGCTCGACTTCCAGAAGACCTCAAGGCTGAAGCAGTGGGACTCCAACTGCAAAATGTAGCAAGCACCTGGTATCGGAATGAACCCCGACTCCATGATAGGCAGATTGACTGGGACACCTTCAAGAGGTTATTCCAGAGAAAGTTCTTCCCAACTTCAGAGTTACGGGAGATGGAGCGACAATTCCAGAACCTGAAGCAGGGCAACATGACTGTGGGAGAGTATGCTGCTGAATTCGGCCAGCTCAGCCGATTTGCCAAGAACCTGGTGGCTGACCCTGACGATCGTGCTGAAAGGTTCAGATATGGACTAAGAGAAGAGATCCGCACCCATGTGATCTCAGGCGGTGCTAAGACTTATGAAAAGATCCTGGAGCGAGCTCAAGACATAGAGAAGAGCCAACCTGCCCGCTCGAAGAGAGATTATCCTGGAACTAACAACTTCCAGGGTAATCAGAAGAAGCCCAACAACAACAGCAACAACAACAGCCGTCCTCCCTACCAGCAGGCGAGGAACAATGACAAGGCGCCTCAGAGGCAGATCCCCGTCTACGACTTTTGCAAAAGGCCGGGACATCTGGCAAACATCTGCAGGAAGAGGCTAGGGCACTGCCTAGTCTGTGGGTCTTCCACCCATCAAGTGAGGGACTGCCCTTTGTCGACTAACCGGACTGGAGCAACTCCACAGAAAGGACCTCTGCCCACTCAGCAACAACAGTTTGGGCAACATCAACAGAAGACGGGGCGAGTTTTTGCCCTGACAGCAGAGGAACCAGAGCCAGCTCAGGAACCTGTAGCGGATGTCATATCAGGTTCTATCTATTTGCATTCCTACCCTGCCTTAGCTTTATTTGATTCAGGAGCATCACATAGTTTCATAGCCACCAAATTCATATCTGCACACTATATAGTTACTGGCTTTAGCAAGAAGATCTGTAGGGTTATGACTGGAGGAGGACCCCTACCTATTACTGAGATCTGTGAATGCCCTATCACCATAGCTGGCCATAACCTTATAGCACATTTGCTTGTCATGTCCTTACCTAACTATGATGTAGTCCTAGGGATGGACTGGTTGAGTAAGCAGCATGCACTGATAGACTATCATCGAGGATGTGTAGTCTTCAGCCCACCTGGAGAACCGGAGTTTGAAATATCTCGAACTCCGGAGGAGATGGAATGTGTTACCTATACCTCTATCACTGAAGAGTCCGGACCTCCGCACCCTATCATAGCGGAATTCATGGATGTTTTCCCTGATAGTCTGCCTGGACTACCCCCAGATCGGGACATAGAATTCACTATTGACCTAGTCCCCGGCTCTCTCCCTATTTCTAAAGGATGCTACAGAGTCAACCCGAAGGAGGCCAAGGAGATGAAGGACCAGATCAATGAACTGAAGGCTCTGGGATTCATTCGAGACAGAGCTTCACCCTGGGGAGCACCTGTCTTATTTGTGCCCAAGAAGGACAGAACGGTACGGATGTGCATCGACTACCGGGCGCTGAACAATATCACCATCAAGAACAAGTACCCGCTGCCCCGGATCGATGATTTATTTGATCAATTGAGTGGAGCCAAGGTGTTTTCCAAGATAGACCTCAGATCTGGCTATCATCAGATCAAGGTCAGGAAGGAAGATATTCCCAAAACGGTATTCAACACCAAGTATGGGCAGTTTGAATTCTTGGTCATGCCATTTGGACTGACAAATGCTCCTGCGGTGTTCATGAACCTTATGAACAAGGTTTTCCATGAATACTTAGACCAGTTTGTTGTCGTCTTCATTGATGACATACTGATCTATTCGAAGACGGAGGAGGAGCACGAAGAGCACCTCAGGAAAGTTCTGGAAACTTTGAGAAAGGAGAAGCTGTATGGTAAGCTTTCCAAGTATGAATTTTTTTTAGACAAGATAAATTTTCTTGGCCATGTTGTCACAGGAGAAGGAATTTCTGTGGACCCGAAGAAGATAGCCGCTGTGGAGAAGTGGTCTACCCCAAGCTCAGTTACTGAAATCAGGAGTTTCTTGGGTTTGGCGGGATACTACCGGAAGTTCGTGAAGGACTTTGCTAGAATTGTCGAGCCGATGACGAAGCTGACTCGGAAGAATGAAGAGTTCGTCTGGACGGAAGAGTGTCAGGCGGCATTTGACGAGCTGAAGAAGAGGCTTACCACTGCACCAATCCTTGCGCTACCCGCAGGATCCGATGGTTTCACAATCTACAGTGATGCCTCTGGAAAAGGACTGGGATGTGTTCTTCAACAGAATGGAAAAGTGATTGCTTATGCATCTAGGCAATTGCGGACTCATGAGAAGAATTACCCCACACATGACCTGGAGCTGGCGACAGTTATCTTTGCATTGAAGCTATGGAAGCACTATCTGTATGGAGAGAGAGTGGAGATATACACAGACCACAAAAGTCTGAAGTATGTTTTCACTCAGAAAGAGTTGAACATGAGGCAAAGAAGATGGCTGGAGCTAATGAAGGACTTTGACATCGACCTGCAATACCACCCGGGTAAGGCTAATGTGGTCGCTGATGCACTTAGTCGATACCCAGTGGCGATGTTCTTGACCAAGGAGCGGCATTTGCTAGAGGACATCGAGAAGCTTGGATTAGAAATCATATTGCCTGGAGATAGAAGGATGGAGCTGGATGCTGATTCAGTACTGATGAAGTTGCAAGTGAGCTCGTATCTGATGGACAAGATCAAGGAGACTCAGTTTCAAGACGAGGCACTTTGCAAACTGAGAGACCAAGTGTTGGCGGGAACACTTGAGGGTTTCTCAATCGCCAGCGATGGAGCTTTGAAGAATGGTACGAGGCTTTGTGTACAATCTGGCGAACTGAAGAACGAACTGATGAAGGAAGCGCACCAGTCGCAGTATTCTATACATCCTGGAGCTAATAAGATGTATCGGGATATGCACACTATTGTTTGGTGCTATGGAATGAAGGAAGATGTGTCCAGATTCATGGCGAGATGTTTGATCTGTCAGCAAGTGAAGGCCAGTAGACAGAGACCCGCAGGACTTCTACAACCGCTGGACATTCCGGAGTGGAAGTGGGAGCACATCACAATGGACTTCGTGTCAGGTTTGCCTCGTTCCCAAGGAGGAAAGGATGCCATCTGGGTTGTAGTGGACCGACTAACCAAGTCAGCTCACTTTATCCCCTTCAAGGTTGGTTTATCCACCGAGAAGTTGGCGGCACTATACATGCGACACATCTACCGGATTCATGGAGTACCGGTAAGCATTGTATCTGACCGAGACACTCGTTTTACCTCTCACTTTTGGAAAAGTTTGCATGACAGCCTGGGGACACAGTTGAAGTTCAGCACTGCCTATCACCCCCAGACAGATGGTCAATCAGAGAGGACGATTCAGACACTGGAGGATATGCTGAGATCGTGTGTCTTGGAGTTCGGAGGATCGTGGGAAGACCATTTGCACTTGGTAGAGTTTTCTTATAATAACAGCTACCAAGCCAGCATTGGTATGACCCCATTTGAGGCTCTGTATGGACGTCGTTGCCGTACACCATTGGCATGGGACGACGTAGGAGAAAGAGTACTGCTGGGCCCAGAAATGGTGACCAACGCAGCAAAGAAGGTTAAGATAATCAGAGACAAGCTCAGAATTGCCCAGGACAGACAGAAGCATTGGGCAGACAGCAGTCATCGACCATTGGAGTTTGAAGAAGAAGATAAAGTCTTTGTGAAGATTTCTCCTATCAGAGGTACAATCAGATTTGGCAGAGCTGGGAAGCTGAGTCCCAGGTACATTGGACCATTTGAAGTTCTGAGCCGGATTGGAGAAGTGGCGTATAGGTTAGCTCTACCAGCTAATCTAGAGGGCGTGCACAACGTCTTCCACGTCTCACAGCTCAGAGGCTACGTCCCTGATGAGAATCACATCTTAGATCACTCAGAGCTGGAGATTGGACCGAGCCTCACTATGCCTGAGAAGCCAGTGGCAATTTTAGACCGAGGCGAGAAGAAGACCAGGACCTCGGTGACTCCGATAGTTCGAGTAATGTGGAGGCATGATTCCCCATGCGAGTCTACCTGGGAACGAGAGGATGAGATGCGGGAGAAGTACCCGTATTTGTTTGAGACCTGAGGTAATTTCTAACCCAACTCTTAAAATTTCGAGGGCGAAATTTTCAAAGGAGGGAAGGTTGTGAAACCCGTAAATTTTCGAGAATTTTTAGAATTATTTTTTTTATTTTTTATTATTATTTTAGATTATGTGTTCAAGTAAAATTCTTGATAGAATAAATTTTAAATAGTAATTGTGAAGTGTTATATTAATATTATTATTAAAGTGTAAAAATTATTTTTCCAAAATAAAAATTGGGATTTTTGATTGTTGGCCCAGACCGAACCTGGTTCGAAACTAAGATTGGAGACTAAAATTTTTATATATTAAGTTAGGTTTTTAAAATATTAAACCTAATTTTTATAAAAAGAAAATTATTCAAATAGTTTGTTTTGTTGAGGTCAATTATTTTTAGCTAACCCATATCCTTATAACCTTAAACCCATTAAACTTAAAACCCAAACCCATTTGTGGGAGAGTGAGAAATTCATTCTGTTGAGTGTTCCATTGTGGGCATTCATTGTAAACAAATGGTTGCTGTTGGAAGCCATTTAGTGAGCTACATTCATTGCTCATTTGTAAGCATTCTTATGGCTGGGTGTTGCTGTCGGTTTTTTTTAAGACCATTCCTTTCTTCTTCCTTGGTTTCAACTGTTGGCTTCCCGACTTCCTCGGCCGGCGCCGTTAATGGCGAGGTGCTCTTCATCTTCCCTAGATGGTAACCCCTATCCATATTTCCTATATAAACCACTTCTCCCCAACCCTCTTCTCCACACCACAAAATTCTTTCTCAAATCCCTAGTTCCCAACCCTTTTCTCCGGCAAAATTTCGGCGAATCGGAGCTCGATCCACCTCCCGAGGCCGACCCGAGCTCCCAGCGCGTTTCCCGACCCCGGTGCCCCGATCCCGCGGCCGTTCCGCGTCCGCCCGCCGGCGAACCCGTCGCCCGCCGCCGCTGACGCCGGTGCTGACCCGCGTGGCCTCGTGTGCTCTGTCGGTGTTCCCGTTTCTGAGCCCGTGACGTTTCCTTTCCGAGTTCACTTCGGGATTTCCGTTGTCATTTTGGGTAAACTCTGACCCGTTAATTTCTTTTGTCAATGATGATATTCTGGTCCTACCAATTCCTTCGGGAATTTAGTTTTCGGTAACGTAGCGACTACGTTACTGTTTCAGTTTTTTCGAGTTCTTCGGATGATCATATGCTGCTGGTTTGGTTCTGTTGGATTATTCAGACAGAACAACGTTCTGTGGATTCTCGGATTTTCCGAGAATTCTTTCGGAATGGTTCTGTGTTTTCAATTCTCGGGTTTTTTCGGGAATTTTTCAGGATTAAAATTGAGTTTGGAGTTTGATGCATTTTTTTTATCTGTCTTTGTTGGGAATTGGTTCTGGAAGAGTTCTGGTTTTTGAAAGAATATAGTTCTGTGAAATTTTCGATATGGTTTCGGGTTTTCGGGAATGCTGGTTTGGCTTTGAAAGAAAAAAAAGTATTTTCTGTGGAAGGCTATATATTTTGGATTTTGGGAATAATTTTGCAGGTAAACGGAGCATTTCCCAGTTTTTGGGTTGACCAAAATAGAGGGAATGCTGCCAATTTTTTTACAAAATATAAAAAAAAATAACTTTTTGGATAAATATTGTTTTAATAATATTATATGCGGACGACGACCTTAATGGTCAATGGGCCCCAGTGAAATGCAAACGCACCGGTTTGTCCGGACGTTGAGGCAGAATAGCTGAATATGACGACTGGACCAGAGTCTGAGACTCATATTACTTTTATAATTTAGTTTAGGAATTATTAGTTATTAATAATATTATTTTGTAGGAAATTTTTGAGATTAACAATCTTCTCTTATTTCAATTTGTGGGAATGTAAGGGCATAAGCCCATTTATCTATTTTTGTAAATTTGTAATAAGTAGGAAGTAGCTGTGGATTTTCTGGGATTGTGAGCGAGTAGGATTAATTAATATTAATATTAACTATTAGTTAGAAATTCACGATTTTCTCATTTAAAGAAAAGAAAATATATTTATATATATAATTATAAAATACTAACTATTTCCCAATAAATTGATAAAAACAAGTTTTTCGAAATAAAATATAAATTTAGATTTCCTTAAATGTAACGCACTAGAAAAACGTATTTTTGATTGTGTTGGTTAATACAAGACTAAAAATTGACTAGGAGACAAAAATCTAGAGATTGTAACTAGATAATTCTAGAGTTGTGGTTTCTGAGACAAATTTCCGAAATGTAGGATTTCAAGGAAGAGTGTGACTGTTCAAATCCCGAAGTACCAATCTCGTCCAACCTGAGAAGTTTAAGGCAAGTACATTTATGTAAATTTACGATTATTTTAACAATCATTTCATTGCAAGTTTAAACCACTGTTATACACGAACTCTTTCGAGAGTACTGACCGTACTGTTGGGGACTGGGGGAGTAGAGTAGTGGATATGACCAAATCCAAAATTAGAATAACTGACTGTATTAGCTTTTCCCTCTTCACACGGGGACAAGCCATACCGTATCACTAGGATACTACTGTAACCCAATCCGGTCATATTCATTACCTATTCACATTACTGTACTGTATTATTTCAAAACTGTTCATCTTCAAACTGTTTAAAAGTGCATGATATTAATTGTCATTTTAATTGTTAAAATTTGCATGAATTGTACTTTGCTCCTTTCCTGACTGGATCCCCGTAGGTACTACTGATGACCTGGAGATGCTAATCAATAGCTACTATGATCCTGATTTATACCCGGCGGTACTTCCACCTGAGGAGGATGTTGTGGCGTCTCCATAGATGCTACTTTAGTTTGAGAGTTTAGTTGTTTCTATGTTATTTCTAGTTTATGAATCCTTGTAACAGAACAAAATTTAAATTATCATTTAAATAAAGGTTGTGGCAAACTTAGTTTCAAATGTTGTTGATCACCTGCATATGGATTACAGCTTACTGCCGCCGTCTCATCCACGGTGCAGGCTGGGCATGATCCGATTCGACCCAAATATTTGGGGACCGGGTCGTGACAGTAACAAGTCGCAAACACCTAAAAATGAGCTTAAAATATCAAACACGGTCACTAAGTTTAATCTTTAGTATAAGTTTAAGTAACCAAAATTCACTTCAAAATTCTATGAGAACACAAAACATAAGCTCAAAAGATCAAAAACTCAATTCTTAGCATTCTTAACATAAATTTAAATCCACTAAAATCCGTCCCAAGTTCTAGAAACCAACCAAAACAAAGATAAACATTGAAAATGAGTAATGTAAAATTAACCATGAACAACATTAAAAAATGTGCGCGTGTGTGTGTATATATATATGTGTGTATTTGTGTGTGAATCGGCTCGGTTCGGTATTTTCGGTATGGTATTACACTCAAACCGTTACCATTACCATTATACCGTAATTTAGTCGGTTCGGCAATTCGGTATATAATTTCGGTTCGATTTTTCGGTATATTTTTAATCGGTATTCGGTCGATTTTTCGGTATAGGTCGGTGTTTGCTCACCCCTAGAACATGGGGGAGAAAAATTTGAGAGAAAAAAGTAGGTGGGTCCCACCAAAAAAAAATTCTCCCAAATGTGGAAGAAAAATGGAAAGAGATGAGAGAAATTTGAGTGAATTTACCCCACCACCCCTCAAAAAGTTAATATTAAATCATCATTTGAGAATACCAAAGAGGAAATAGTAATTATACATATATCCATAAACAAATAAAAAATTGTTTTTAAAATTTTCCTTCCCCTATTTTTTGTCCATCCAAACAAAGAAAAGAAAAATTAATTTTACTTTTATTTTACTCTCCTTCATTTTTTTTTTCCTCAAATTTTTTTCTCCCTCCCCACAAATGTTCCCAAACACAATGTCAAGGAAACTTGGCCTCAGAACTAATGGATATGGAGCGAGGGACATAGTAAAAGTGTTAGCGATAGAAAGTGGAGTACTTGGAGAGTAATAAACATTATTTAATATAAAGTATCCTCCTCTCCCACACCCGTAGCAGCTGAATGGTCATCTAGAGGAGCAGAATGGCCGTTGGAAGAGTACATTTGGAGAAGAGAATGGACTCGAAATTGAAGAGTAATAATTACTTAATATAAAGTGGAATGTTTGGAGAGTAATAAAATATTTAATATAAAGTATCACCCTCTTAGCTGGCCGGCCGACCCTTTCACATTCTTTGTAAATTATAATGAATATTTATTACTATTATTAGTCTAAGTGCACGTACTTTGTACGTATTTTAATTAAAATATCATAAGATCAGATGTCGTCTTTTCATCTTTAACAGTTTATTATTTATGTTTGTATGTTTTTTTTTACAATGCTAAGATATCCAAAGTACAAATTTTGTTCTTTTTTTTTTAACTTTTCTATTGAGAATAATAATTTTTTAAAAATGGTAAGGATATAAAATTTTTACATTGGAATATAAAAAGTTGTATGGAAAAAGAAAACTTGCATGCAAATTTTATTGTTTTGACTCTTAAACATAAATGACATGCAAGTTGACATAAGAACATTATGTTTATAAAATGCTCAAGGATATTTTAGGAATTCAAAAATTTCACTATCAAATTTTCCTATTATATAGTAGAATATATATATATAATATTTTAATATAAAGGCAAAAAAGTAGAAGATGAAAAGTCATAGTTGAACCATGAAGAAATCATATGAGAATAACACCCTTTCATTAATATATATTATATAAACATTATATATAATTTTGGATATATGTATCTAATATTCAGAAGCTGTAATTTGAAATCAGATCAAATATTTACGAAAATAATATCCGAAAAATACTCGGATATTCGAACTTGATATCCGAAATTTTGAATAATATCCGAAAGTTCAGATACGCGGATTCGAATTTTAGACTATCCGTTAAATGTCGAAGGTTCAAACGTCTTGTTGTGATTACTTTGCAGCCGAAAAATGAAGATACCAACGTCGAACCCAATCAAACCATAGAATGAATGTATGACCTGACCATACCCAAACTTGAATCGGCCCGACCATATCTAAACTTGAACTGACTTCAACACGACCGTGACTTGAATTAGGTTTAACCCATCCCTGACTTGACCAAATTATGATGTAACGTAGAGTTAGATTAAGAAAATTTCAAATCGTACCAAATATGAAATCTCCAACATCCCGTGGCACAGTATACAAAAAACCAAAAAATTCGTCTAAATCATGATATTTTTTTCAAAATTTATGTCAAAGCACAAAGTTGTATAATTTGCAAAGAAAGCACAAAAAAGACCTATAAAGGGGCGTTTGGTTCAAGTTTTTGAGGCTTGGAAATGGGATTTGAATTCCTTACCCATGTTTGATATGTTTAGGATTGGGAATGAGGAGTTAATAGGAGGGGGTTATGTGGGAAAGCTATTCCCATGGATGTGGGAAATGTATTCCCAAGCCCTCCTTTGGGAATAGATTTGCTTTCCTAGAAATGATGTTTGACTATTTTGTTTGGACGATTATACCCTCTCTTTATTTTCAAATTTTCAACTCCTATTCCAAACATGTGAATCATCATGAAATTAGTGAAAGGGTATTAAAGTAAAACTAAATAAATTAAGATTCTTATCCATGTGTGAACCAAACATGAAAATAAAATTTTTTAAAATTTTGAACTACCTATTCCCAACCTAACCAAATATGGGTATGGAAATGTTGAATTCCTTTCCCATGGAAAAGAAATTGAAAATCTATTCCTAGAAATCCAAAAACTTGATCCAAACGAGCCCTAAAGGTTGTTTTATTTAAAAAAAAAAAAAAAAAAAAAAAAGCAGCTAGAGAACGTCTTTTGAAAGAATTTTCATATATATTTTTATTTAAAATTCCAACGGCCGTTAAGTTAACTCTTAACATGAAAACCATTAAAATAATAAATAAACGAAACGTCCTCGGAAAGTGCATTCCCCAAGGGCAAAACGTTATTCCTTTAAGCGTTTTTCTTTGGTCGTTCTTAAATATGCTTCTTCATCCACATGTCAACTCACACTACTATATTCTAGGGGTGTACATCGGTCGGTGGTCGACCTATTTGGTTCCAACCGAAGTCGAACCGAAGTTAATCGGTTTAAAAATAAACAAAATCGAACCAAACCAACTAAATGGTCGGTTCGGTTTTCAAACCGATCGACTTTGTTCGGTTTGGATCGGTTCGACTTAGTCGATTTTGATCACATTTAAAAAATGGACTGTATGCTTTTTTGTGTGTATGAAACCTCAGTCAACTTGCACTTTGCAACAATAAATACAATTCAGCAGCTCCAATTAACTTGAACTTTGCAGGTGGAAAAAAATGGCAATTATACATAAAAAAAATGCATATACATTCAACCAAAAGTCTCTTTCATGTGCAGAGGAGCACTTATAGGTTATACATAAAAACTATTCAATTTCAACTTGCAGCATACAGCCTTACAGCAATATGTAACATACATGAAAATGTGCTTATCAAAAGCCCCTTTCATGTGCACAAAGGTCACTAAATTTAGAGCAACCAAAAGTCCCTTTCATATGCACAGGAGCAATCTTAGGCTATACATAAAAACCATTCAATTTCAACTTGAAGCTTACAGCCTTACACCAATATAATACAACCCAATGAACCCATACCCAACCGACCAACCCTAACTATTTAACAAGAATTTGGTTCGGATCGGTTTAGACGGTTTTTGGCATAACCAAACCGTGAACCGAACCGAACCGGTCGGTTTTGAAAAAATTGAAGCCGAACCAAACCGACCGAACCATCGGTTCGGTTTAAAATCAATCGGTTCAATTTGACTTGGTTCGATTTGGTCGATTTGACTTAATTATGCACAATCCTACTATATCCTCTCCAAAGTGGTTGAGAGCTAGTAAAGTTCCTCAAGGAAAGGATAGGAGACCAGCAGGTCCAGCAAGTACCTATTGGTACTTAGGGCTGCAAACGAGCCAAGCCGAGCCAAGCTTTTGTAAGCTTGAGCTTGGCTTGAGAAGGATTAATCGAGCTCGAGCTCGAGCTCGAGCTTGATAAGTTTTTTATTTTTGAGCTTGAGCTTGGCTTGGTTTGAGCTTGAGCTTGGCTTGATAAGCAAGCTTGATAAACAAGCTTGATAAGCTCAAAATCAAGCTCGTTAAACTTGATTTCAAGGTCGCTCTTTCAAGCTCGTTAAGCTTGATTTCAAGCTAGTTAGGTTTGAAATAAAATTAAAATTAAAATTTAAAGCACACAACTATATTGTTATACAAACATATATAAAATTAAAATTTAACAAAGAACAAACGAGCTTCTAAACAAGCTCCTAAACGAGCTTATAAACAAGTCAGCTTGCAAGCTCATAAACGAGCTAGCTTGCGAGCTCAAACGAGCGAGTATTTCTAAGCTTGAGCTTGGCTCGTTTATTAAACGAGCTCAAAAATGAAGCTTAAGCTCAGCTTGTTTACTAAACGAACCGAGCTCAAGCGAGCTTTTATCGAGCTGAGCTTCGAGCAGCTTGCGAACGGCTTGGCTCATTTGCAGCCCTATTGGTACTCGAGACCCAAGGAATTAGCTAGCTCAGCTGAACATCCCTTCCTAATTCTCTTAATCATTTGGAGGGCTTCTCGTTCAAACATGTGGATGAAGCAAATTTAAGAATGACAAAAAAAAAGGTCCAAAGAAAGGACATTTTTCCCTTGGAAAGGCGTTTTCTTTCTTCATCTTTTTAATGGTTTTCATGGTTGGGAGTTAACGGCTGTTAGATTTTAAAAAAAAAATAGATGAAACACTTTTCCAAAAGCAAAATGCTAAATCTACAACCAAATACTTACGACCTCTCTTTTCCATCCCCACGCGGCGGTTGTAGGCATAGCAAAGCTCTTTCCAAAAGACATTTTCTATTTTTTTTAATTTTTTTTAATAGAACACTCTTTCAAGAGTATTATTGTTCTCTTTTTTTTTTTTTGCAAATTATACAAACTTTGTGCTTTGACAGCAATTTTGAGAGAAAATTATGCTTTAGAAGAAAATTTCCGTGCAAAAACTAGTAACCACCATGAGGTGGTCAAGACTTAAATTTCAATTGAATAAATTTTAATTAAATTGGACGAGATTTTGGTACAATAGCCATGATACGAAGGCCGTAGCAATCGTCTCATCTAAAAAAAGAAAAGGCCTTGCAGAGGTAGACGCAAAAGTCATTTGGGCCTTTGTTTCTGTTGTATTTGTTTTGAGTTGACCGGCCCATTTTATTTTTTTTTCACTGTACATATTTATATATTTAATTTCATTTCGATCTTCATTATCATCATCAGAAGTAGCAACTAGCAAGCAGATCCAGAGAGGCACAGAGAGGGAGATGGAGGAGGCGAAGGGGATGGTGAAGCACGTGCTTCTGGCCAAGTTCAGGGATGACGTCAGCCCCGAGAGAGTGGAGGAGCTCATCAAGGGCTACGCTTCTCTTGTCCCGGTCATCCCGACCATGAAGGCATTCCACTGGTCACAAATCTCTCTCTCTCTCCCCCAACCTTCAATTTCCTCTTATTAAAATCTTAAATTTTATTTTCATTTGGTTCGTACAAACAGGAAGTGGATTTGGATTTTGTCAAAATCCTGAATTTGTAGATTCAGGATTTTGGACCAAAAGCTGTTTGGTAACTTGGAATTTGGAATTGGAAGGGGACATAATTCAAATTCTGTGTTTGGATGGTAGGATGTATGTAGAAAGAAAAAAAATGTTATGGTTAACTAAGGGTCTGCTTGTTAATGGTGTTTTCACCGGCTTTGGGGTGTTTCTAAACCGGCCATTTATGAAACCCATGCTTGTTATTTTTTTTTGAGCCACTGAATTTGGTCTGCTCAAAAATCACCCAAAACCGGTGTAATGTATTTTTGTGTGACTTTATAAACACCCCCAAATTGGTGGATTTTGGGTGGCTTTATTATTTTATTCCATTTATATCATCGCCAAAAATATATATAAATATAACTACTAATAACTGGCCCTTTTTTTCCTTCTGTGTTTCTCTTTCTTTCCTTCCAGTGGCTGCTCTTTTCCTACGAACTTGCCTTGTAATTGTCCTTGGAGCTCCATTGGATGCAGAATTGTTTTCTGAGACAAGAATACAAGAAAAGCTTTTTGATACAGGGGTTACCTTCACGTCCATAAATCCATATTTTATCAAAAATAATATTTATTTATATATGGACATAAATGTAAATTTATTATTATAGAAAACTTTCAGAACCGCTGGTTAATGAATTACCAAGCATGGATTGGACTGGTTGAAAAGCCGCTACTTAAAACCACCAAAAATCGAATCTCTCATAACCGTTCATTTCCGCTACTCTAAAAACACCTCATAACCGCTACCCCATAATTGTCAAGCAGATCCTAAGGCCATCTCCAATAGGGGTTTCTATCTACCCTATTTCTATGGTAGAAACTCACTTTAGGAAGAAAACATATTCCAATGGTGATTTCTATAATAATTTCTATCCTACGGTGACTTAGAATGTAGAGTTTCTATGAGGGTTTCTACACGTAGAAAGAAACTCTCCATCACTCATAACAATTAATGTTGGGCCCCACATCATTAAATTGATCCTATTATTTGTTGTCACATAGAATAGAAATGGAGAACCATTGTAGAGTGTTTATTTGTATGTGCAATTTCTATATAGAAACTCTACCAACTAGGATAGGAATTTCCATAAAATACAATGACATGTAGGATAGAAACCATAGTTCGCAGTATCGGCCGATACCGATCCGATACGGTCGATGTCGATACAGTTTGGCATGTCCCGGCCCGATACCGACCGATATCCGATACTGACCGATACCGACATTAGGAATCTCTTTTCCTGTCAATTCAGCAAAACAAATTGAACAAAAAAGACCAATCAACAAGGGTGTAAAAGCATAGAAAGGTTATAAAAGTATGTAAAAGAAGAAAACTTATCTATCGTATGTAAATCAATCGGTAAAGATGACTACTATTTCATTCAATTTCAAAACTACTAAGAAACAACAATGAAAATATTAAAATTATGCCTAAATTTATAAAATATATTTTCTAAAATGTTAATAATTTATTAATAATTATTTGCTTTTCGATAACAAAAAATATGATACTTCGTTCTGTAACCTCAATATTGTCGATACCGTTGATCCCGATACTCATAGGAATGGTCTGATACAGATTTCGATACCGATACCGATACCGATACTTCGAACCTTGATAGAAACCCGATTTTATAAATCCCCATTGGAGATGGCCTAATAATATAAACAATTGATATTAATAAACTATTATGGTTAACTAATTAAATATTATAATTTTATAATAAAAAATAATTATCTAATATTATGGTTTACTAACGATCATAACTATGTATGTTCAACTAATAATTATAAAGTATTAATTATCTAATTAACAAAATAATATGGTTAACTAGTAATTATAAATTATAATTACTAAGTACGAACAAAATTATTTTATTAGTTAATTATAACTTAAAATTAATTTATTTATTTAAATATTAATTTTTTTAATTTTAATTAACTATTCTAATCATATAGTAATATAGTAAGACATACTAATTCATTATCTAGTTAAATTTATAATTACCTATTAGTATTATATATTTAAATATATTTTTATTTATATTAATTAAATATTCTAACAACTTATTTATATTAATTAAGAATAAAACGTTCATATATAAAATATTAACTAACTATTAGTTAATTTTTAGTCAAGATTGTTGATTAGTGTTAACTAAATATTTAATAGAATAATAAAATTATTAGAAAACAAATTCACCTTTCTTCTTCCGAAATCCGGATTGGATAGGAGGATGTGGAATGGCCTCCAAATCCTAGTTTTAGATTTGGAAATTAATCATTACGACTTTCCAAATCCAACGTCCAACCAAACATAGGATCTCATGGATTTGACTCCAAATCCATGACGAGTTCATGTTTGCCAAACATGCCCTGATTACAAATCTAGATCTCCGAATGCCACCTAGCGCACTTGTAGGTGTAACTGGTGTTGCAAATACATCGTTTAGTTGTCTGCAAGTGATGTTGTTGCGGGATTTACAAATCTAGTATTTTGGAACGATGTAATTAGGATGTTTGGTCGCAACTCAATGTTGTTGCAAAATACGAAAAAATTGTTTGGTTGTGACTTTATGATATTGAATGGATTAAGGGAGAATGAGAGGAAATGGTGTGATAAATATTGCAACAAGTGAGTGGTATTTGTTGCCAATTCCACTATTTACAACAAACCAAACACCGAAAATTCTGTAAATGTTGCAACAAATGTCGTATGTATGAATTATTCAGTGGGACGAGCTCACCGTGTGGTAGCAGTGAATGGTGAGCCCGTCTAATTGTATAATGACACGTGGTAATATTAAAAGCCAAAAAAGAAACTAATCAAACAATTGACAAATATCATTAAGATATGATTACCAAAAATATTAAGATATTACCATGTGTTATTATATCATTGGACGGGTTCATCATTTACCACTGTCACGTGGTGAGCCCGTCCCACTGAATAATTTCTCCATCTACTGGCAACGGAGCATGCCCTTCATGCAACCTATGTACCATTTTAATCAGCCTATAAGCCTTGGGGTTTCCGGTCAAATCTTTGTCCTCCTAATCCTATTCGGCTCGGGTCTTGGATTCTGTGTAGTTTTATATCAAACTATTTTGAAGTATTGTTTAATATGCTTACTGATGTTCAAACTCTAGTTTTAAGATTATGTGGTTCATAATAATGATTTCTCTTAAACAACAATTCTGATGGCACACAAAGGAACACTAGAGTCTTGTTTATCAAATATTTGATAGAGTATTCAAACTTTTCAACAAGACGTATGTGATAAACTTCGATGTTTACTACATGTAAATTGGATTTGGGTTCGTATGCGATCATAACCAAATCTTGTCATCCTAGGATAATAAGGATTTCAAGTTGAAATTCAAACTCTGTAGATCAGTTTATCGGTTATCATTGACTGCCGTAAGTGAATATAACTAACTTGGAGTGGAGATATGGTCCTCAAAATCAGATATTTTCACTTGATTCCTGTTAGAGAGATGTATGTGTAGCAAACATTCGTTGTTATATTAAGCAGTTTCATTATGTTCTTGGTCAAGGGCTGGTTACAAATTAATCGGGTTACATTGGCAAACTAATTGGCATTACAACCCTTTGGAGAACATGCTTAATCATCCACTTGATTAATTGGATTAACCTCTGGCTGATTAATTGTTGATTGATCCGATTTTTAGAATGCAAACAAGCATAACTCAAGTGGCATAGTATGTTAGTTGACCACTATATACTAGAGCTTGACTTGTACTTGAGACTGGAAAAATTATTCCGTGTTTTAGCTACACAGGGCCGTCAGGTGTGTCCAACACTCAAGAACAAGGGACCATCAAGATAACTATTCAGCATGTGCATTCTCTTGTTGCCTAAATCTTCATGGGTTCCACTTTGTAATTGAGTGTTCGGCACACCGGACAGCCCTGTGTCTTCCCGACAAAGAATAATTTCTCTTAGGACTATATGAGTTGTGCAGGGCTCTCACTCATAGATAAGAAGCTTATGCTAGTATAAGGTGCCAATGGAAGGAAGAAATAAACAGGGTTGGCTGCAAATACTTATTTCGATATTTGAACCCAAGATCTGTTCCTTTGAAAGTTGAAACTTTGTTAGATACTTAGATAACCATTTTACTCCATAAAATGAAATGAACATGGAAAATAGGGATTCCATTGTTCACAAATAAAGTCAGACCACTTGGTGATTTCTAGGTATGCAACCACAATTAGACTCCTATCACACCTCTTGTTGTCCTCTAATGTGATTTGGCAAAGGGGATCCTACACGGATATACTTGATCCCTTCATTATTTATATAATTGTTGTAGATTATGGGGTTGATGATTTTGACTTTGGGACAATAGTCAAGCTATTCAGGTCTATTCCAACATACTTTGAGACGTGTATGCTTTGAACCTTTAGATAGATGGGCCGGACTAGAGAGACAGTAGAACCGAACCGATGCCTATCTCAAGACTCAAGTAGAGAGAGGCTTAACCAAGTGCCAATACTAGATGGAGAAAACATGATTAACAATCCTGCAGGATCCCTTAATACTGGCAAGTAACAAAGGTGTTAATGTTATCAATGGTGGTTGTTTCCTTGGATTCCTCATTGTGTTGTGGTCGTTCTTCATCTCTGAATAGAGGAATATATATTTGCCTGTTTTCTCTCTTTCGAGCTTTTGGCTAAAGTGATTATATCCAACATGATGATTAAATACTAAGTCTTGTATCTAGACATGCCCTATTCACCCCTTCTTCTTTTTGAGACTAAGGGACAGTTATTCCCCCCTATTTATTTATACCTCTCTGTGTGACTTATTTATGCCACAGCTTCTACCGCTTTTTTGAAAGGCCCAATTGTCTCTTGCAAGTGAAACTCTGAAAGTGAGTGAGACCTCCATTATAGACTAACAGCTGAAGCTTACTAACATGGTATCACAGCTCAAGCTTAATAACATGGTATCACAGCTCAAGCTTAATAGCATGGTATCACAGCACAAGCTTATATTGGTTCCCTGCCTATATAGTTCCATCCTAACATGAGTTGAGTTTTAGAGTTGGCTTAATGCAGATTCAAGGCCAATGGATAATTTCCACCAATAGCACAAGCGATTGGGTCCAGTGATTGTCGAACAAGATTGACCTGGCCCTAGCAGAAATGTTCACTGGAAATTATTTTGCCAGAAAGAAAAGCATGCCTGATTGTTTCCAGTTTCCACTTCATAATTCATCGGAAATTGTCTAACAATATTTCCTCCGGTAGCGAGAGGTCCACAGTCTGGAATCTGTATGTGAGTTTCATTCAGGGAAAAATATATATATTAAAAGAAGTAAACAATCAGAATCCAAATTTCATATCGTGTACCTTATGATTGATTTATTTGACTTGTGTCGTCTTGACCAAGATGGTCTCCAAGTCCAGGAAACCTTGGAATGTTGTCTCCTTGCATAAGGCTGTGTTTGGTAGGAAGGATAGAAAAGTGGAAGGAAGGAAAAAGATTAGGATATATTTTCCTTCCATATGGAAAGGAAAAATTATTTCCTTCCTTTGTGTTTGGTTGGAAGTTTGGAAAAGAGAAGAGATGCATTATTCTTTTGTTTGGTATGGAAAGAAAAGTAAAATGAAAGGAAAAAAAAGGTTCTACCAATTCTATCCTCAACTAAAACACATATTTACCATTTGATTTCATTAATAATTTTTAAATGATACAATTCATATTGGGGTACAATTGTTAATTAATATAAGTCCATTTTTTCTTCCACTTTTGGAGTGATTGGATTTCTTAGGTTATGAAGGAAAAGCAATCCCCCCACTTTTCCTTCCATACCAAACAATAAAAAATGAATCATTTCCTCCACTTTTTCCTCCTCCATTTTCTTTCCTCCCACTTTCCCCTCCTACCAAACACAGCCTAAGTTCATGTTGTATAAACCTCTATAACCTAGCTATTAGGCTTCAGGTAGTCTCTCTTGTTCAACACTGCCATGGACATCATAAAAGCACCATTTATCAGGTTTGAACTATAAGTTGACTGCTTTGAACCGTTTCGAAGTTTAATGGATCGTCCCTTAAATCAGCAAACAATAGCCATAAGTATTTAGGGAACTGTACTGAAGCGAGGAACATACTTTCTCCATAATTTGCTTATCCTTTCGGTATTGCCTACCTGAAACACGATCAATCAATATACTCTAATTTGGCCTCTAGATGCAATGAAGTATGACATGGACCTCAAATCTTCAGAGTACGCTAAACAGCTTAAGCAATCAAGTAGCCATGCCACTTTTAACTTGTCCGGAGATGACCAAGTTATGATATTCTTATATGTTATACCACTATCCAAAGTTGAATATGCTGTATATGCATGGGAAGGAAGTATTGGTATCATCATCTTTTCCAAGATTCTTATGTCAATGGCAGAACACCAACATGTTATATTTAATCATTCCGATCTTTATCTGTCCCTATAAAGTCAGTAGCAACAAACAGGTTCGCATTTTCTGTAAGTTCTTTAGCGAACTATACTTGATTTTCAATTTGTAAGGAAATCTTAGGTAATTTTTTGTTTGTAGCTTAGTTGATGTGGAAGTACACTAGTGTGCCCTCTGGATAAGTAACTGGCATTTTGCAAAATCAATCGATCCAACTTACGCAACTAGTTTCCCAGCTATCCTGATTTCATTGCAAAGACTACTTGATCAAGCTTGCTGCATGTTTGTCCGAGTAATCCTGACAATCATTCTAATGTTGCTGCGTCTTCTGAAGCGCAGGGGAAAGGACGTGAGCATAGAAAACCTGCACCAAGGCTTCACTCATGTCTTCGAATCAACCTTCGAGAGTGTGGAAGGCATTGCGGAGTACATTTCCCACCCGGCACACGTGGAATACGCAAACGTGTTCCTGGCTGCGTTGGACAAAGTCATCATAATCGACTATAAGCCGACTATAGTCAACCTGTAATGGGGATTGGGAGTGATGTTGCTCATCTAATTGTGGTCAGTAAAATGTGTTGTTGCTTCAGCTTCCAGATTGTTGTCGTCGAGTTGAGTGTGTCACCTCATGTTACTACTTAAATTTGTATGTTAGATTTCGGATCTCGGCTGTATCAACAATATTATGCATCATTTGATTTTGGTCTTCATGTGGAAAAGACTTGGATTTCATTTGAGACATTTGGCGAAATTCTTGAACTGGTCAGTTCATTCATTCTCTGTGGATTGTTGGTACCGGAATTTGATTGTTACAGAGCCTGACCAGTGGGAGTATACAGTTAATGTTGAGAGTACCATTTTTTTGGTATTCAGTTATATATATAATCCTGTCAAACCTTCTAGCTCTAATGGTTAGCAGGTGGAGCGGTCGGCTGGGTGGGTTCGATGAATCGATTTTAGGGAGAAGTGAAATATTCCTTCCAGTTAATGGAGAAAGTTTATATATATATATATATATATATATATATATAAACTTCTGTAGTCAAGTGGTTAAAGAGGGAGGCAGAGGTTGCGGATTCTAGCAATGGGGGAGGGATATTAATTTTATTGTGGAAAAATGAGTATGTATATACTTACATAATTAAAAATTAAAAAATACATAAAGTTTAACTAATGTTTAATTAATAATATTATCTAATTATAGCCAAATACCTCCAATTTATGTGATTAAGATGAGAGAGATTCTTCTCAACTCCGTGGGTTCAACCCCACGTAAAATTATTTTTCTTTCTTTATCTTATCAAAAAACAATTTAAATATTTAAATTAAAATTAACGTGTGTGTGTGTGTAATTAAATTTTAATTATAATTTGTTATTGATATATGTAGATAAAAAAGAGGGTATTCGGTTATGCGAAAGAAAAAAAGAGAGTTTAAAATTATATTATTCCGTAAAAAAAATTAAATGAAATGGTTGATGATAGATATATTACTTAGACGGCTTAATTTAGAACTGTTTTGAAGCCCCTCATAATAGTAGAGATAAATGTTAATTTAAATTATTTTTTAACATTTTTTTACGTGCGTTGCCTGTAATAAATTGTGTTTTGGTTGTGTCAAAATGCATGAGAGCATGAGCAAATCCCAAACGAATTATATATACGAAAAT
Source organism: Iris pallida (assembly GCA_029216955.1). Taxonomy (NCBI): domain Eukaryota; kingdom Viridiplantae; phylum Streptophyta; class Magnoliopsida; order Asparagales; family Iridaceae; genus Iris; species Iris pallida. The sequence goes on from JANAVB010028196.1 coordinate 12,994,136, forward strand.
TATATTTTGTTCACGGTTTGTAACCGCAGGCTTGACCGTCAGCCGACGTGGCGGCCTCCTATTGGCCCCGCATGCTATCTTCGGATCTCGCCCGAGCCGAGGGTCAATATCCGACCGCCACGTCGGCCGACAGTCATGTCCGCAATTACAAACAGCGGACAACGTAGCAACTCCGTTATATATATAGGTTTTTTCTAAGGGCACCATAACTTTTGCTAGGGGCTAGCCTTTACTTGGGGGCATCCCAAGAAGGTGAAACTTTTGCTAGGGGCTGCCCACAAGTTGCTTGGGGCTAGCCCAACCCCCCAAACCCACATTTTCATCTCATTTCTTCATTTTCTCTCTCTCACTTCCAAAAGCTCTTTTCCAAAAGCTCTTCAAACCCTAAAACTATTCTCCACCACTCCATTCCAAATTCTTCCACCACTCTCTCCTCCACCACTCCATTGCAAGAGATGACACGCAAGTCGAAATAATCATCGGAGTCTAGGTATGTTCTTCCCTAATTTCTTCTACATTTTTCTAATTTTTTTTTCCAAATCAAAGAATTGTTGTTAAATCTCCAAAAAGATTTGATAAATTAGGTTTAGAATTAGTTTAGGGTTCATGAATGAATTTTTCGAACACGATAATTCGCACACATTACTTGAAATCCAAACCCTAGAACACGACACGACGTTTGACTGCTACAGTCAAGTAGCATTAGGACTGCCAGGGATGTGGCAATCCTACTGCAAAGTAGGACTGCCAAACTCTATGCAGTCCTACTGTGAAAGAGGACTGCTGAGATTCTGGCAGTCTTACTTCAGTAGGACTGCCACATCCTTGGCAGTCCTAATATAGCACTGGGGGTGACATTAGGAATTCTTAACATGATGTTTAATTGTTGTCTATTTTCGTTTCTATTATTTAATAACTGTATGTTGTCCTGCAGTCCTCCGGCCGCTCCGAAGAGAATACGGCCCACCATGTCCAGGCGCAAGGAACGCACTGAGGGACTTCCTCTCGAGAGACCGATTAGAATCTCAGAACAGGCTCCAGAAAGGAAAATCACTGGAGCGACTAGCTGGTCTCGGACGCAGCGATCGGCTCCCCCTGCTCGGTCGAAGCAATGAGCTCCCCTTAGTCCTCAGGCTTCTTCCGACGACGACGTGCCTGTTGGCCGACTACTATCACGTGACAGTTCCAACTCCTGATGGTGCATTTGCGACAAAGTTTAAGAGAGCAAGATGGCCATATATGCTTGGAGCACTGATACATTATTGGTTTCAAGAAGAAATGATGTTAATTGTTTGTCGGGTTTCTTTTAGTAGTGCATACTTGCTCTCTTGATAGGAAATGTTGCTTCTATATTCATAAGATTTATAATTTGTTCTGTTTATGAAGGTTTGTATTGTGTAAACATTCTGTCACATTATTTAGATTATTCTTCATTATGGCAAATGTTAATGTATTCCAATGCATCTATTGCCTTCCCTGAGCTACAATACGAGTTCTTGCTAATAAGATTACTGACTCATAATATGACAGCAACTACCAAAATCTAACCTACATGACAATACTATTGAAATGTGGAAAAGGCATACCATTATCGAAGTCTCACGATATGACAGTTAGCAATTGCAATCCAATGGTTGATCGAGTACTGCCAGCTACGACGTTGGGTTCAAGGTTACCGTAAATTTATTGAATTAGGACTGCCAACCCCCTGGCAGTCCTACACAAAAGGAAGACTGCCAGGGTGCTGGCAGTCCTAATTGAAATTTGCTGTTACAGCAAGTTTTAATTAGGACAACAAGTTTCAATTAGGACTGCCAGCACCCTGGCAGTTCTCCTTTTGTGTAGGACTGCCAGGGGGTGGCAGTCATATTTCTGATGATATTCTTAAACCACAAAATATTAAGACTTACACTGATGAAGGTGTCACCAATATCTCTAATATTGTTGAAGGAATGGAAGAAATGGCCCACATGCAGTCAGAACCGGTTAGCTGATGCTCAGGTAAGGAAAATGTGTTACTTAATTATCTTTCTTCAATACTAAGAGCACCTTCATTTGAAATATATATGGATTTGACTGATGCACCAACTATTTGTAGAAATTTGGGTTTGCTAGCCATTATATAGTTGATAGAAAGTTTAATTTTAACTATTTAATTCCACAATCAAATATGGAGAAATATATAAAAGAGCTTTTTTATCAGTTTCGTGCAGATTGTATTTCATCATCATCAGTGTTGAGTAATATAGTTTGCATGATTTCAGGAGACGGAGAATTATGCCAACTACGACGTTGGGTTCAAGGTTACCGTAAATTTATTGAATTAGGACTGCCACCTCCTGACAGTCCTACACAAAAGGGGGACTGCCACCCCTGGCAGTCCTACACAAAAGGAGGACTGCCAGCACCCTGGCAGTCCTCCTTTTATGTAGGACTGCCATGAGGGTGACAGTCATATTTCTGATGATATTCTTAAACCACAAAATATTAAGACTTGCACTGATGAAGGCGTCACCAATATCTCTAATATTGTTGAAGGAATGGAAGAAATGGCCCACATGCAGTACCAGAACTGGTTAGCTGATGCTCAGGTAAGGAAAATGTGTTACTTAATTATCTTTCTTCAATACTAAGAGCACCTTCATTTGAAATATATATGGATTTGACTGATGTACCAACTATTTGTAGAAATTTGGGTTAGCTAGCCATTGTATAGTTGATAGAAAATTTAATTTTAACTATTTAATTCCACAATCAAATATGGAGAAATATATAAAAGAGCTCTTTTATCAGTTTCGTGCAGATTGTATTTCATCATCATCAGTGTTGAGTAATATAGTTTAAATGATTTCAGGAGACGGAGAATTCTGCCAACTACGACGTTGGGTTCAAGGTTACCGTAAATTTATTGAATTAGGACTGCCAACACCCTGGCAGTCCTACTTTAGTGTAGGACTGACAGGGGTGTGGCAGTCCTAATTGAAACTCTCTGTTAGAAGAGTTTGTATTTAAAACTCTCATAACAGAGAGTTTCAATTAGGACTGTCAGGCTCCTGGCAGTCCTATTTGAAACTGTAGCAACCGAACGGCTAAAACGATTTGTCGTGTTCTAGGGTTAGGGTTTCAAGAAATATGTGAGAATTATTATGTTCGAAAAATTCATTCATGAACCCTAAAGTGATTCTAAACCTAATATTTATGTTTATGTTTTCTGATTTTGAGTATGAGTGGAAACATTTTTTTGGTAGCTGATCTTAGACAAATTTGGGAGAAAATTTGTGCCAAACATGATTGAGATAGGAGAATTTTTTGGGAGATAATTCTCGAAAAGAAAGGAAGAAAATTTTGGGAAAAAATTTGGACCAGGATTTAATTCTATGACCTAGAAATATTGGGAGAGAAGAAAAAAGTAGATGGAGAGAAGAAAAGAGTTGAGGGAGAGAGGAAAAGAGTAGAGGAAGGGAGAGAAAAAAAAATTATCTTTTATACCTATTGTTGGGCTGCCCCCAAGTAAAAAAAACTGATGACAAACTTGTAATATTTACAAACATTTTTTGGCTGCCCCCAAGTAAAAAGTATGGTGCCCTTAGAAAAAACCTATATATATACCACTATAAACTCTTGCCATCCAAAGGCGAAGTGAGAGAGCAAAAGAAGAGAATGATGCTAAAGGCTTCTCCACTCAAAGCCCTTCTCTTCCTCCGCCCCATCATTCCCAGCCCTCCCCCTTCCTTCCTCTCCTCCTCTTTTTCTTCCTCCTCCTCTTCAATCCCAACCAAATTCCAAAATGAACCACCGCCCCCGCCACCATCGGAAGAGGAATCCAAACTCGCATCCAAAGTGTTCGACATAATGACCAGCTCCCCGAGCCCCTCCTCCCTCCTCGCCTCCCTCGACTCCCACTCCCTGACGGCCCCCCTCCTGACCTCCCCGTCCCTCCTCTCCCTCGTCCTCCGCCGCGCCCGCTTCTCCCACTCCAGCCCCCTCCCCCCTCTCCACCTCTTCTCCCACCTCCTCTCCCGCCACCGCAGCTTCTTCCCCTCCCCCTCCTCCCTCGACACCCTCCTCTACATCCTCGCCCGCTCCCGCCTCTTCCCCCACGTCTGGTCCCTCCTCTCCGCCGTCCGCAGGCGCGACCCCTCCTGCGTCACTCCCCGCACCCTCTCCGTCGTCCTCGCCCGCGTCGCCAAGGCCTGCTCCGTCCGCCAGACCGTCGAATCCTTCTTCAAGTTCAAGAGGCTCGTGACCCCGTTCGGCACCGCGTGCTTCAACGCCCTCCTCCGCACCCTCTGCCAGGAGAAGAGCATGGCCGACGCCCGCAACGTCTACCACGCCCTCAAGCACCAGTTCGAGCCCGACAACCAGACCTTCAACATACTCCTGTCGGGCTGGAAGTCCGCGGAGGACGCCGAGAGCTTCTTCCAGGAGATGCTCGAGCTGCGCGTCAAGCCCGACGTCGTCACGTACAACTGCCTCGTGGACGTGTACTGCAAGGGCAGGGAGATGGAGAAGGCGTACAGGACGGTCGATAGGATGCGGGAGGAGGAGATCTACCCGGACGTGATCACGTATACGAGCATCATAGGCGGGCTGGGGCTGGTCGGGCAGCCCGACAAGGCCAGGGAGGTGCTGAAGGATATGAGGGAGGCCGGGTGCTGCCCGGACGTTGCGGCCTACAATGCCGCCATCAGGAACTACTGCATTGCCAAGAGGCTCGGCAACGCCTTTGCGCTCCTGGACGAGATTAAGGAGAAGGGGATGCTCCCGAACGCTACCAGCTATAACCTGTTCTTCCGGTGTTTCTACTGGGCGAACGACCTGGAGAGTTCATGGAGGCTGTACAGGAGGATGATGGGGGAAGGGTGCCTGCCCAACACGCAGTCGTGCATGTTTCTGGTGCGGATGTGCCGCCGGCAGGAGAAGGTGGGGATGGCGATGGACCTTTGGGGGGATATGGTGGAGAAGGGGTTCGGGTCGTTCACGCTGGTCTCCGACGTGCTGTTCGATCTGCTGTGCGACTTGGGGAAGCTGGAGGAGGCGGAGAGGTGCTTTGGGGAGATGGTGGAGAAAGGGCAGAAGCCGAGCCAGGTCTCGTTCAGGAGGATTAAGGTGCTTATGGAGCTGGCTAACAGGCACGAGTCAATTAGGAATATGGAGGAGAAGATGGAAATGTTTCGGAATGTGGGTAAAGTTGATGAACGGAGAGAAGAGAGATCGTCCCGAGAAACTTGGTCGGATTTACCGTTCCTCTTGGATCGAGAACAAACTTGCAGAAGGAGAAATCGTGCTTGAATGGAGATTGAATTGCCTATAAGGTACGAGCTAGGAAGCAGACACTTTTAAAAATGTGGGCTTTTCATGTCGGACTTGTATCAGACACCCAAAAATACACTAGGACACACCAAAATAAGTGTCATGTCATATCCGTTTTCCTGCAACATAGATTGAGAGAGACTCTATTAAGTCGGATGTCTCCCTATGGTCAATTCTACATTCTCTTGACCATCCATGTCATAGCAATGCAGATGAATTTTGCAGTATCATGTTTATGGAGTGTTAAGGCATACTACAGTTTAGTAAATTAAGCTTCAGAAGGATTACGAATTGAAGTTTTAAAGAAGGACATGGCCCTTAACAGAACTGAATGGAAGAATAGGATTCAAAGGGCCGAACCCAAAGATTTGGATGGAGTCGATGTTGTTATTGTTGTAAACTTCGGTACATCAAATAATAGTTTTGGCATAACCACCAAATTATTTGCCCTTTTTTTATTTAAGTAGTAGTGTTTTGTTTGAGGACCTCAAGAAGAAGACTTCAGCTTCATGTAAAATTTATGAATGACGTTTAAACATTGATGTTTTCAGAGAGCCAATTTTGTGATACATATGCTGGTATATCAGATGTGATCTTCTTGTGGAAGCACCAGTTCCTGAAGACCAGGGCCATCTTTGTGAATGACAGTAATGTCGGAGCCATGTTGTCGAGGCAAGATGAACTTCAAGAATGCTTAGCGAGGTAACCCTTTTCAAAGCACACATTGACTATGCCCTATTAGTCTCTTCTAGCGGCATTAACTCAGTTTAATGAAGAAGAAAAAAATGCTCTAATATTATCAAGCATATCCCTGTGCTTTTTCTGTCTGTGTTTTTGTACATATTCTGCATATCAAATTGATATAGATGTTAGAAGACACTACTTTCTTGGTTACTGAATTATATTATGTGACAAGAATCAGTGTTTTGCTCTTCAAATACTTGCCAACTTTTCAGTAAGTTTAAATCAGTGTTCTGCTCTTCAGATACTTGCTAACTGTTCAGTAAACTTAACTTCTGTTTGATTATCTATGTTCAAATTGACTTCAAAACCCTCATAACTATTATCTTCGGTTTTGATCTCAAAGCGAGTTCAAAATCTTTATAACTCCTCATCTTTTGTTTTGATTTAGAAACACATGACACTCTTATTACCTTCGCCAATGCCATTTTCACACCTTCTTAGTAATCTCATATAGCAATCTCATATTAGAAATTATATATTATGTCAATCTCTTCCTAAATTACAGAAATTATGTAGCAATCTCATATTAGAAATTATATAGCAATCTCATATTAAAAATATTAGAAATTATATATTATGTCAATCTCTTCCTAAATTACAGAAATTATATAGCAATCTCATATTAGAAATATGGAAGGAAAAAGTACTAAAGTTCCTAGTGTAAATATAATGTCAATTCACAAGGAATACTCCTTCTTCCGATACCTTAAGAGCATCCACAGTGAAGACATTCCAAACACATACTCCAAATTATTGAAAATTGTGTAAATTACTACTTTTGGAGTGTCTCCTTGATATTGGCACACAATGGTATGTAGAGGCTAAAAATTAAGTTATGCTACTCACCCGGAAGTCATCAAATCAAGATACATCATATCAATAGGTTGCGCCATACCAGGTTGCGCCTACATCAAGTTGCGCTACATCAGGTTGCGCCCATCTCAGGTTGCGCCAACCTCAGGTTGCGCGAGAGCCACGTGGCGCATCTCCTCGAGAAGCTGTAACGGCATCATCATTGCCTGACAACTGACAGCACATATATCAAAGAAAATCCGTTCAGATCCCGCGCAACACGGCGCTCGAGGAGATTTGGACAGATTTTATGACAGCTAGCAGTTTGCGCAACGTGTCAGATTGCGCGAGGTTGAACCCAGGCGCAAATTGCTAGGTTGCGCCTTCGCGCAACCTGATGAAGCTCGCGCAATGTGATCGTCCAGAGCAGGATGACGTGGCGTGCAAGCCACTAACTTCGTAGAACGTGTCCACTATATTGCTCACGACCATGCGCATCTCATTCAAATGTTGCCACGTGTCCACAGCAGTTAGTGCAACCACTCGCGCAAGTTGTTGCATTGCGCCCCCGCGCAACCTGATGAAGCTCGCGCAAGGTGATCAAACAGTATCCAGAACAGGGTGACGTGGCGTGCAAGCCACTAGCTTCGCAGAACGTGTCCACTACACTGCCCACGACCACGCGTATCTCAATCAAACGATGCCACGCGTCCACGGCAGTTGGTGTAACCGCTCGCGCAAGTGAACAGGGGGCGCGTAACCTGAAGTGCGCGCAACCCAGAATAACTGCTAAACAGTTATTTCAAGAACTATATAAATAGAGTTTCAAATCAGTCACAAAGCATCACGAATGATCATAATCTCCTGCTAAAGTGCTGTTGCATCCTCCAGAGGCTCGTATCTTCAATATCACATCGTCCAAGGGATAAAGTGATCGTCTTATGATCAGATTCCTATAGTTGTACTTTCTCAGAAATCAATTGTACCCTTTTTGTACTCTTTCTCAGTTTGTAGAAATCCAAAAATCTCTTTTGTTTTTCGCAAACATGGTACACTCCAAACAAACATCTTTTTTCCTCTTTATTTTCCTTCCCTTCCCTATTTGGTAAGATTTTTCCTCCCCTTTTTTTTTCCTTTATTTTTCTTCAATGTTTGGTAAGAACGGTTAATTTTGGTGGGCCCATGAATTAATGTCGAGGAGCTAGGGCACGCTCTTAGCTTTCTAGCAATTTTCAAGTATGGACAAGTGCCCACTGCACCATTCAAGTGCTACAAAATTTAACTAAAGTCAAAATGTAGCACTTAGAAACCTCTCCCACTGTGGATGTTCTAACCAACACTTTAATTATATAAATATTATGCCATTAGCAGGACATAATAAGCAGCAAGTTCATAGGTTTATTATGCCTTTGTTTAAATTCTCTTTTCAAATTGTGGTGCTTCAAAACAAGGACGGAAACCCCCCCCCCCCCTCCCCACCCCCCCCCCCCCACCTCGGGATTTTCACCTCTTTAGGAGTGTAAACGGACGGAACGGACTCAAACAATCACATGACAGACCTAAGTCTGGATCGGTCCAAATCGGACCCAAATATCGATGTTCAGGCTCGGTCCGTTAGGAATTAAGTAGGCTCGTATTCGGCTCACTAGACTTTTCGGACGAATCGAACTCAGACCGGACGTTGGACTTTGGAAAGGGAACTTGGATTGAGAAAATGAAGAGCAATGAATATAGGAAGAACTCTCCAATATTCATTGGGTAGTGGAAGAGCCAAAACTTTTGGTTTTGGGTGGTTAAGTAAAGAATAATGAGTATGGCTGTATGGGTAGTTGGCATAATGCATTTTGGAATTTGTCAAATTGGAAAGAGAGCCTGGGCAGCTGGCCGACTGTGAGGAAATTGTCAAATTGGAAAGAGAGTCTGGGCAGCTGGCCAGTCAGCTCACAGCTGGGATAGGAAAAAAAAGAGAAACTTTGAGTGGCACCCCACTTATTTTATGCTTATTTAAGGTTGCACCCCACAAGTTTACATGAATATATGACACCCCCCACTTTTGACGGTTTCAGTCCAAAACGAACAGTCAACCCCTTTGACCAATTTTTTTGGACGAAAATATTCCCGTCTGTTGTCCTCTTCCCCGCGTCAACTATTCGTCTCCCCCCGCCGTGCTCGGCCCCCCTCCACGGCGTCGCCGCACCCCCCCTCCCCGACCTCGTCGCACTCCCCCGCGACCATCACCACCACCACCATCACCACCATCATCATCACCACCACCATCAACCATCATCACCACCACCGATACCGTCCCCCCCCCTCCCGCTCCGTCCCCCTACCCCCTGCCGCCGCAGCAGCAGCAGCAGCACCAGCCGCAACAGCGCGCGGCAGCAGCGGCGGTGGGGGCTAGGTGGGCGGAGCGGGAGGGGGGGGGAGGGTGTCGGTGGTGGTGATGATGGTTGATGGTGGTGGTGATGATGATGGTGGTGGTGGTGGTGATGGCCGGGGGGGGGGGTTGGGGGGGAGCGGAGGCACGCCGGCGAGGTGACGGAGAGGGGGGGGAGGCAGCCACGTGTGACGGGGAAGGGGGGACACACAAAAGGAGACTAGGGCATTTTCTTTCAAAAAAATTGGTCAAATGGATTGACCGTTCGTTTTGGACGGAAACCGTCAAAAGTGGGGGGTGTCATACATTCATGTAAACTTGTGGGGTGCACCTTAAATAAGCATAAAATAAGTGGGGTGCCACTCAAAAATAAATTGACAGAAATTTATTTCATTCTTAAACCATCAGTTGCTATAGCCTATTCTATGCACATGCGACTTTCAACCGGTGGTGGCAATTTTAGAATGGATGTTTTTGATGTTTTAACAACAATAAAAAATAAATAATTTTTATTATTAGTGTTCACGAACATATTCGAGCCAGACAAGTATATGACCGAACTCGTTAAATTTCGGACTAGTACTTTTGTTCAAGCTCGGTTCATATACACGGTCAGATTATCTTTTGAGTCGGACTCGGACGAACGACAGACCGTCCTGTTCGCTTTAGGCACCTACCCCTCTTGTCATTCAAAGTTTTTCAATTTTGTCCTCTTAAAATTCTCGTCATTTCCAGTTTTTGACTTTTATCCTACCCAAACAATGAACTATTAATATAAGATGAAGCCAAATAAACCAATTAAAGAAAGATTTGCAGGTTACTTAACCAATAAATAAATAAATAAATAAACCTCGTCTTCATGTTTGGTTCCCTCCTATTTTCCTTCTTTTCTTGTTTTCCATTCTATAATTTCTTTCTTTGCACATTCGTTGGCCTTACCCTAAAACGAGAAAGTTTAGAGCTGCTAGATACCATGACAAGGGAATTAAAACAAAATAAAATCATTCTCCCAACTCCTGCTTCCTGGTTCTGACATTTATCCTCTCCAATCACACCTTTTCAATTGCGCCTACGGGAGGTCAAGACTAATATTAACTTTGAAAAGGTCATATGCAAATTTTTTTTTTTTTCTGGCTTTAATTATGGCCTTAAACAATCTTGATATTTGTATTCTATATTTAGATGAAAGATAAGACGATAATGAAAAGAGATCTTACATAATTTTAGGCAGAAAAACAACAATGTTCGGTAATTTGTAATTTAGTATTATCATCATCATCATCCAAGACTTCTCCCACCATAATTGGGTCGGCTATAGAGCATAAGAAAAATTGATACAAGATATGACAGTTTTATGACCGGTTGTTGACCAGACGTCAACCCTCTAGTATTAACTTTTAGTGTTTATCTTAGTATTTTAGTAATTTAAATTTAGAATTTTGTTTGCTAACTTTGTTCTAAAGTTTCATTTTCAAGTTTGTCAATAAAAATAGAATTAGGGAAAGTTACCATTAGGGAAAGTTACCTTAGATAAGACTTGAACGTCCTTCTAATAACGTGATCATTGACTATTACGTTGATGTAGTATAAGTTTTAAGTAAGTTCACATTCTATACCAAAATTAAGCATCAAGTCTATTAAACTACAATTATCTTGGACAATAATTGACCATTTTATGTCTATTATGAATATTTTTCTGTAGCTTCTTATGTATGTAAAAAATTTGCAACCCCTCATGATATAGTCCTGGGTCCGTGGAGCCTCAAACTTGGGGACAAATCAACCCAATACCATCCCCTCGTATTATTTCTCTCCGTTATGCTGCAGCTCATGAGTCATGACTGTCATTCGAAGTCCAAAATTACTGTGACATCAGTCACTGGTGAACAGCACTCGTATTGTGTGGGGAACGGTTCAAAAGGTTTCTTTCATTCACATTATAAAACACAAGTCAGATCTTCGGAACGCCATGTGTTTTAGAGATCACTGATAAGTTCGCCTGCTTTCCCCTTAGCCAACATCGATGCTACTATATTTGCTCCTCCAATAGTGGTTTAATTTTTACATTGGTAAGTTTGGTCTTCTTATATTTTAAAAGAGTCTTGATCACTGATATATTTGATCTTGTTTTATGTTTAAAAAATCTTGTTCTGTTTTATCTACGAACAGTAGCGGGGGGTACAAGAATGTCACCCTTTGTTTTGATCTCTCAGGTACTTCCAGAGCTCGTGTGTAAAATGACCCTACGAGAGATTGGATCAACTCCCAAACTTACTCGGGGAGATTGTATTAAAGTAGTGCAAATCGTCAAGGGTTCGGGTTGTTCATGCTGGTCTGCAATGTGTTTGATTCGAGGAGGCCTTTTGCAGAGATGGAGGATTTTAGTCCTTACGGGATGCTGCGATATAAATCTTGCTTGAATGGAGATCCAAGTTTCTATATGTTAGAACTCTAATTTGTTGAGAGACGCACTAGGTCGGAATCTCAACTATGGTTTGAGTTCTGTATTCCATTTTTTTATACAGGGGACATAGATGAAATGTATTCTGTGATAGACCTATTAGGCCTGGACAGAATGTAAATTGAGATGAAATGTATCAATATATCATGTTCTCAACACCAAGTGGTAAGTCGAACTACATGTTTTCTACCAAACCCAGTTCCGTATGAATATGCGAAAGTGGTAGCTCTGCCTAAGCAGTAAGCACCAACTTCTTGAGTCATTTATGAATGACTGGCCCAATACTTTTTTTTTTTTGAAATGAGAATGACTGGCCCAATACTGATTGACTGAGAATCACTGATAGTTATACTGTGACGGATACTGACATGATTGATCGGGCTTGATTAATTTTTAACAATTTAGATGGTAAAATCTACATTGTTAAAAGGGATATTCTAGCAAATGTCTCATTTAAAATATAGAAATTAGCATGTACCTTAACTTTTAAAAAAATTAGCAAATGTCCTCATACCTTTTGTATGGAACAAATAAAAATTTAAAATATGCCCCTATTATTTAACCAAAACTTTGGCTGGTTTACAAAGGAATGTAGACATTTGCTAGTATTTTAAAATAATGGAGGTATATAATAGATTCTATATTTTGAATGAAAGTATTTGCTAAAATATTCCTTGTTAAAATTATTGTAGTAGATGCTGACCTAACAAGCTTTATATATAGGAAAATGGCGGTCCCCCATACGTCCAGCCCACCCTCCCCCCACCACCCCCACCCCTGCACTAACGTGGGCCACCCCTCCGACACCATCCTGCCCAATGGGATTATGGGAGTGCCATCACGTAGCGCATAGTTCGTGTGGTGGTCCCCTCTTTGGTCTGAGTAGCAGGTCTTTATATATATATATATATATCAGCTGTTTGATAATTTTAGTATATGTCAAAAAAGACAATCGAACCATTCCTTTCCCTCTCCAACCGTCCGGAGGGGGCCTCGAAATATGGCAGTCCCCACGGGTGTCCCCCCACCTTACCAATGGGCTAAGGCCTTGGGGACTTCATCTATATCTATATATATATATATAGTATAGTATATATGACATCACAAGGAGACAATGTTCATATTCATAGGCATTTCTGTAATGTAAGAGGATATCCAACTCAGGCAAATAGCACAATCTACCTTACAGCTAGCATTGCACAATGCAGCTTTGCATAAATACACATAATGAAGTGCACCAGTTATATGTGCTACATCTATTGAGAACGCATGTTAAAACTACTTAACCAACCCAGGGCCTTTTTGTAAACAATATAACGCTTTTGTTTAGAGCAGACAATAATTTGGCCTTGCAAGCTTTTGACCAAGTAAAATATTGGATCAAGAAGTATGACTTTGACCAAGTAGAATATCCTAAACCAGAACAAACATACAAAGTCCTCTTTAAAAGTTCAATAAGCAACATAAATTTCGCCAACAAACTAGCTTTAGTATGAAAGCTTTTTGAACGATAAATTCACCACAACCTGAATACTGAACAAATTTCCAGATTATTTCTGGTTCTACAACGATAACAAATGCTAAGGGTCTAGAAAAGTAGAAACATAAGCAATTTGGTCACTGAAACATCCTTCTGCTACAATATATTTATAGGAAAACAGGAACCCAGACAACATCTTTCAGCTCTGACATAAAATGCTAACCGCCACCAGTTAGATTTATGCCTGCAGAACATGGAGTTGCGATGCACAGTAAGTACAAAATCATAAAACCTTTACGAAAAGGAAAATGGAATTAAAAGGGGTATGCATTTGGTAACCGAACCTTGTTAGCTATGTTGTTTGAGAGCCAATCCAAACCCTCATACAGCCCTTCTCCAGATGTGGCACATGTGCTCTGGATGTACCTGAAGGATCCAAACAAAGGATGACTATCTTTTATCCCATGCCGCATATTATTCTTAAACTGAATATCAAGATTTTTTTTTTTAAAACACTATTTGAGGAATACAATATATTACCAGTGGCGCTGGCGGAGGGAATGCAAACCAAGCTTATCAGTGATTTCCGCAGCATTCATGGCATTGGGAAGATCTTGTTTGTTTGCAAAGACGAGCAGCACTGCATCTCTCAACTCATCCTATCAAGCAAAACATTTTTATAATGTGAACCAAAGATGTAAAGCTTTCCATACAATATTGATGTACTAGGAGACTCACCAGCTAGTGATGCTTCATCCAAAGATTAACATACTACTAGGTCAGGGTAGCATTAGACTGAACAGAAAGCAAACTCACTCGTGAGCTGCATCATGCAGAGATGCGTGATGTGAAAAGGTATTGTGAGAGTTGCCCCAACTTTTGGGGCTCCCCCTTGGATACACCAAAGAACTACTGTTAGTAGAGAATCAAGGCGTGTATAATAAACCACAAGCCTGTCTTTGTTATCCTGGTTAACGGCCAAAAGTGGTCCAACTCACAAGTTATAAGTCAAAATCATGCTCCTATGATACAAGCTAGTGAAATGATAACATGTTACTACAAGCTTTAGTAATTTTTTTTCCCATCTGTGTTCTTATCTATTCGTACTACTGTGAAAATTTACTGTGAGGTAAAGGCATAATATGCATGATGAGATTAGGTGTCCTTTGCTTCAAAGTCATAATAGATATAAAAGAAAACAAAGATTAAGATCATTTGGCAGAACACTGAAATTTACCTAAAAAATCAGCTAGTAGGAATCTTACAACATATACCTATGCAGAATATGTAGAGAGAGACGTTATATAAAATTATACATTTAACGGGTGAAAACACAGGGCTATAATGCTATTAGGCATTGAACATTTTAATTTCTTCAATAAAGTTTAAACTGAGTTTATATACTTAAAAGAGATTACTAAGTTTTGTAGTGTGTACTTTGAACGGTTTACCTCATTAAGCATCCTGTGCAGTTCATCTCTAGCCTCAACAACACGGTCTCGGTCATTACTGTCAACGACAAAGATAAGTCCCTGGGTGTTCTGGAAGTAGTGTCTCCACAAAGGTCGGATCTGACATACCAGCATATGTATCATCAAGTGACTTGTTTGAAAATAACACTAACTTCAATTTTCAGAGCTGGTAAATAAATGTTCCATGAAGTAAATGGCAGAAAGTACCAACATGATAAGTAGATTATTTCAGACTTTTTGAATAGTGGGAAAATTTCTGTCAAATGACTTCTAAAAATCATTGATTGCATTTTAATATTGTGCATAAGATATAAAGCATCTAACTCCCAAATAAGTACCGAAAAGACGAACTAATTAACATAGACGTGCCACGCCCCAAGCCTGCCACATTATTTAACAATGTTATAGTAGATTATTATCCCATTACATTCCTCCCAATTTTATGCTAAAAATTTCACTGCACAAATTGGAACACTCATTTGCCAGCAACAGAAAGTATCCATAGCGGAAACAAATTTCCCTCCTACGAGTTGTTTAATAATAATAATAACAACAACAATAATATGCTATAACTATGCCAAACCAAACAATGTTTAGGATATTTTGCGAGAATACCAGGTTAAAGTGCACACAAGTAGCTGGTAGAACAAAACCTTTCATGCTTCGCTCAAAAGCCCATTCCAAAAGAGATTTACAGCTGACTTATCTTTCATCTAGAAATGGAGGCTTTCATATAGTAGTGAATCATGGCCCCTTCACCCTTGATGTTCTCTTCTTTGCTTCTTCCTCTAATACAGTATATCCTTTATACGTCACCTAGTTTGTCCTCCTTTCTACTCAAATCTAATTTTTCTCTCCCTAATATTCACTTCATCCAAGAGCAAAAAGCATAGTGTGAACCGAGAAAGCACAGGGCTTAATAGTGTCTTTCAACTGAAAGAGGTCCTTATAATGTAGTCCATATCCAAGACGTGATTCCGCATAGCTCTCTCTTCTCCACTTCTTCGGGATCCTTAGATGAGATCAACGACTTTTCCCTTGATGCTCGCTAACCTTCAAAAGCAGTAGTAGGAAGTGGGCTTTGTTGCAAGAATAGCAAAGAGTTAAGGGACCCGTACCAGGAAAAAAAAAACAAAACGTAGGTGACCCTCGAGCCCTCTCCCAGTTATAAAATGGGTGAAAGGTTTTTTCGTCAATCAGCCAACCAGGTGGAATTGAAGTGAAAGGAGTGAAACCCTGCCACATGAAAGAGGCCTCTCCTACGGAATTAGATCCCAAAGACGATGATCCCTTCCATCCAGCATAGGCGGGTAGAGATAGTCATACAATAGCGAGGGAAGATGAATAATGAAGCTATAGCTGCTCACCTTCCTTTGAAGCTGTTAAGCACACCTTACAATCTATCTTAAATTATGGATCTTTGGTGCCAGTGGAGCAAAGGAAGCAGGGGACGAAGTCCTCTATCTACCCGGTTTTTCTATTGAATGAGATCAAGGAGGAAATGCTAGGATGTATATGAGTCGATTCCTATCTCATTCGCCAGGAAGCGGTAGAGAGAATCATATTTTGAAATATCATTGTTGAAGGCAGAAGGCAGAGAGAGAAGAGAGAGGTTACTTTCTAATAGCCATGCTAGCAGGGGAAGAAAGGGATGTGTGTCCTACTTGAAAGGCCTACTTAGCACATACGATTGATTTTATTTGAATGTGGTCACATTCTAAGCAATGGGCCTTAGACTATTGACAGACTGTGTGGTCACATTCTAAGTGAAGGGCCTTTGACTATTGACACTGTAACAAGGAGGGTAGGAGGTATTATGCATCTTCCTCGTCCACATAGATTGGGGGAATTCGCTTCCGTATCCCCTGAACAAACAGAAACAAGGGTAACTGATCCTTAAACTAGTCTAGCTTCTAGAGTTAGAGTTGCTTTCTTTAGTGTCCTCGTGCGAACAAACTACTTCGATCGGAATTCTCTCTTTGGACAATTAGAAAGTGCTCTATCCACAGGTAAAGCCTAGCTAGTCACTTTGCATAGTCAAGTCTACATTATAAGGGCCTCGCCACTTGCTAGTTAAGTCATTTTCTCGCTACTTATTAGTAGTAAGTCTCCCAACAAATATGAGTTATAATTAATTGTAAATAACATGCTACCACTGTGCCAAACAATGCAATGAAAGGATATTGCAATAGAGAGTAGAGCAAGTTGCACGGCACACAAGTAGCTTGTAGAATAAAAGTTTTGCATGCTTAGGCTCAAAAAGTTCATTCCAAAATGATTTATGTATGGTTCTCTTTCCTATAGAAATGGAGGCCTTCAATTACTAATGAATCGTGGCCCAAATCACCTTTGACCTCTACTTTCTTTAGTACTCTCTAACAAATATATCACCTAGTCTTTCCTCTTTTTCTTCTCTAAAAACACATTTGTTCATGATATTCGCCCAAAATGTATCCCAACATAAGAATATTGTTTTGGGTATTATCCCCATCCTATAAATATCCATAGCCCAAAAGATAGTATTATCTTCATCCTATAAATCCTCTACTTCCATTCAGCTCTCTTAAGGGTTGTGCCTCCGTAACGCTAACAAAAAGTCCATATCCTTCTTTAAAACTTCAATTCACATAAGACCTACCCCTAGTGCTGATGGCTTATTTAACTACTATCTTATAACGAATAAGGTAAATAACACAAAAAAACAAGTACCATATATGAGGAAACTGAAAATTCAGGAGTAGTGCCCGCTCCGCCTCGGCCCATGGTGGTTTGTCCCTACGTATGGGCCATGATTTCAATTTAATGTATTTTGCTCCCCTTAAATTTGAATTTATAACATATTCTTGCTACCCCTGGAAAAAATTTGTGTGCCTATCACTGCTCATACCCTACCCCCACCATTGCCCAAAAACTGTCCCATCATACACCCACCCAATCCTCCCTGCCCATCCAAGGTAAAAAATAAAAAATAAAAAGGAACTTTTTTAAAGTACTCAACAAGATTTTCCTTGAATTGTTTCATGCAACATAGCTGACAGGACAGTAGGGTTATCTTTTTAAAATTAGTCAAATTCTTTAACAGGCAAGATCTAAGGTTGAATTCAGCATGACTTTTTTCAAAATGAAACATAAATTTGATAGTAATGAGCTCCAATTTTCTTTCCGATTGTCCTATCCTCTTATAGTATGGTTATGGATATCTAGAATGATAAATCTTATCTATTAATCCTTTAGAGAGACAACAAAGTGTCTAGCTTCTTATATGTGGATTCTTATAAATCTAGAAAGCTCTTATAGCTTCCTGGCTGAAGCAGACTATGGCATCCACACTATAATAAAACCCTGAAACCAGCGACTAGCAAATGAACTCCCAAAGCCATACTTATCATTGCTCATAAAACCTTTTGCCATTAGCTTCTATTCACAATTAGCTATTCTTTTGAAATAAAAATATGAACTTCAAGGTTGACACTGTCTTGTCAACACCCAATAGTAGTCTAACTTTACTTTAACATCATCGAAAGCTGTAAATCAGCCTTAAGATTGTACCATGTTTGTGTATCCTAGTTTGCAGAAAGGGTGCACAACAACCAGAGGAGAAACCACATGCACCAGTGCTACATTGGGCGGAACTCTAGGTGATGGTAAGTAAGTTGCACGGACACGGATACAACATGGTGAGGACTGTCCTATTGTATTTTGGAGTAGCGTGGTTTGTCGACACGACAGTGTCCCAATTTTGGATGTCAATACTAACTATAATCATAACAGATTTAAGTTGATAGCAACTGTGGAATAGAAATCAACTCCACGGCCATGCTGGATTCTCCTTGAGGGCTCGAGAACTGATGAATTCACAGCATATACTGCTATATTACGCATTTATTACAAATCAAACAAGTATAAAGTTACAATACCCTTAAGTTTGATAAGTTAAGGCTGCAGACATTTAAACACAGCTATACTTAATAAGATCAGCCAACCAGGCAACATGGAAAGTGGTGGGAATAAAATTCCTAGATATGGCCAATGAAGCACGTTATATTATGTCTTAGAATATGAGTCAACTTAACGCTCCAATAAAATTAATCGATGGTTTAGAAAGCGCTAGGCAGCCGTTATGCGGCAAGGGGACGCCTAGCCCCAGATGGCCGCCTATGCGGATTTATGTCCAAAAAAGACTTATCATTAAAAAAAAGGGATTTTCTAGTTCATTGAAAGTAATACAAAATTATATATTTATATGTACATATAAAACAAGGAATACGTCATAAGAACTTCAGCGAACACTCAAAATGGACCAAAAACTACAATAACAAGTATTGGACAAATACAACTACAATTTATAATACATCAAAAATAATATAATATGAAATAAAATAAAATAAAATATAAATACAAATATTGTTGGGCCATGCCAAAAAAATGACCAAGAAAATAAAAGGGATCATGCAAAAAACAATTTTTGAACAAAAAAGTGACCCAAAAAAGACCATAATCTAGGCAACATTTTCCTTCTTTGCAAGCATAATATTGTTTTTTTCCCCGCATAATGTCGCTTTTCCCCCGTACAATACCGCATAACGCCTAGGCGCCGCAAGTTAATACCACAAAGGAAAATAAGTGTGTCAATCTATAGCAAATAACCATGCAAAAAGGAGACTGTCCATTCGCGTACGCAGTTAGGCATTTCACCAGGTGTGTATTTTATACTGGAGGATAAATCACTTAATTGCTCAAACAGGTCAAGTTGCAAATTAGCATGAATATCACCAGGGTCCCCACTGAGAGGGACCTTGTCCTACTAAAGCCTCTAGCATTGGTCACTTATTTTGCTTTAATCAACCAACAATATCAGAAACTACAATCGTACCTAACAACAAAACCAACAGTAGTAATTTAGTTATTTGTTTTATTTCGGAAAAAAACAAAGCTGAAACCCAAATAAAATAAGCACACCCAATAGAACTGCAGCATAGTCATGTTATATTGTATTTTTCACAAAGAACATTGATGCAAGAACATTAATCCGAGGAAGAGGTTGCCCAAATAAAATCACCATACAAAGATCATGACAATAAGTTCTAAAAAGAAAAAATGACTACCAATAGATAATCAATTTCAAGTAGTGTGGAAATTGTACAGCAAGTACATACCTTGTCTTGACCCCCCACATCCCACACAGTGAAGCTGATGTTCTTATACTCCACAGTCTCCACGTTGAATCCTGAACAAAATAATAGGTTTATCTACTTATCTTGATTGAGAACAATGTAGCCAGAAAGAATATCTACAAAGCACAGTATTCAAGAATAATGAATTTGAAAACAAAAAATAGAGAAATAAGCACAAACATAGCAAAAGATAATAAACGAACCACCATGCGGCAGATTATAACTATGTAAAGTTTGTATGCATACCAATGGTAGGAATGGTGGTCACAATCTCTCCCAGCTTCAACTTGTACAAAATGGTGGTCTTACCCGCAGCGTCGAGACCCACCATAAGGATTCGCATCTCCTTCTTGGCAAAAAGTCTGCTGAAGAGTTTGGTGAAAGACAACCCCATCTTCACACCTGCCAGAAACAACCACAAAACTATGAGCTTTTTATACTTTTGCTCGTTGGTTGTAAAATACAACTATATTGCCTTTCGCTTAATTGTAAGTCATTTGTTAATCATTATATGGCATAGAGATTAAAATAATAAAAGAATTTCTAGCTGATGAATATAATCACAATCACTGGAGTAGGCTAGTAGCTGTGTCTGTCATATGGATGCAGGCACCGAAATTTTTGAGTGATAAGAGTTCCTAGATATAATATATAGAAGCATGCTGAAGGTAAAATGGCGCATAGTGAAACTAGTACAAATTACCATAAGTAACACTTTAAGAGAAAAAGCATATTCCCAAAATTGAAAGATGAACACAACTATAAAATATACTTGCTCAGAAAAGGATCAATAACATATACAAGCGATTGAACAGAAAAGAAACCTAGATCTCATCGCAGCTAAACCTAACACTAAAATTCAGGACAAAATCTCATAATTCACCCTGATCTCCGTGCCCATGTCTACTCGCCGCAAATAGAAACAAAACACGATCGGATCTATAGAAGATTGTTAGGATCCGGAGAGGAACAACAAATTATGCCAATAACACACATTACAGCCATTTCGTGTTAAAAATCGAATAAATTAGTGGAAAAAAAAAATCAGATCAGCAAGAATTACTCGCAAAATAACGAATTTTGCATCGATTACGATATATTTACCACGTTTTCATGCTAGATTCTAGAATCGAGGAAAATAGCACCGAAAATTCAGATCAGAAAATTTTCTTCAAAATACGACGAATTTCAACCTTGATCACGATCATTTCATGCTTGAATCGAAAAAAAACGCAAATAAAGATAAGATCACAACGTATTCGCCACCATGTCATTCTAAATTTAAAAAAATCGTATAAAGTATCAGATCGAAAAGAATTACTCGTTGCACAGAGAAATTCGCCTGGATCAAAACATATGTACCACCATTTCATGCTAAAATCGAATTAAACTGCAGCAAATATCAAATCCGCAACAATTGCCAATTTTTTATGCAGACGAAAATTGCAGAAAATATATCCGATCATCAAAATTTCACCTTGATCGTGCTAGAATCGTTAAAAAATGCAACAAAAACAATCAGATCACGACATATTTCCCGCCATTTCATGCTAAAATAGAAGAAAATCGCAAAAAAAAAAAAAAAAAAAAAAAAAAAAAAAAAAAAAAAAAAAAAAAATCAGATCGGCTAGAATTACTCGTAAAAGAAGATCCAGATCTAGGGTTTCCTTCAAAAAATTTGGGATCAGGAGAGGAATTGCTTACGATAATGGGGAACTGAGGCGATACGAACGAGTAGATCTCGATGAAGCTGTCCACCACAAGATCTCCAGCCAATGGAGCTCCCCTCCTCTCTTTTATTCCCCACGAAAGTTAACGGAGGGAGTTTGTTGAATCTCCGTTCTCGTTCATGTTGCCGTTAGTTCGAGCTCTTTGGGCGGCCCGGATACCGGCCTGGTCAAACTCGACCTGGGCTGGATGAAAGATCAAGACCGGGCCGATGGGTGGGCAGTTGGGTCAAAAAGATGTTTGTTCGGCGTATGGACCCAGGTTGGTGGAAGAATAGTTGGGTTAGGATTGTTTTTTTTTAATTAGCCTAATTAATAAATAGGTTTCTGATTTAATAATACAAAATAAATATTACTTAATTTTTTAAAAATATCAGAAATTACTTTAAGTGACAATAAACCTAAAATTGATGTTTTTGGATAAATAATTATATATGCTTCTATTAAAATTCTAGAGCTTAATAATCAAATATATATAATAATAAAAAATCTAGTGTAATTAAATTTCAATTTTTCTAGAATAAATTCTAATTAGATTTAGAGACCATCCTAGGGTGTTAGGGTGTCTAACCTCACTCTAGACCATGTTTATCCAAGTTATAGTTTTTAATACCGATTTTCATAATTAGGTCTTTCTAGTAGCGAATGTGCATGCGACAATAAATTTTCTATTTATTGAGACAATGTCTCGGGACGTGAAAATACATTTGTTGTTAACTCACATTTAATGAAAAAAATAATGTCATCATATCCCAATTGAACAAGCTGTAAGCCCCCTGAATTTCAGGATTTACTTTAAATTTTCTGAATGAATTATTTTCGATAAATATTTTATTATTTAATTATTTGTGATCATTAATGTACCTTCCCGTGACTTTGACTTCTGAAGCGTCAGGGATGCCAATCTCTGTAAACTCTCTTCATGGGTTTTGAAGTAGACAAGATTATCTTCGTTTTGATATATCATGTCCCACTTAAACACGTTCCCTTGTGCTCTTGCTGTATCGCGCAACTTCGGGTCAACTTAGACCAATTAATCATTGAATAATTATTCCCACTTTTATCTTTGATCATCGTTTGCACGTT